>CM071577.1:14200286-14376308 GCA_036426205.1 Ascaphus truei
ATATATTTAAGATATATATATATTAATATATATATATATATGTAGCAGAGGTCATGTAAAATGCCTACAGTATCTCTCCTGCTGGCAGTAAGGCCTGGTAAGTGTGGGCATGCCAGTATTGATCATGGAGATTTCCCCTCACACCCTGGTGGGGTGCCCTGTGATGGCTGGGACTGGTCACATGCTCTGACTCCATGGTTAGTGATGTCAGAGGTGTGTCAGCCTCAGAAGCTTACATAAGGCACGCACTGTGTTCTAAAGTTAGTTCTGTGGAGAGGAGAGTTCTAGTTCTGTCAGTTATGTTATAGAACTCCATGGGAGACTGTGTCCAGGGACCTGGCACAGGACAGTGATTCCTGCGGGAATAAGTGAATCCCTGATTTAGGTGAGATACCTATCAAAGGGAGCACAGGCGAGATGATCGGCTGAATTACCCATTGTGGAGGGCAGCTATGCCCACCGTGACAATAAAGATGGAGCTGATCAGAGAAACCCCTGTGTGTGAGAATATATGATTACAAGGAGGTTGCCCCACGTAGGAGTTCTTCGTCAGGATCATCCCCATGCGGATGCAGGGACCCTGGTGAGGTGAGGAGGCGCTGCACTGTGGTACTGGTGAGACTCAACACACTACCTCAGCTGCCGTCTAGACGGGTTCTCCCCACACACCATCATGCAGGAGACTCAGGAGTCCGTAGCCTACAGGTGCACCATATGACATATCCACACTGTAATGGGGTCCGGGTAGACCACAGGGGCCAATGTGAGATTGGGGGGTCAGGCCGGGCCAGAAAACACCGTTACATTTGGAGGCGAGCTGCTGAGATTCAGATCTGTCAACAGGACAGGCTCTAGCTAGGCACACTGGGAAAAAGGAGAGTGTCTGCTGCCACTCTGTGCTGCGTAGGGACGGACCTAGGGGTAGTCAGGGGGCTGACGGGATATTGTCAGTTCGCAGGGACAACCTAGGGGCCTGAAGGGAGTGAGGGGTGGAGCCGGGTTTATAGCTGACCGAGTCACCTTGAGGCAGTGCTAGTTGGTAGGATGCCTGAAGGGATAGCCTGTTAACATGGTCAGGAATCCTGGAGAGGGTCTGCGCTAGGCTGACCAAGAGAGGTAGAACGCCCCAGTACTGCATGGCAGAAGCCAGAGTACCTAGCCCATTCCAGACACTCACCGTAGGGAGCACAGACTGGGAGGAAGGAGACACAGCAGACACTGAGAGAGTGAGCCTAGCCTGAGGTAGTGCACATTGAGTCAAGCCTAGTTGGTACACATGTGGTGGTGCATCTGAAGCTAATCTTTATTGTACCGGTGTGGTGGCTGCCCCGCAGAGCGGAGCCCCATGTATACGCCACTGCTACGAGAGAATGGAGGATCCGCGTGTGCGGAGAACACAAAATGGCGACCAGAGGCTGATGGGGAGGGCACCGTGGCGTGCAACCCACTGAAGAGCAAACGGTGCCGCCGTTATCGTTAACCAGCTGCTCTGGAGCGGAGCGAGGCTATGGCTGCCCCGTTTTTATCCTGTATGGGACAGCGAGGGGCCACCCTTGAAGATTGTGAAGAAATTGTTATAATTGGGGGAGAACCCCGTGAGGAGAGCAAACAGATGGATTTGTGGGCTCAAAAGTCACCAAAATGCGGCGTCCCGCTTGCTAGGGAAACCGCATGGGACAGTTACAGAAAATGTGGCTGGTGCAGGACTTGCAAAAAGCTGGCCGGGAATGGCGCGAAAGCAGAAGCCCGCCCCTGAAGGGGGCATGGCGCGAAAGCTATGGCTGCGCCGGGATGGACAGTGACTAATTCAGCCCTGTGCTGAGTCAACCGTTGAGTTTATGGACCTCCCCTGATTTCTACCAGGGGGAGTGACTTTCAACTATGGCCTGTGGGAATGCACCCACTGGGCCAGGGATTGATTCCAGACGGCGCCACTACCGAAAGTAGTCCGGCCGCGAAAGAGCACGTGCAGAAGAAGGATATCTTGCACAAAAAGCGGCTGCAAGAAAAGGCGGGAGTTAGCCGCGGGAAAGGAACTCAGTCTCTGAGGAGGAGACGGCGCGGAAAACGCTAGCCGCGCCCACCAGGACTGAGAAAGGAGCGGTCTTAGTTAAGGGGCATGACATTCCCCTATGGGACCCGCCCCATTATTATGACCTGGGGCGGGTCCGGTTAGCTCTGTCAGAGAAGGGAGGAGCCGAAGCAGAGGGAGTGGCGGATCCAGCAACTTCCATCAGTCAGTTTGCGAGGAACCACTGACTTGGAGAAACCTACACTGCAAGTGGTCCCTACCAAGAGAATGGCCTGCTCCTCCACTGTGGGCACAATGGTCTCTACACAAGCCCTACTCAGTACCCGGCGGGCTACTGGTGGTACGGGTGGCTGGCAACCGAGATGGTGGTCGGGCTCTGCCTACAATGCGGGCTGCCCGGAGGCACGGTTAGTACAGCGGCACGTTGCCCTCATTGCGGGACTTTGTACCTGTGGCCTATGCCCACATTTATTCCTATACCAGCCTGTGACCCTCCGGTGGACGTGACAAGGCGCTCCGCCGAGTCCCGGGCGCGCTATGGAGCAACCGCGGAGTCCCGGAAACAAGGGACTGAGCCGGTCAAGTCGGCTGGGTCACTGGCGATGAGGCGGCTGAACCAACCCCCGCGTTTCGGGGAAAAGAGACTGTCACCCCGCCCGGAGACCCTAAGTTCTGGCAAAGGGGATTACTCGGCGGACGAGGACCTCCGTGAGCTTGGCGGTGTAAAAGCGGAGCTGAAAAGGCAGACCGGGGGAACGACACCCACGTGGGGTGTGGCAGGACGTCCCCCGCAGATCAGCGATCCACCGACGGCTCAGTCCCGCCATTAGGACCTGGCGGGAGACGGGAGGAGAGAGACGCCTACACCCCTGCGGACGGGTAAGCCAAGCAGCCCTATTACTTACTTGGTTGCGAGCAGAGCGAAGCGCGGAGGGGCCGCGCCAGGCCCAAAGCGCACTGGAGGGACGGCATCACTTCGGTGGCGACGGCGGAGCAACCGGATGTCGTCATAGAGGAAGAGATCCCGCATGGGGGTCCCAAGCGACGATGGCGAACGCTTCCGGTTCCGGGGAGAACTCACTTCCGGTGGTGACGGCGGAACCCCAGGAAGAGACAAGCAGCGAGCTTGGCGATCGGTGGGAGGTCCCCGATCACTTACAAGGCCCAGGAATTGAGAGACGATCTCAGGACTGTGGAGGGTGAGGCATCCTCCTTGGATCAGTCCACGGACAGTCAGGAGCGGGCCATGATCCGTGGGGTCCTGCCTGTGCCCCTGTGCCCAGCCCCAAGCCGTAGTTAATACCCTACCCCCTCCACACGGTCACCGGGTTCACCGCCCTAGCTTGGAGTAAGTGGACAATTCACCGGGGGCGAGGAAAGACGGAATGGGGAAAGGCAAGCGACAGGCAGTAAGGCCTGGTAAGTGTGGGCATGCCAGTATTGATCATGGAGATTTCCCCTCACACCCTGGTGGGGTGCCCTGTGTATGGCTGGGACTGGTCACATGCTCTGACTCCATGGTTAGTGATGTCAGAGGTGTGTCAGCCTCAGAAGCTTACATAAGGCACAGCACTGTGTTCTAAAGTTAGTTCTGCTGAGAGGAGGAGTTCTAGTTCTGTCAGTTATGTTATAGTAACTCCATGGGAGACTGTGTCCAGGGACCTGGCACAGGACAGTGATTCCTGCGGGAATAAGTGAATCCCTGATTTAGGTGATATACCTATCTAAAGGGAGCACAGGCGAGATGATCGGCTGAATATACCCATTGTGGAGGGCAGCTATGCCCACAGTGACAATAAAGATGGAGCTGATCAGAGAAACCCCTGTGTGTGAGAATTCTATGATTACACAGGAGGTTGCACCACGTAGGAGTTCTTCGTCAGGATCATCCCCATGCGGATGCAGGGACCCTGGTGAGGTGGAGGCGCTGCACTGGTACTAGGTGAGACTCAACACACTACCTCAGCTGCCTGTCTAGACGGGTTCTCCCCACACACCATCATGCAGGAGACTCAGGAGTCCTGTAGCCTACAGGTGCACCATATGACATATCCACACTGTAATGGGGTCCGGTTAGACCACAGGGGCCAATGTGAGATTGGGTGGGTCAGGCCGGGCCAGAAACACCGTTACATTTGGAGGCGAGCTGCTGAGATCAGATCTGTCAACAGGACAGGCTCTAGCTAGGCACACTGGGAAACAGGGAGAGTGTCTGCTGCCACTCTGTGCTGCGTAGGGACGGACCTAGGGGTAGTCAGGGGGCTGACGGGATATTGTCAGTTCGCAGGGACAACCTAGGGGCCTGAAGGGAGTGAGGGGTCTGGAGCCGGGTTATAGCTGACCGAGTCACCTTGAGGCAGTGCTAGTTGGTAGGATGCCTGAAGGGATAGCCTGTTAACATGGTCAGGAATCCTGGAGAGGGTCTGCGCTAGGCTGACCAAGAGAGGTAGACGCCCCAAGTACTGCATGGCAGAAGCCAGAGTACCTAGCCCATTCCAGACACTCACCGTAGGGAGCACAGACTGGGAGGAAGGAGACACAGCAGACACTGAGAGAGTGAGCCTAGCCTGAGGTAGTGCACATTGAGTCAAGCCTAGTTCGGGTACACATGTGGTGGTGCATCTGAAGCTAATCTTTATTGTACCGGTGTGGTGGCTGCCCCGCAGAGCGGAGCCCCATGTACGACAACTGCTACGAGAGAATGGAGGATCCGCGTGTGCGGAGAACACAAAATGGCGACCAGAGGCTGATGGGGAGGGCACCCGTGGCGTGCAACCCACTGAAGAGCAAACGGTCGCCGAGTTATCGTTAACCAGGCTGCTCTGGAGCGGAGCGAAGGCTATGGCTGCCCCGTTTTTATCCTGTATGGGACAGCGAGGGGCCACCCTTGAAGATTGTGAAGAAATTGTTATAATTGGGGGAGAACCCCGTGAGGAGAGCAAACAGATGGACTTTGTGGGCTCAAAAGTCAACCAAAATGGCGGTTCCCGCTTGCTAGGGAAACCGCATGGGACAGTTACAGAAAATGTGGCTGGTGCAGGACTTGCAAAAAGCTGGCCGGGAATGGCGCGAACAGCAGAGCCCCGCCCTGAAGGGGGGCATGGCGCGAAAGCTATGGCTGCGCCGGGATGGACAGTGACTAATTCAGCCCCTGTGCTGAGTCAACCGTTGAGTTTATGGGACCCTCCCCTGATTTCTACCAGGGGGAGTGACTTTCAACTATGGCCTGTGGGAATGCACCCACTGGGCCCAGGGATTGATATCCAGACGGCGCCACTACCGAAAGTAGTTCCGGCCGCGAAAGGCACGTGCAAGAAAGAAGGATATCTTGCACAAAAAGCGGCTGCAAGAAAAAGGCGGGAGTTAGCCGCGGGAAAGGAACTCAGCTCTGAGGAGGAGACTGGCGCGAAAACGCTAGCCGCGCCCACCAGGACTGAGAAAGGAGCGGTCTTAGTTAAGGGGCATGACATTCCCCTATGGGACCCGCCCATTATTATGACCCCTGGGGGCGGGTTCCAGCTCTGTCAGAGAAGGGAGGAGCCGAAGCAGGGAGTGGCGGATCCAGCAACTTCCATCAGTCAGTTGCGAGGAACCACTGACTTGGAGAAACCTACACTGCAAGTGGTCCCTACCAAGAGAATGGCCTGCTCCTCCACTGTGGGCACAATGGTCTCTACACAGCCCTACTCAGTACCCGGCGGGCTACTGGTGGTACGGGTGGCTGGCACCGAGATGGTGGTCGGGCTCTGCCTACAATGCGGGCTGCCCGGAGGCACGGTTAGTACAGCGGCACGTTGCCCTCATTGCGGGACTTTGTACCTGTGGCCTATGCCCACATTTATTCCTATACAGCCTGCTGACCCTCCGGTGGACGTGACAAGGCGCTCCGCCGAGTCCCCGGGCGCGCTATGGAGCAACCGCGCGAGTCCCGGAAACAAGGGACTGGAGCCGGTCAAGTCGGCTGGGTCACTGGCGATTGAGGCGGCTGAACCAACCCCCGCGTTCGGGGAAAAGAGACTGTCACCCCGCCCGGAGACCCCTAAGTCTGGCAAAGGGGATTACTCGGACGAGGACCTCCGTGAGCTGGCGGTGGTAAAAGCGGAGCTGAAAAGGCAGACCGGGAGAACGACACCCCGTGGGGTGAGTGGCAGGACGTCCCCCGCAGATCAGCGATCCGACCGACGGAGTCCCGCCATCCTAGGACCTGGCGGAGACGGGAGAGAGACGCCTACACCCCTGCGGACGGGTAAGCCAAGCAGCCCTATTACTTACTTGGTTGCAGCAGACGGCGAAGCGCTGGAGGGGCCGCGCCAGGCCCAAAGCGCACGTGGAGGGACGGCATCACTTCCGGTGGCGACGGCGGAGCAACCGGATGTCGTCATAGAGGAAGAGATCCCGCATGGGGGTCCCACGCGAGATGGCGACGCTTCCGGTTCCGGGGAGAACGTCACTTCCGGTGGTGACGGCGGAACCCAGGAAGAAGAAGCAGCGACGCTTCGGCGATCGGGGGGAGGTCCCCGATCACTTACAAGGCCCAGAGAATTGAGAGACGATCTCAGGACTGTGGAGGGTGAGGCATCCTCCTTGGATCAGTCCACGGACAGTCAGGAGCGGGCCATGATCCCGTGGGGTCCTGCCCTGTGCCCCTGTGCCCAGCCCCAAGCCCTAGTTAATACCCCTACCCCCATCACACGGTCACCGGGTTCACCGCCTAGCTTGGAGTACGTGGACAATTCACCGGGGGGCGAGGAAAGACGGACTGGGGAAAGGCAGCGCAGTGGCGCTACGGAGGGTGATTCACGGGGAGGGGGAGAATTGAGGGTGGCAAATACAGCACCCCAGCCAGTGGTAAAGGCTCCGGGGTCCTCGAGGTGGTTCACACAGCGATCCACGAGATCTTCAGGGGTATTTTCATTTGACGACGACAGGGAACCAGGGCCTAACCCATTTAAGGAAACCCGGTGGTGGGCCCCGCTATTTGAAGGGTACTCCGCGTGGATGGACCGTACTCGGTTCCTCATCCGGCGGGAGGACGTGGTAGATTTCTGGTGGAAAGAGGGAGAGTTTACCCCAGAGCAGAGGGACAGGGAATTACAGGAGAGGTGGTTCCAGCTGGAGCGTAGAGACATAGCGCCCATGGGTCCCGACACACTGTCAGATCCAGTCGATCCTGATGAGCCCCTATCATGGGTGTTACCTGGGAGGGCAGGTAATGCTGATCTGACCAGGGTCAGTAGGGCGGAGAGGGCTATAATAGTCAAATATAAAAAATCTCATGGGTTGGAGTACCCCTATGTTCCGGAGCCCCTGATGGATGAAATTGAGGACAATAGGGAAAGGTGGCTCCAAGAGACTATAGAGCTGTATTTAGTAAATAGGGGGAGCGCCATTGTAGGTAAGAAGGCGGAAGAAAGGATAGACACCCTGATGCGAGTGTGGAGCATAGGGAGAAATATCCACAAACATAGGGTGACCTATAGGCCAGAGAGAGGATCGCCTAGGCATTACTATGTCACGGTCCTGGATATGGGTAACAGAGAGGTGAGGAAACCTGACCCAGATCACTATTTTTAGGAGGTACTGACGCATCACGCGGGTCTGTGGCTGCTGGTCGGGGCGGGCTTGGCGGATGACTGTATTCATGTGTACTGCATAATGCGGAAAATTTGTGTGATGTTGATTATGTTTTCTGTTGCAGTGTTTCCTGGAAAGAGGTATCTAAATTTAGGTCCCAGCGAGGACGATGGGATTCACCAGGGGGAGAATGTAGCGGTCATGTAAAATGCCTACAGTCATCTCTCCTGCTGGCAGTAAGGCCTGGTAAGTGTGGGCATGCCAGTATTGATCATAGGAGGTCATGTTACCCCCTCCCATATTACAAACCCGGCCACTTTGGTGTGTGGTGTCCCATGTGTCTGGCTGTGATCTTATGGCCACAAACATGCTCTGACTATCCATGAGTTAAGTGATACTCAGAGGCTGTAGTCAGCGCTCAGAAGCTTACACTAGAAGGCGCACAGCACAATGTGCTGTGTTCTAATAGTTAGATTCGTTGCTGCGTGATACAGGTCAGGAGTTCTAGTTCATTGTCACAGTTATGGTTTACTAGTACTACTCCCTGGATATGTGTCCAGGGAACCTGGCACAGGACAGTGATTCCTACGCGGGAATATTGAATCCTCTATTTAGGTATATCATGCCTATACTATGAAGTCGCGAGGGCCCAGGCGAAGATGACATCGTCTGAAATAGACCCATTGTTGGAGGCAGCTATGGGCCCCAATACCAATGCGTAGACATATAAAGACACTAGGGGGACTGACTTCATAGCATCCCTCTTGGTGAAAGATCTTTCCATGATTACACAAGGAGGTTGCAACCCACCGTAGGAGTTCCTCATGTTTCTACAGCAATCTCACTAACGCCCCAAGTGTCCCTCGTGGACGCGTGTGAACCATTCAATCAGGTTAGGAAATCAAACTCGGGCATCTAGGATGGTGAGGTCCAGGCATTCAACTGATGTACTTAGGTAGACCTCAACACACTAAACCTCCAAGCTCGCCTTCTAAGACGGGTTCGTCCCCAACACGACACCCGATACGGTGGGCGGAGTGAGACTCAGGAATACTCTGTAACCTACCAAGGGTGCACCTTCTGGAGACATAATTATCCACACGTTAATAGGGGTCCGTTAGACCACAGGGGCCAATGTGGATGGGTTGGGGTGTCAGGCCGGGCCAGAAACACCGTTACATTATAATACTATATTATTAAAGCTAACTAGAGTTTGCCCTTTTGCACAAAAAGCATAGATTTTTATTTTATAAACCTGATTGACTTTCATCTACAGGAGCATGTGAAGGTTTGTGAATTATTAAGTGTTCTGGAGGAGGTTAAAATGAAGCTTCTTTCAGTGCGGCCAGCGCTGTGTCCGAACAGGTTACCATGGTAACCACAGACATGACTAGTTGACTTCACACAGGATAATCCAATGTATTTTGAATATACCTTAGAACCATTTAATAAAAAAAAAGGCAGCATGACGTTGCTGCGTGGTGGGAAACCCGATAGTCATCATGTCATTATGTGCAAATGAGAATCCTCCCTCCCGAGAAGAGCCTAATTGGCGTAGCGTATTAACGAATTAACCGGCCTCGCCAGGCAGGGAATGGGCGCTCCCGCGCTGGCTCTCGTGCATCGGTGTGCGGCTCCTACGCTCGGTCTGTGAGCGGGTTGCTTGGTGGGTGCGCGACTGTTGCGTGACGGAGTTGAGGAGCGTTATCGGGATGTATCTTGAATCCTCACAGTTGCCTCGTATCTATGTGGGGGGTGGGCGGGGCCACTGACCTGGTTCACAGAGCTGGTTCGCCCTCATATATGGGCCAACCACCGTGCACTCATGTTACTGCTTATTCGAGCAGCTATACTTATCAAATTGTGCGTCGTGTGTCATACTCACAAAGAATAGCGCCGATCTAGTAAAGCAACAAGCGCTTTGCCCTTCCTCACGCTAGGGCCGTCCGCTGTGCTAGCCTTGATCGTGCTATTGGATGGTTTCACTCGCGGCCGCAGCATAGCGCGACCGCGCCCAGCAGCAAGCAATCAGTGTCCACAACCCTGGCCGAGGGTCCTTTATGTCATATTCTCACCTACCTGCTTACAACTCATCAACAAACATGTCATTCACCTTATTGTGGCCACTTTATTGTATTAGGCGTTATTCCTCAGGGGGTTCGCACAAATAGCAGCCAAAACAAGTGGGTGCATGCACAATTCCACTTGATGGTGCCTCGACAGGTTTATCTGGCATGACAACAAATGGCACAATTTCCATCATAGGATTGACTCTATTTTTCATATGTCACGAGATGCGTGTGTTTGCCCTTTCGTTTACACTTTGGCTACCCGCCCCGAGAGAAAGCACATCCCGCCCGAAAGCACGCCCTTTATTGCAGGTACACCCTGTACAGACCCTCCACACAGAGGTTTAAATCATTGTAAAACACACATTTTATTTTCAAACATATTATTAGATTTTTGTTTTTTTGACACACACCTCTTGAAAAAATATACAGTAATTCAGATTTGTATATCAGCAGTTAGTCCCGGGCCCGAATAAACCGCTGATTAAAAGACTGGAGATTTTGAGGCTTATTCAACACATCACTGATAGTCCAATTAAGTCAATGCGACTTTTTCTGCGGTAGCGCTGTATCAGTGCGATCACAGTAAAAAATAATAATAAGTTTCTTTGTTGGGAATTGCTGGCACTACCTAAATTTAATAGATAGCTATTAATATTTCCAGGCTGTACAAAAATAACACCACCAAAATCACAAAATGGCACGAACACATTCCCCAACCCTACTATGTACCCCTGTGCTGTATCAGTCTAGCAGCTGAGATATACTGTAGGGCAGTGAGTGATAGAAGATTTCCATTAAAGTAAGTTGTACTGTATCAGCAGAGCTTCAAGACACTGTTGAGTTTTTAGAAGTATTTTAAACTCTAGAGCAGGGGTCCTCAACTCCAGTCCTCAAGGCCCTACAACAGGTCAGGTTTTCAGGATATCTCGGCTTCAGCACAGTTGGTTCAGTCAATGACTGAGCCACTGATTGAGCCACCTGTGCTGAAGCTGGGATATCCTGAAAACCTGACCTGTTTGAGGGCCTTGAGGACCCTTGCTCTAGAACATAATTATCTTTCTTGCTTAGTACTCGTGGTTTAAATTTAATTTTATCCCCTCCTTCCCCCCCCCCAAAAAAAATCTACAGTATGTGAGTCCCCTTTCAATGGCATGTCAACAATGATATGCAATTGGTGATTAACTACATTCATTACTAGCCCCTTTTAAAATTGTCAATCAATTGAAAGGGAGTTGTATTTGAACCCAACGAACCCACACTACTAAATGATCACCTGAATAAATAAACTCCCAGCAAACAGAATATTCCTCTATCTCTCTCCACCAGCATTAAGAAAACGGTAGATAGTTTGTGAAACTTTGTGCACTTTTTTTGTCTGAACCTTTTTCAATGTAAAACACACTTAAGTCCCATTCCAAACCACAAAGACAAAATGTGCTGAACATGTGTTTTCTAAACTGGAAGCATGTGCATCAACTATTACACAAGAAGATAGTTCTGTAACAATTCTCCGGGGATGGTCCATTATCCTAAGCCTGTTAGTACAGGAAAAGGGTGAAACGGCATTGTATCAAACTCTCCGAAGTTGGATTGTCCAGGGTGCAGAATAAGTGATATTTAATCTGCATACTTTAGGGCTCCTGCTGAGTGCCCTGCCCGGTAACCCGGATCAGGATGCTTGTTTAGTGGATAAAAGTGTAACTCTAGAAATTGGCAGGAACTTTCTGTACTTGGCCACCTGTATTCACAGCCAGGAACGGTGTACAAAGTTTCAAGTAAGCACACTTTTCAAGGGTTTGCTTGGTTCAACTTCCTTACAACTGTTAGGTTCAAAAGAGCCATTTATAAATTCTTAGAGTTCAAAGACACATTTGTTGAGTTTACTACTCCCTCTCAAAATGTTTATATATATATATAATACTTTAAAAAAAAGTGTATTGCATATTTTTGTCTTTGCTAAGCAGAAACAAATTATATATATATATATATTTATATATATATATATATATAATAGTATATATATATATATCTATATATATATATCGGTGCATTTGTTTCTGTCGTTATGCACAGATCAAAAATATGCAATACACTTTTTTTTTAGGAAACAACAGTATCTAACACAAGGGGAATTCAATATTAGGGATTTGAACGTTTTTAAACGAATTACATTTGGAGCTTTAACTTGCAAGTAAGCTCCAACAAAAATCTCTTTATGCTTATTTTCTAGTATCAAAATGTAGTAATGCCAAACCGGGCCACGTTTATTATTATCATTTATAGTCACGAGAAGAAACAATTTTATATAATGTTAATATTCTGCAATATGATTGTTTTATTAAGGCAATTTGAACATGGTTGCCCTGTCTTCTTGTAGCCAAAATACAGTATGTTCATAAATTGTGTGCAAACCAACTCACTTTAATATGTTTTCCTCCCTCAATTTCAAAATAGTCTTTTTATATGCAAAATATTACAGTTCCAAGTTTAGCCCCTTTTATCTGCTACAAGCTCACATGATTTAAGCCATTAATGTTAATATTCTCTATCAGTTTTTTGTATGTAGTGAAGCCTTTCATGGCAGCCAGGGAGTTAATAATAGGGAATGTTATGCGCTCAATAATGTTCATTGTTATATACTTACTGTAAGTACTCAGAATGATACTTTTAACCTGACCTACAGTATTTAGTATTTCTGTACACTATATCCCTAATGAAATCCTCAGATGCAATTAGCATTAGGGAGACATACTACTGGGGATGGCCTCTAATTTACCTCAGTCAGAGGGACGGAAAGGTGATTGGTTAATGGAAAGCTGGTGAATTTAGGTGGGATAGGTGTAGGTATTAGGGATTGGTTGAAGGTGTGTTGCTAGGCGAAGAGGAAGGCTCACATGATTGGCTGAGGAGTGGTAGGCAGGGAGGAGTCAAGTTTGTGTGGGAATTTGAGGATAGAACTAAGGACAGACAGCAAGGTATCACTCACCTGTGAGGAATATCAAGATTCACACCCTTCCCTCCCCTGCCTGCTGTTACTATATATGTTATATTTATACAAATAAAATAAAGTGCTTTATTTGTTGCAGCACAAGGTTGGCACAGGGTTGTTTCTTAGCATGGTCTCAAGAACGGTTACATTGTTGGGATATTTATGAGCACGGTCTCAGGAACGGTTACATTGTTGGTGTGTTATTTCTGAGCACGGTTTCCGGAATGGTTACATTTTGGGATATATCTGAGCTAGGTCTCAGGAATGGTTACCTTGTTGGTGGGTTATTTCTGAGCATGGTCTCAGGAACGGTTACCTTGTTGGTGGGTTATTCTGAGCACGGTTTCCGGAATGGTTACCTTGTTGGTGGGTTATTTCTGAGCATGGTCTCAGGAACGGTTACATTGTTGGTGTGTTATTTCTGAGCACGGTTTCCGGAATGGTTACATTTTGGGTTATTTCTGAGCATGGTCTCAGGAATGGTTACATTGTTGGTGTGTTATTTCTGAGCACGGTTTCCGGAATGGTTACATTTTGGGATATTTCTGAGCTAGGTCTCAGGAACGGTTACATTGTTGGGATATTTCTGAGCATGGTCTCAGGAACGGTTACATTGTTGGTGTGTTATTTCTGAGCACGGTTTCCGGAACGGTTACATTGTTGGTGTGTTATTTCTGAGCATGGTCTCAGGAAGGGTTACATTGTTGGTGTGTTATTTCTGAGCACGGTCTCAGGAAGGGTTACATTGTTGGTTTGGTTGTGAGGGTAATTTACAGGACCAGGGAGGCTGCAAGGTAGCTCCCGTCTCCCACCCCACCCCCACATGGAACGTATGAATAATGACAGACACCAGATCTGGAGGTATAATAGGCCACAGCTATTTATTTTAAAACAAATAACTAAAGGGGTAAAAGCCTTTCCCTGCCAGAGTACTCCTTTAACAGGAGGGGGAGGGAACGGTCAGCCGGTCCTTGAACCGTTGACGCAGGGCCCCTGTGACCCGGCTGTTGTTGTGAGTGGGCTCCCGGAAGTCATATCTAAATGACCCTGCCCACTCGCACTCACCCGGGCTTAAGCATCCCAGCTCCCTGTCTAGCAAGAACAAGCACCTACCCCCCAAAAGCCGGCCGCGACAACGGCAAACTGGTCAACAACCCCTCCTCTCAGGAACTTCATTCCTTCCATTTCCTTGAAAAGTATAAAGAGTTCATACTGTAACAGAACAAAGAAACATCAATATTCACATACAGTATTCACATGTAAAACATGACAGGTAAACAATGGAATTATAGCAAAGAGAAATCGGGCACTGCAAATCGATGAGGCTGATATGGGTTGATAAAATTTATTTATTGGGGCATAATAAGCCAAAGATTATAACAAATGCAGCTGTCTGTCTGTCTGGCTGAGTCTGAGTCTGAGATCAAGCAGAGAGACAAGTGAATATTCAACTTGAACGAATACAGCTGTCTTGTGTGAGGGGGTAATCCAGGAAGTGGAAGTGGAACAGCGTCTCCAGTGTTACCCGGATCAGCATCACATGTTCATCTGTAGCGTGATTTCGTTGGTGTGCTGACGGAGGGACGCGGAGACCACTGTGGTCATCGCGGTTACATCCTTTGGTGAGACCATTCCTTAATCCCTTGCCTATGCTATATGCTTTCCCCCTATTTCCATCTATAGTGGTCAATTATCAGCCTGATATTTCCACGTTTGCATCCGCAATCTATCATCTGACGGGTCAATTACCTCTCCCCATTTGTTGCTCCAGTCATTTGCTACCTATCGAGTGACAATTCCTCCCACATCTCACTGCCTCCTACATTTGCGCTATTGGACATTTTTTGGTTACATTCCCCATCTTTTTTTATTTTCAAGAGTACTCTTGTTTTTTATTGTCATACATTGTGGTTATTGTGTCTATTGGCATCATTGTGTTTGTTTTAATCTGTTCAGTCACCTAGCCTTCCTTGCTCAATTAATAAATGTTCCTGTTTTTTATTGCTACACAGTATTGCGCTTTTTTTCTTTCTTTCTTTATATATATATATATATATATATATATATATATATATATATTTGCATATATACAGTATATAGTATACACAAACACACATCCTCATGTATATGCAAATACTGTAATATGCTTACTGATGCGTGCGGTACACAATTGGATGTACTGTATGAAAACCGTAACCGATGATGTGTTCAGAATACTAAGTTTTTCATTTACATGAGCCAAAAAAAAAGTACACAAATATTTATTAAAAAAAAAAGAGCATAGACAGATAAACTCAACAATTAAAATGTTCTAGCTGTTACCTTTTGAGTAACACATGGGGGCAGCGAGATGATGAACTAGTTATAGATGCACAGAAAGTATCAGACTGTAGGTAATTGTGTATTCAGTTTTAATGGAACTGAATCTCCTGCTGAGATTTCAATATCTGACAGTATTGCTTTCAGTGGCCACATACCCAACCTTTTTCTAATGTCTGACCTTGGGTATGATAATATTTCTGTGTATCTCATGCGCTGCAATCTTATTTTCCTGTATCGGTTCCTATCAATCCTTTTCAAACTCGCAACAGAAGAGAACCAGTGTAATGCTTCTAAGAGGTGATTTATTTGCAAATCAAAAAGGGGCTACTGTTGTAGCAGGTAACAACATGCAAGAATAAATAAAGTATATCACTGCATAAATCCTTAGTCAGTTGGCCTACAAATAGTACTTTGTCATTATTTAGCAAGATTCCTAATCATTTCATAGAAACGTTGAAACGAAAGGTGGGCATTTTTAGGCGTGTTTTGGTTCTAAAATCTTTGGATTTTGGTTAGGGGTGGAGAGGTGGGGGGGGGGGAATGTAACCAAATTATGTAAAATAATACTGAATAATACTGAACTGGTGGAATAGCATACAAAAAGCTTTTAAAATAAGTATAAAATCCATAAAATCAATTCGGGAACTAAAAAAATACTGAAAAAATGTAAATATTTGAAAAAGATATGCAGAAAAACACCCAGCTCACTTCACCTAGTATTCTGAGTTTGGTTCTAAAAATCTTACGGGTTTTGGTTTTGCAGTAGGGGTTTCTGGTAAATTCTGATTTCACACCCCCGGTTTTACCCATCTCCAGTTGAAACTGATGGCCGGTAGATGCTGTTTGCCATTACCTACTCTGCCCATTTAGCCTGGTTACTGTAATGCTGTAGCATCCACATATTTTTGGCCCATGTTGGTTTTCATATACAGATGCAATCAGCACTGATTCTGGCGTGTTATATTCTGTGACCTAACACCCATTGAACATTGAAAGTCTGTGATTTTAGAAGTTTCTTCTCTTCTCCTGGGAACCTGTTCCAATAACGCAGTTCTTAATATTCAGTGTAAAAACATGTCCAGGTATACATATACAGTGCTTCATAAAAAAAGTCAAAATATATATTTGTATTCATCTAAATACTATATCACTGTTATAATTTTGTGTGCAATGAAATTAATTGAGTTTACGTACTGTAACTAGAAAATATTCACTGTATTTTTTTTCTTATAGTGTTTTGAATATATACTGTAATTGTGGTAGTATTTAGTTTTTATACAGTGTCCATAACTTGCTCTATGCAATATACTGTAGTATAGGGGGCGACATTTCATAAGCTATGATAAATACAGGTAGCAACAATACAGCAAGGCCCCGCTTCTCGGCGATCCGCCGATACGGCGGTACCGAGAAGGGGGCCACCATGACTGCGCATGCGCAGAACGGGCCGGTCCAGGGTCGCGCATGCGCAGAACGGGCCGGTCCGGGGTTGCGCATGCGCAGAATGTTATTTTTTTGCTGATGTTGCGCATGCGTAGAACGCTGCATTGCCGGTCTGCGCATGCGCACATAACGAAAATCGCCGGCTCCGCTTTCCAGCGATTTTTGCTTTGCGGCGGGTCCTTAGAACGGAACCCGCCGCATGACTGGGGCCCTCCTGTACAACGCTACGTTTTACAGACATAAATATAAGCTGCGTTATGAAGGTCATTTCAGGGCTCAACGTAGCAGTATGAGTGTGCTTCAGTATGATTGTGTAGCAGTAGATTGTGTAGCACTAGAGACAACTATTTGAGCTTTATCATATGCACATATGGTGGAACAGGATATGTATTGCAATGTGTTTCCATTCATGGGAAAAAAAGAAAAAAAAAAGTCATTCATTTAGAATTACCCGTTTATCATAAACCCGTTATTATTCTTTTCATACCCATGGATCACACTTGTTGATTGGTTTAAATGTCTCCTTTGCCATTCATTTGCTCCAGCTGTTGCTTGCAGACTTTTGCTTTTCACTACAGATGTACAGTTTTAGTTGAGGTTTGCGAGTTAGGTGAAATTCACCATTTTTTTTTGCCCAACGGACAGCTTTGCAATAACAATTAACCAAGCGGTAAAAGGCAATGTGCCAGGACACGTGGCGCTTTATACACTGCCTACACTTTAGGCACAATTCTGAGCAAAGTGAACTAGCACAAAAATCTCCTGAAAAAGCAAATTGTAAGATAAATCCCTGAGACATACAAAGCCCATTTCAAGACATTCACCGCTGAAGCGATCATACGACCGCAAATGGAGAAGTTTCCGGGGGCGCCAGGCCTTTAGCACTGAAAAGGTTCATTTGCATTAACGGTTATCTGAAGCATTATTAGGGAGTTTGTGAAGAGATACAGCAGGGCCCCGGGCATACGGCGGGTTATGTTCTAAGGGCCCGCCATATAGTGAAAATCGCCGGAAAGCGTAACTGGCGATTTTTAGCTGTGCGCATGCGTGCCGATGGCAACAGCCCGTTCTGCACATGTGCGACCTCTGAGGAGACATGGTGGCCCCCTTCTCGATGCCGCCGTATCAGCGGATCGCCGAAAAGCGGGGCGCCGAGAAGCGGAGCTTTGCTGTACTCCAACGCTTGTTGTTGTATAATCCTAAATACAGATCGAGCATGATTTATGTGGAATTGCCCCCAAAAATTGTGCACCTCATCCGCAGCCTCACCGGACACCTCGCCGCACTGAGCCGCACGGACCTTGTTTGTGGTCAGACGGAATGATTTGTGTTTTGCTGCAGGTCAGTGCGTGTCCAGCAGGTGGCGCATTGAATATCTTTGCCTATGATACTCTGAATGCTATAGTGCAGTGCGGTCTCTGAAGCTGGTGTCTGATAAAATATAAACATCCCTCTTTGTCTAATGACCTTGTACATTACTGTACATAGCTACTGTTGCAGTTTCATACTTTTTTAATAAAACAGTGCATTTATTGAATCTGTGTCATAACCTTTGTGTGTGGCATGGGATTTTGAAGACAAACTAGCACACTAGCGCCTACTATCATTTCTCGGAGTATTGCAACCAACGCTAAAACTCAATTTTCCAGACCACTACGCATTTGCAGGTCATCCGCGAGCAACCGAAAAATTATTGGGGGGCGCAAACAGCAGCCGCAAATACAAATGTGCCAGTAAATAATGCTATTTCTGTAGAAGTGTCTTAAGGTGAGTCACATGTCAAGTGTTTTTATTACCCCTGATGAAGTTCCCCTGAACGGAACGAAGCGCGTAGGTTTGTTATATTTCTATGCCAAGGTAACCCCTGCAGTGCATCACCCCTCTCTACCTGCCCAAGTGTATTCTTATATCCCGAGAGGACTATTATTGTGGGATTTGGCTAGCTCTATTCGTTGGAGTGGCCGATGAACTTTCCTGCTTTCCCCTGACGTCATTGGGATGGGTTTCAGCTAACATCGCGTGATCTGACAACGGGAGTTGAGCGGATCACACAGACACACCAGAGAGGAGAGGGAAATGCCGGCTTTTCCATTCTGACCGCCCGTGTGGTGGCAGACACCCACAATGTGTATTTTACCAGCTACATTGTACGTAGCCCCTTGTCTTTTTAAATATAAATCATATCTCAACTGTACTTCACTATTTTTGGCTTTTTTCTGTTTGTTCACAGAACCAGTCACAGTTGGTACTTTACTATCACACACTGCCAGGACGTTCATGACAGTTTGTTTCCACAATATTCATCTTAACATTTTGTTGCACCCTATGTCTATTGATATACCAGTATTGCCGACCTGAAGAAGAGAGGAAAACTCTTGAAAGCTTGTCCTATGACATAAATTGTTAGTCCAAATAAAAAAGGTATCACCTAATACGGAAGAACTCATTTATTCTGCAGTGTGTGTGTGTGTGTGTGTGTGTGTGTGTGTGTGTGTGTGTGTGTGTGTGTGTGTGTGTGTGTATATATATGTGTGTATATATACATATACTATGTATCCGGCCAGTTTGTAAATATAAGTATGTGTGGATTCTTTGATAGGTGAATATACGTTTCTTAATCAGTAAATTAATGAAGGTAACAGCTGCCACATCAGTTGACAGCATTCCCTACATTTGGAAGTTATTGATTCATAATTATGTTTCTTGATTCAGCATGCCACACATTAATATCAGTGTGTTAACGTTAAATCATGCCTAATTAGAAAACATGCTTGGCATTGGACATGATCTTGATAATCTAGAGAAGATTACACTTGGTGACCCATTTTGCTTTTCGAAGCTAATTATTGCTGCCATCTTTAAATAGTCCTAATTACAGATACTCCCAACAAAGTATTTTTTTGTTTAATGTTTTTTAAATATTTTAATAAATGTAGATCCAATTTTAAAATATTGAATTTTTATCTTTATCTCCCTCACTTAGTGGAAGAATTATGATTCTATATGAAAGGCATTTTGCATCGGTTGGGTGCGTATCACCCGGGAATGGGGCCAGGTCGTAATATTCACTGGAGAGAGAGGAAAGAGAACGGACATACAGATGTAGCCGGCGATATGTACCCACTGTCTCGTTAGCCCCGTCCCTTTCTCGCACGTTGCTAAGGCATTTAGAATAGCGGATACTCCTGCTGCAAAGCGCCAACAGGAACAATAATGGCGGCTATATCAGTATAGGGGTAAATTCGGGGGTGTTCTGTAACTGATGTTGATAATACTGTACTGTAGGCATTCGCCCACCTTCGTATCTATGCAATGCCCCGGGCCGCCAATATTCGCACATTCGATTCGTCCAGGAAGTTCCAGACCCCTAAATATGGCTATTGCCCTCTCTCCTCCTCCCTTCTCCTCATTTCTCCTCCTCCTCATTTCTCCTCCTCCCCTCTCTCCTCCTCCCTCCTCCTCCCTCCTCTCCGCCTCCCTTCTCCTCCTCCCTTCTCCTCCCTTCTCCTCCTCCCTTCTCCTCCTCCCTTCTCTTCCCTCCTCCAAACCCATATTTCAGGGTCTGGAACTTGAAGTAGCTGGCGGCGGAATTGTATGCATTTACTTAAATTTTAGCATTCAAATATCTGTCCAAAACTCCACAAATAATTTTTTGGTTGCGTAGTTACATACAGGTTGAAAAAAAAAATGGTGTGTGTGCAGAGCACACGCGTTGTAAGTGAAACTTCTCTTTTTTTTTTGTCAATGTAATTGTATTGTGATTTTTATGATTTTGATTGAATGAAAGTTTTTGGAGTAGTGTTTTTATTTTTTTTCAGCAGAAATTGCAATACATTATACAAATGACTTATGATCCCGAAATGAAGATACATATATTTTAGATATAAAAGGATGTAAATGCCGTTACTCTCTAAAGTCTTTCATTCAAATAAAACCATAATAATACAAATAACAATTTCAGTGACAGAACAGAAACAAGTCTGAGTTAGAACGCACGTGTTCGGCACATAGCCCGCCTCCCCCCCCCCCGTTTTATATAAGCATTACAGTGATATTATAATGTTGTGTGTGTTGTGTGTCTGTGTTGTGTATGTGTGTGTTGTGTTATGTGTGAGTGTTTTGTAGCGCTGGTTCTTGTGGCTGTTAGTGCACATGCGCGCTGTGCACTGAGCGGTTCGGCTTGCTTTTACGCATGGACGCCTGGCACTAAGGGGCTTCGTCCACCTCTGCACATGCACACCATGCGGCTCCAGCCGCTTCCGCGCATGCGTGCTGTGCGCTGAGTGGCTTTGCCCGCTTCTGCGCATGCGTGCTGTGCGGTGAGCGTCTCCGGCAACTTCTACACAAGTGCGCTGAGTGTTTCCGAAAGCTTCTGGGCATGCGTGCCATGCGCTGGTAGTCACCAGCCGCTTCTGTTAATATAAGTGTAGCCAGTGGGGGTGCAGAAGTGTAGAGTACCGTGCACGCGCATGGCTGTAACGTTTTTTCATCTCCATTCAGCTTGTTCCGTCCTATGAGATTTTGTTTTGTGGTAGGTGCCAGCAAAGAAGTTTCACTTCAAAAAGACACTTGTCCATCAAATTCAACCCATGCTAAATTTAGACGACAGATACTTTATCCTGTATGTAGCGATAACATATCGTTCACGTGTCCGCCAAGCGCCGTCCCTTTCTGTGCACCTAAGCAAAAGTAAAAAATGAATGCAAATCGTACTTATTGAAAAATGTCAGATTAGTAACGTAGACGCAATTTAAAATGAGATTTTCCCCTTTTGGGCCAATTTTGTACAGAACACGCTTTGTGCATTGGCCCCACAGACTAGGCACGAGGGAAAGAATGGGCATTCAAATGAGGTCAAAGTGAACAACAAGCGTAGCAAAAAAGGAATTTAGAACAAGTAATTAGGTTGAAACTCGCTTTCTTTTCCCTCCATACAGTAATTTATTTCTTATCTAATAACGTTATTATCGGCATCTCAAATCTCGATTGTTTTTTTTTGTATGTATCCTCTAGAATGCATTTACTGTAGGAGCGCAGCACGATTTCCTCCTTCCAATGACACGGAATAAAACACTGCAGCCACTGACCTTTCCACTGACACAGAATAAACACTGCAGCCACTGACACTTCCACGGACACAGAATAAACACTGCAGCCACTGACCCTTCCCATGACACAGAATATACACTGCAGCCACTGACCTTTCCACTGACACAGAATATACACTGCAGCCACTTACCCTTCCCATGACACAGAATATACACTGCAGCCACTGACCCTTCCCATGACACAGAATATACACTGCAGCCGCTGACCTCTCCACTGACACAGAATATACACTGCAGCCACTGACCCTTCCCATGAAACAGAATAAGAACTGGACCCACTGACCCTTCCACTGACACAGAATAAACACTGCAACCACTGACCCTTCCACTGACACAGAATAAACACTGCAGCCACTGACCCTTCCACTGACACAGAATAAACACTGAAGACACTGACCCTTCCACTGACACAGAATAAACACTGCAGACACTGACCCTTCCACTGACACAGAATAAACTGTGCAGCCACTGACCCTTCCACTGACAGAATAAACTGTGCAGCCACTGACCCTTTCGCTGCCACCGGCCTCATGCGCTAGTTTTATGCTGTTTACAAACGGTAGGAGCAGTTGGGGGCTGATGTGCAGTAATCACATTCTCTGATATTATCTGGGACACAATTCTCTCTATTCAATACGACTACAATTCACTTTGAGACAATTGGATTCACTGTAACTGTATATTACTCCACATTAGAGACGTGCGAAATGTATTAACGGAATGTTAAGTGTTTCTCCACCAAATGTTTCACCAAACCTCACCGGCCCAATCAGTTCGCCAAATGAGTAAACACAGGGCCGCCAACAGAAATCGTGGGGCCCGGGGCAAAATTTTTAAGCAGCCCCCCCCCGTGCAGTTCATCCCACGTGCGGCAGGTATTGCCCGCTGCTCCCCCCCCCCCCATTTAACACCTCACGAGCCCCCTCTCTTCCCTTCTCTTCCCCCCCCCCATCCCATGTATTTCTCTCCCTTCCGTCTCACCCCATCTCACTCTCCCGCCTCGCATGTATTTCTCTCCCATGCTTATCACATTTACTCCCTCTTTTCCTCACTCACCCCCTCTCTCCTCTCCCTCCGTCAATTACTCCACGCTCACTCATTCTGCCCCCCCCCCCCCCCCCACACACACACACACACACACACACACACTTCCCCCACAAGATATATACCAAAAAACTTCCCACCCCCAAATATATACAACCTCCCCCCCCAAATGCATACAAAAACCCCACCTACCCAATACATACATATACATACCCAGTAAGATTGATAGATAGGTATATCTTAGGCTGCGTCCCCGCTAGCGCTGGGCGGGCAGCGCTTGGCGAGGTGACTTGCGCATATATATATATATGTATGTATGTATGCAAGTCCCCGCTCATGTGATGCGCGTATGCGCGGGCACACACTCACCGGCGCTCGGGTAAATACCCCTCGCGAAAATTTAAAGGACACCCGGCGCTCATGCTTGGAGAGCTCTCCAAGCATGAGCGCGCTCAGCGCCAGCGGGGACTGTAAATTTGTCCTCTACTTAAGCATAAGTAGGAACTGTCCCCTACAACTCGGAAGACCCTCTCGAGAGGTCTTTACCACTCCTAAGGTGCTGTACTGGAAAAGAATACAAGCGCTCGGAGGAGAACATAATTGAGTAAGACAACACAAGTGTTCATTGTCAAAAACCTCTCCTAGTTTATTCTTAGTTACATCAGGGGTTATATAGCTAAGCAAGCAAGCGAGTATACGTGCAGAAAACTTACTTCCCATATTCTGACATTAACTCCTTATCTAAAAGTCACAACAGTCTGTCTTTGAATGAAGTCATAAATTCTGACTCGAGACTTGAGAAACTGAATGCTGAGATAGCACAATGTGAAATTGCGTGTGTCCAGACTTCCTGCTTTTACAGGAACTGCCATCTGAACACATACTTGGCATTCATCCAACATAGATGGGGCATATATATATTGGGCAAAGGTGAACAACAGAAAAACAACTTAACTTTATAAATCGATATGGAGTACCCCCTATAAAATACACATTATCAGGGACAAGCCTTACTGTGTGTGTTGTCTTGTGTGTTGTGTGTGTGTGTGTGTGTGTGTGTGTGTTGGGTGTGTGTGTGTGTGTTGTGTGTGTGTTTTGTGTGTGTTGGGTGGGTGTGTGTGTGTGTGTGTGTGTGGGTGTGGGTTGTATATATATATATATATACCCAATACATATAAAAAATACCAGAAGCCCCCCAATCCATAAAAAATACCCCAAAATCCATATAAAAAATACCCCAATGCCCCCCAATCCATATAAAAAAATACCCCAACCCCCCCAATCCATATAAAAAATACCCCAACCGCCCACAATGCATATAAAAAATACCCCAACCCCCCCCCAATGCATATAAAAAATACCCCAATACCCCCAATACATATATATAAAGATCAGACTTACCTGCAGGGTGGGGGGCACAGCGTGACGGTGCTGGGGGGGGCGATGGGCCGGGCGGTACAGGGGTGTCCAGCAGCTGCGGGGGGTGTCCCGTGGCTGCGGGGGGTGGGGGGACGGCTCTATCCTGCGAGGGGGGGTGGGGTTGCAGCGGGGAGCCCGGCGGCTTGTCACAGCAGATGCCGCCGGCCCTGTTGCAGGCACGCCACCACATTCCTGCTCCCGCGCGCACCGCTGTGCTGCGGAGGTGGGGCCGATGCTGGGGGAAGATGGCGGGATGGCCCGGTGGCAAGGGGGGGTTCGGCGGATGCGGCCGGATGCTGCGGGGAGGGGGCATAGCGGGAGCACCTGGAGACTGCGAGGAAGGGGGGAGGTGGCGGTGCTGCGAGGGGCCCTGCAGCTTGTCACATCAGTTGCCGCCGGCCCCGCTGCACCTGTCTCCATGCTGCTCCCGTGCACGCCGGGCCTCCCTCTCGCGCCGGAAGCTTAACCCAATCTACTTCCAGCGCTGCCAGCAGTGAGACCCAGCGGCGTGGTTTTTTTTTTTTTTTAATTAACTGGCGCCCAGCCGCGCAGGAGGCCCAGGCGGACGGGCCCCCCTGACCCACGGGGCCCAGGACGCCAGTATCCGTTCTCCCCCCCTGTTGGTGGCCCAGAGTAAACGTTCCGCAAAACATCGCCAGTCAGTGGCAAAGTAGCACGCTAAATGAAATTGCAATACACATTGACGTAACGCTTGGCGAATCGGCGGTGAATCCTGACGCTGCTCTAAAAGGGCCATTTCACATGGTTTGTGACCTCATGCAAAAGCTTTGCACATCTTTACCCCACTTCTCAATGTATATTGCGTACGGCCCAATACTAACAATAAATTCATCATGCATCAATCTTGTAGAAATATCAATGGTAATAGCAGAACTTTATTTTTTCCAGGGCGGTTTTAACTCTGATTAGTAGTTTAAAAAAAAATTAATATATGTATATATATATATATAATTATTTTTTAACTATATAGTTTCCAGCACTATTCATGGTGTTTCTTTTTTCTTTCTTGCCAAAAAGTGCCCATTTAACTAAACATTTTCCATTTGGTCATTTTTTTTTTATAACCCGCGTTTATCTAGCTGCAGCTTATTAACACCTGAAATATAATATGCCCATTTATCAACATTCTACCTCCATTAATATAAAAAGCCTGGTTATTTCCATTGCCTTACTAGTTTTCAAGAGGAATCTGGCAACACGTCAGTTGTATACTTGCGTAACTTGACAACTTAGTGTATGCCTTTTGTTAATATTTCTGCTCTCATTAGTCACCTATGTGACAGAATATTAAAATGGCATTCCTGCCTCTCGGAAATAGCATTAAAAACGGTAAAATGTTCATTCTGTGCCTATCCTCTATTGATTTGTACTATGCACAGCCCTTACTTACAAAATATGCACCAAGCAATCCAGAATTGTATATAGTACAAATTATGCAGAATATACCCCCGCTTGGCTGTTTTGAAAGTGAAAGCCAGATTGTTAAGATTACATTCAGTGTATCATGCCTGTGCATAAATATTCTTTCTTCCCTCTGAAGTCTCTCTCGTCCCCAACTCTTGCAGCAGTGCTTGGGGTCAGGAACACAAAGGTGATGTACCCTGATTGCAGCAAACACCACCATGTGTTGTATGTGTGATGAATTAAAAGGATGCTGCCAAGTTAATTACACTGTAACCCTTCAATAAAGGAAGGGCAGAGCTGATTAACTACTGAATAATTGGGGGCTGATTGATGGCTTTCTCCCTCTCTGCTAAAGGCTGTATATATAATTATTTTGCCTTTGGGCCTAATTTTGCCACTGGTAGCTTCCACTTTTGTCATCAGCTGTAATTTATGAATACAGCCTGCAGCTTTGGAGGGGGAAAAAAGAGTAGAAAATGAAATCGCCCGGATCCCCAGATACATAACCTGCGAATGGCCATCAGGCAAAGTGTAAGATAGCCCTTTAAAAAGCATTTAGCAGCTTCCACACTTCATGGTTTTGGTAGAAATGCTATAATTTGTCAGGAAATATAATTGTTTATTTTCCTTGACATGTAAAACATGAATGTAATTTAAACTAATAGTTGATACATATGATATAAATGTAATAGGCTTCAGTGAATGTATTATTATGCACTTGCACTTTGAAAGGGAAAATATATTAACAATTCTTTCAAGTACATTGTTACAATAGTCAGATAGCCAATGATATCATTCCATTTGTTACAGTAGATTATTCTTTGATGGCACTGATAGTGAATGTAGAATGTGACATTATAAATGTCAGTGTTGGAAGAGTAGCTTATGGATGCAGAATGGGCTGGTAACCCTAAATACTTTATTCCTTTCTCCCCATCTTATTTCACAGGGGGTATTGTGTACCCATTTTAAATACACTTCAGAAATTGCAATTCTATGTTACATTCTTCAATGCCCGGGGAAACTGCAACATATATTACACTATGCTCTCAGTGAGGCAGTTAATACAGAAATAATAAACCAGTAATCCTAATTCAATTAAAAAGAAATGAGCATATTATGGTGATGGGACCATTTAATAATCCTTCTATATATTGTACAGTTACAGACATTGTATCCTATCATTTATCATGTAGAATTCCAGAGAGGTCTGCTATTATCTGTGCAGTTAAACGCGTAGGTAAGATTTCTCTCTGAGTTTCTGTCTGCTGTGTCCCTCCCAAATATTTTAAGGACTGCTGTTGTATTTAAATCCTCCAAGAATATGTGGACTTAATGATTTAAAAAAAAAAAAAAAAAGAAGGCTTGTCTGGGACCTCAAAAGCAGGCTGCAAAGAAAGGAAGCTTATTTAAATGTTCCCAAGACCATTTATTTATTCAGCGTATTAGCGGTTACAGTTTGGATTTGTATATTTGAGGCTGATTTTCTTAAACCCTGCTGAGGTGAGGGTTTCTCATTTACAAGCCAAAGTATACAAAGCCTATCTCTGACATGTCCTTTGTTGTTCTCCCACAGAGATCTCTCTCGCCTGTGAATCACAAGAAGATTTGAAGAACCTTGCAGTCAAAGCTCAGTAGTAGTGTGCCAGTGGGCACTGGCCAGGAAAAAACAAAAAAAGATTGATGTTTGCCCTCTCTTCTTATCTGAACTTGATTTATAAGTCAGTGCGAGTATGCAAGAGAAATAAAGGCAAAGACCTTGATGCCTCCCTGTGGAGACTGTGCACCATTTGGATTGAAGGCATGAAAGAAGAAATTAATGGTAAGCTGTTCATCTGTCAGTACTGCCAGCCTGATGGTTTTGCAGTGAACGAGTGGAGTAAGTGACATGCCCTCCAGTCAAGGGCACAACTGCCCGCTGTTCTCCTATTATAAACACAATGCTTCTGGTTTCAAAGGGACTGAAATTTAAATGATACAATATTTGTGTCTGGGTGAATAGTTATTCTACTTTGTTTATTTGAAGGAATAATATGTAGGTTTGATTTTTTTTTTTTTAATTTTTTTAAATTATAATAAAATAGTGTAAAAATAAAAAATGATAGCACATGCTGTTCAAAGATTGCACATTTTCAGACTTCCATGTAAAAAAACAATGGTGCAGAATGAGGTAAAAGGAGAACTTGAACAAGCACCACAATAAATCATGTTATTGAAGGGAGAAATGCAAGGGGTGATTTGTCAGTGGGCTGTTCTGCGTATGTTAAGGTGATGTACTCTGCATAAGTTGGTGCTCTGCTGTCTGCGTCTGTAGCATGAATTACATTGAAGGAAGCTGCATTTGCCCAAGAATACAGGTCTGGCAAAGAAGGGCTGCACATTTCCTTAAACCTTACACCGAGGTGCTACACTTATTGCTGCAAAAGTAACGCAAGTTGGATTTTTACGACATTACAAAAAGTGGAAGATTTAAGCCCCATTTAAATGAATCAAGAGTAAGGGCTTTATTCTATAAAGTGTGATAGAGCTGATCTGGTGCTGCAGCATGGGGAAAAAACCCTATTGGTTTCATTTGTTGTAGAGCCAGTTTAACGCTATCGCATTTTATAGAATAAGGCCCTAAATCTTCCCAAGCAAGGGAAAGACTGCGTCACAGGATATAGAATGGTGACCTTTGTGTAGGGGTTAAGGTGTTCTTAAACATACAGTACATACTTAAAGATTTGACTTTCACCAACAACCCCAAAAGCAGCCAAAGCACAAAATCCGCTGTCCTAGATTCCATCCTGAAGGTGGCTGCATGAATCACTCTAAAGTAAAGAACTCGAAAGAGCAAATACTACATTTTGGGGTCTATGTGTTTAATATCCCAAACTGCCTTTTTGGCACAAAATTGGCTCAGGGAAATCTACTTTTTAGATGTATTAACCTGACATTTCTCAATCTGCAACAACAAAGATCTAAGTATTCATGTATGTGAAAAAGTTAAAAATATATATATATATATATATATATATATATATATCAGCTTGGCTCCTACAGAGTGCCTACTCATGATGTGTGAATGTACAGTATATGCACAGATCAAAAACAGTGGTAAATACTGCATTCAAATGGTAGCTTCAGGAGAGATGATCAATAAGTATGATAATTTAAAAGCATATATTACATATGTGTGGATGTCACTCTGACCCACTCACCGCCTCCGTCTCCGGTGATTCCGGTAACAAGGGGAATCATTCTCCACTGGCAGGCTCTCTATCCGCTCTCCGTCTTCGGTGATTCCGGTAGCAAGGGGAATCCTTCTCCACTGGCAGGCTCTCTATCCGCTCACCGCCTCCGTCTCTGGTGACTGGTAGCAGGGTGAATCCACCGCCGCTGGCAGGCTCTCTGCCTGCATCAATCGAAAGCTCCGATACATCAGTTCCGGTCGGTAGTATGTCACTTCCGGTTTCGGTTTGCAGGTTCAAGGACCTCCCACTCTATGCGTTTCGCCTATGGTGAACCGGCTTCAAACCAAAACCGGAAGCGACATACTACCGACCGGAAGTGACGTATCGGAGCTTTCGATGGATGCAGGCAGAGCGCCTGCCAGCAGAGGAGGATTCCCCCTGCTACCAGAGTCACCGGAGACGGGATGTTTCATTTTATAGGTTAACAAAATTTATTTATTTTTTACAGTCCAGTTATTATAAATATTATTAGACTAATAATTGATATTTATTAACACTATTTTTAAATTATATCATTCTGGGATTCAACATGATGCAACGCATCAAAATTCATTTCAAACAACAAACTAGGCATCATATCTATGAAGAATTAATATACACACTGCACATTTCATCATAGTGTGTACTACTTTTTAGCACAAACATTTTTGCACACAAGAAATTCTAATAAGATCTTATTACACAAGTCCCTTTATTGGTAAAGGGCTACATCAGTACTACGTCCTAACACCTTAATAGATGACCCCCTTAAATTTAAAACACTAATATTAAATCATTTATGAAAAACATTTTTGTACATTACACAGCTAAAAATCTTCCCACTTTTGAAACGAATCTCACAATTACTAAGTACAAATAGAACTTCAAAGCACATTAACCATACCGTAATATAAACAGCAAAAAATGAGAAGTAATATACCGTAATATACCGTAGAAGTAAACATACCGTAATATAGCTCTTTCTGCTGTTATGATAGGTAAGTAAGGACTAGAGATATGTGGCAATCCATTTGCTAAATTGTAAGTCCGTCCGTCCCCCCCCCCAAATTTGGTTCCATGCAAAACGTTCTGCCAAACCTCAAAAGGTGTCACCAAATTAGGAAGCGTTCAGCCAAACATCGCCAGGCACTGAACACAACACTGTGTACTCTTATTTATTGCCTTGCCATGCAGAGAATCTAGCGATTGTAGAGAATTTAGCAAACAAGCATGTTAAATGATATTATAATGCACATTGAATTAATGCCTGGTGACTCGCCTGTGAACTGAGTCGCGGATTTTTTCGCAACTAAAAACCGTCCAATTTTGCATGGCTTGCGATCTCATCCAAAAGGTTTGCACATCTCCAGAAGGGATGGGTGAATTTGTTTTATTCAGTATTTGGCAGAAAACATAGCACTGACAGGTACATTTACTTTACTACTACAGGCAGTCCTCGCTATCCAACGTTTCACTTTACAACGAATGGCAGATCCAACGCGTTACACTGCCACCCTATGGGCCTTTTTTCGACGCCGGAATGCGTTATCCAACGCTCACCGCCACTGATTAACTTGGGACTCACATTACAACGGTTTCACTATCCAACGCTACTTCCAGAACGGATTCCATTGGATAACCGAGGACTGCCTTTACTCCATTTTGAGCATGCTGCTGGCCATGTATCGAATGCAGTTAATAACAATCCACATCCCTCTATCATAGTCAATATCCCTCATTTTAGGGCCCTACTTATTAAATAAAGATAGTGGCGTTGCCCGAAAGGGCACATTTTTGCACTGAAACACATTTCGTCACATTCAGTAAACTGTTCTTGCATGTCCAAATCATTCAAAAGCAACATTTTCGGTTGAGATTTGGTTCAGACTCTGGAAATTCATGCGTTATGCACATTTTTATGTAGATGAAGAAAGCTCACAAAATTAGCTATGCACGTGTGAGATTGCATTTCACACAGAAATACTTGTCCGCCTGCCTGGGGGATTTTAAGGAAAGGAAAGAGAGGGAGAAACAGCAATATCCCTCTTATCTTTATATAGCTCCAAAATACTTAATCTCATCAACCTGTGGTGAGAATGATACATTTGCTTATTATTGCATATGTAATGCAAACTTTTGCATATAACATGCATATGTTTCCATAAGGTATATAATTAAAATCGACCATAGTATCTAGAGATGTGAATGTTTCCTGGGGAACTTTCCAAACGTTTTTGTTAATTTTGCAAATTTGCCAAATCGAAATGTATGCTTAATTAAAAAAAAGTGGCAAATTGCAGAAAATGTGCACATGCATTCATGACACTATTTAAGATGCCTTGTGACAATTGTGAATTTTGGTCCATGTTTACTGTGTCTTATAAGTGGCGGATTATTAAGAATTCTGAAGGAGTTCTATGAGATTGTAGTCTCTGCGCTTTTCTTTGTGAATGTTCAGATTTCACTACAATGCCGCAGTGAGCACGTGTTCAATATATGCGGATATGCACAAAGCTTTGTCCTTTTTCTGCTAGAAGAGAAACAAGGCATTAATAGCCCTTCTGGCAGGGAAGGGGTTACTATCTCAAGTTCTCCCAATTAAGGAAATATGGTGAAGAAAATAAAAATGAAAGAATGCATCTTCATTGAAATATTAGCTTCACACTTGATAAAATAAACTATTCCAGAAGAAAATTAGTGAATGACATGCAAACTTTCATGAAGTGTGAAGATTGAGATAAGGTGTGTGGCTCAGGCTATATGAACACAGACTATCATAACCACCATTTTGGCGCAACAGCCATTTTGAGTGTTTGCTTGTATGTATGTTTATCTGTTTATTTGTGTATGTGTAACGGGTATTCCCTGTGAATACAGACGCTACTACCTGCTGTGTATACCTGTGTGGCTCTCAGGAGCCTAAGCCTCCGCTCGGGGAGCCTGGGGTACATACATATAATACGATCTCGTGGTGCAACGCCTCCACCTGCGATGGCTCCCGCCAGAGGAGGAGTGGTTCCGCGCAGGACAAATATATATATATATATCACTCCACACACCGCATGTAAAATAACCAATGACTTTACTGTAGCAATACTTATTCATATATCAACAGGTGTCCCTCTCTAGAGGAGACACTAACTACTGCGTCTCCCAGGACGCTCCAACCTACACCGGGTGATCCCACCCGTGTCCAGTAACCCCACACAATATGTCCCGCACCCTTAAAGGGAGATGATATGTGTGACTGCGCAGCCACTAGTCCCGTATGAATATAATATATGTAGGATCGTTGGTGCACTTGGTGATGGTTACCTGCCGAGCACTCCAGTGCCGGGCCTGCCAAGGAGCTTCACAAAGGATCCGAAGGCTGATGAATACAGGAACTACCGTCCGGGGTGATCTCACCCGGATGGCTGCTGCAGCGGCAGCGGAGGTCTGAGCCCAAACCTCTGGATGGACGCGCAGTGTCCGCTGTGTCCCTAACTGACTCTGTGTAGTAAGGGGCAGGGTCCCTAACCTGGGGCCTGTCCCGACAACACTCAATACTACTGGTGACTCAGGGCTATCTGGGGCCTAAGGGGCTGCTGGCCTAGTGCAGGGAGTCACTGACTCCTGCACCCTATCTCCTTCCCCTAGCTGCTCCTGACGCCGACTAACGTGCTCCAAAACCCCACGAAATGTATCTATCCCTGAGCAGGGACATACTACAGCCCTATTGGCTCCCTGGCGTCACGTGGGGTCCCCTAAGGCTCATGGGATCTGTAGACCCTGCTTAGAGCCCTTGCTTCATTGGTGGCGTTCTCGCGCGCTTGTACTGCGCATGCGTGAGCTAACCAGAGCCTCCCGTCACCTCGGCAGTCTGCACATGCGCAACACAACTGCAATGGCGGCGCCCTGCACCGAGAGCCGCCGGGAGCTCCGCAACGCGACCACGGCCCTCGCAACGGGCCGTGCGTGTCCTCGGCAACCGGCCGCACTTTATCACACAATGCTCTGCAGATAAAGCAAAGATGTGATACAGTGTATATATAGTAGGATATAAGGAGAGTTGGAAGAGAACCCACGGTTGTCATTTGAAATGTAGAGAACCATTATATCATAAGAGAAATAAATGATATATCAATTAATTTAGACCAGACAAGGAAACAATGGGAAAAACTGCAATCACAATATGAAAGGAGACTTCAAGGAAATCTTTTTATCAAAATGGTCATACAGCGAGTGAAAAATCAGTGACAAATATCACATGATTAAAATCTCGTACAATACTCATAATATCAGAAAGGTACACAGAAAGGGCCGACACCTGAACTCTTCAACGTTTTGGGAAGCAACCCTTCATCAAGAGGGCCAGAAATGTATGGGTAAATACCCGAGCTGTGTAAAAGTACCAAAATGCAGTCGCAACATTTTTAACGGTTTCTTTTCTTCAAACTGTGCTTCCTTTGCGAATCGTTTCACCAAGTCTGAAAGGAGCCGTAGTGCTCCACAATGCGTCTTAGGCCTCGGCCAGGGTGGCGGTGAGCGGGTGCGCTCACGCTGGCCGCGATGAAACATATTGCGTGTGTCCAGCGTGAGCAAGCACCTGAGCATGCGCGGTACTTAGCTGCTTGCCAAGCAAGCAAATTTGAATTTGCTGCTTGCTTGCGCCACCGCACATGAGCGCCTGCACGCTCAGCGCCACCCTTGCCGCAGCCTTAGATTTTCCAGTTTCGCAACTTTTCAGCAACATGTCTTCAGACAGTTGATGGACCATTGGGTATGCCATATTTTATAGTCTCAGCATTAAATCGTGCAATTTTAAAGAATTTAGCAAATTAGCACATTCATCGAAAATGACCACGCACAACTTAATACTTGGTGAATCACTTACTTACTCTGATGTCATAATATCTGTGGATAAAAGGGAGCAAATATTGCAGGGTTCGGGACCTTGGGCAAAAGTTTTGCACATCTGTAATACCAAATAAAAAATGTGTCAATTCAATAGGAATTTCAAGTGAAATATCTGACCCTATTACTATAACAGAATATATGTCAGTTTAACATCGATCATGGCATTAGATAGGCAAGTTTGTCTAATATTTTGAGTCAAGTGCCCTACAGCAGCAAATGTAGAAGAATCTTTAGCTTAGACAAGGTCTGACAGATATCATCTTCTAAACGTGTCCCTGCTTTGATCACTAAACCTTTTGCAATTAATTATTTCCAAGCAGTGAAGGCCTCTGCAAAAAATAGCCAAAGGTCCCATATACTGTAAATTTCCCTTAGGATTATCTAATGTAAAATGATTTAAAAAGCTGCGTTTCAATGAGCCCAATGGACTAATAACTGGAAAATCATCTTCACTGTACCTATCAAATCCAATTGAAAGAAAATGAAAAGTTAGAGATGGCCACCACTCATTCACTGCTGCTAGGGCCTTTGCAATATGCTTTTCCTTTGCACTTTCGAATTCTCAATCAAATTCCAATATGTATATCTCTTCTATATATAGTATCTATATATACTCTTCTATATCTCTATCATATTCTTCTATATATCTTAGATATATATCTTCTTATAATGCTGACTGTATATTCAGGGCACTTCAGATAAACCTGCGCCACATATTTTTGTGTCACAGAATAAATAAATAAAGTTAATTTCTCAAGATCACAAAGAAAGTTGGCAATGGCACAAGAAGAGCTAGGCTTGTGGTGTGGTGTGTATATCAGTATGTTGTGATGGTGTACCAGTATGTATGTGTGTAGACTAGATTTGAAGGCGTTGGTCTCAGTGAGTAAAGACACTGACTGAGCACTGAGATGCTGCAGGGGAAGTTTGCTAATGGCACAAGAAGAGCTGCTGAGCGTGTGTAAAGTTTAGTGTACGTATTGTGTGTAGTTGTGTGTTTAGTTGATTGTATATACAGAGAAGGTGTTGTCTCGTGAGTAAAGACACTGACTGACACTGGATTGCCTGCGGGGAGCTGGTTAATTTCCCGGTGTCGTCGGCATGCCTTGTGAAACTTGGCATGGGGCAAGTCACTTTAAACTCCCTGTGGACTCAGGCCCAACAAAAACGTAGATGTAACTCTACGGGGCAGGACTGTTGCCTGAGAACTGTATCTTAAAAGCCGCTCGTTACGGTTAGCAGTCTATTACAAGGAGACATGCTATTATTTATTTAATATGCACACACACACACATACACCGTTTTCCGGAAAACAGGTACCCCTTAGTTTGATATCCTATTTTATATATTTCCTGCTCAATCATCATGAAAATTGTAGGTCTGTTCTGTAGATTAACACTATATAACAAGCAACAAGCACAATGTACTGTATAACAAAAACTGATGTATAACTAAATTGAAGACACTGTATTCTTCAACAAGCACCAGTTACACTGCGGGAGCTTCATGTTCATTAAACGAGCTCGTAAATGTGTTAACTGTTGCAGTCTAATCGGGACACTAAGATTACTGTAATTTGTGAGATCAAAGTGTGTTTCAATGTCCTCTGCTGAAACCCCAAAGACGAGAACGACGCTGTTGATTGCATCATCGATACGCGGCCGCTCGCCCTACTCTCACTCCTCTGCGCGCGACACGATATTTTACTCATTCGTTTTTTCAGTCCTCCTAGCGACCGTCCTTCATCAGGAACATTTTATAGAAGCGTTTTGGACCATAATTCTTTTATTTAATTTTTTTTATCAGAAATGGTTTTATTGTTTTTCATATGTTATATACAAAAAACAACAAGAACATCAACACAAATTCAAAGTCATATCTTATACTTCAATGATATAAATCATAAAAGCACACCGCACTAGACTTGATCAATCACATGAACACACAAAGACTAAATTATATGTAGCGGTCATGTAAAATGGCTACAGTCATCTCTCCTGCTGACAGTAAGGCCTGGTAAGTTGTGGGCATGCCAGCAGTAATTATGGAGGTTTGCCCTCACACCCTGGTGAGGTGCCCTATGTATGGATGGGAGTGGTCACAGGCTCTGACTCCATGGTTAGTGATGTCAGAGGTGTGTCAGCCTCCAGAGTATACATAAGGCACAGCACTGATCAAAAGTTGTTGTTGCTGAGTTGTTAGAGTGAGCTCCTGTTGCTGTGCTGCCTCTGTCAGTAAGAGGCACATGGAGGTCTGCAACATTGTTGCGGTAGTCTGATGCAGAGCTGTGAGTCTGGCAGCACAAGGCAGACAGAGAAAAGCTGTTGGTGGCTGATGTAAGAGCTATGAGACAAGGAGCAAGTCTGAGTGCAGGCTTGGGAGGAGACAGCTTATAAGACTGTGACCAGGGACCTGGCACAGGGACTATCTCCCTAAAGGGGAGATAGGGAACCCACCAATTAAGGGAAAAGATACCTTTCAGAGGGAAGTGCGGTGAACGATGGAGGGCTGAGTACACCCCATTGTGGAGGGCAGCTTGCCCACCGTGCAATAAAGATGTTCCTGAGTATCAACAATCTTGTGTGCAAGTGTGGAGTTATTGCACAGAGATGGGCACCACAGAGGAGTTCCTCACCAGGATCATCCCCATGCGGATGCAGGGATCCTGATGAGGTGGAGGTGCTGCACTGGATATAGGTAGGACTCAGCACACTACCTCAGCTGCCTGTCTGGACGGGTCATCCCCATACACCATCATGCGGGAGACTCAGGAGTCCTGTAGCCAACAGGTGCACCACCAGACACAATCACACTGTAATGGGGACTGGTTAGACCACAGGGGCCAATATGAGATTGGGGGGGTCAGGCTAGTCCAGAAAACCCGTTACATATAAATTAGAAAAATGACAGAATTGCAGAAGGATAAAATGATAATAGCGATGGTGTTTTCTCATATTCCTGACCTATGTTCCCTTTTCGTGCATTACTATGTAACTGTTTCTGTTCTCAGCTATACGTTTCACCGATTCCCCTCTTAACTATCTTTCTAAACACCAGGCTGTGTGTTCGAATGCCTTCCTCACAGTCTCGTTGTCGCAGCATTTCAATAAACGGATCCCACCTTTTGGAAAAACTTTTCTGCATTTTGTTATTTCCGCCTCCATTTTACCCAGGGTCATTAGATAATTAATCATCATTTCTCCTGTAGGATGTTCCTCTTTCATCCACTGCCCCATTCTCGTTTTCCTTGCGGCTAGTAATACCATTGCTACAAATTTGGGGATTTTTCACCCTTTTTTAACCTTCTATTTTTCTAAGTTCCCAAGCAGTGTTGATATCTATTCTTTAACTCTATTTGTCTTTGTGTTTCTTTTTATGTTCTCCATAGCCTGGTTCCAGACGTCCCTTATTTTAGGGCATTCCCACATACTGTACAAAGTTTGAGATTTTGCTTTGGGGGTTAAACATTTCAGGCATTTATCAGACTTTATCAGACCTACTGTACCAGTGAAAATTCGGAACTGTACCTGTTAGGCACTTTGAACTTTATACTTCAATCAGTTTCTGGCAGCAGATATGTATTCACCTGAGTGTTTTATACATTTGTTTTTATACATTCTGATTCAATATCAGTACAAGTATTGCATTTCATATGTGTATTCTGGGTGCTTTTTCATTGTTTTATATTATAATATACAATATATACAGTAATACAGGATCGCCTGGCAGCACTCGGTTCATTTCTCTTGGTGCTGGATGGGGAACATGGAAAGGGAGCCCCCCGTGCTGCCACACACATAGTTACCGTATCTTGGTGCTGGATGGGGAACATGGAAAGGGAGACCTCCGTGCTGCCACACACATAGTTACCGTATCTTGGTGCTGGATGGGGAACATGGAAAGGGAGCCCCCCGTGCTGCCACACACATAGATACCGTATCTTGGTGCTGGATGGGGAACATGGAAAGGGAGCCCTCCGTGCTGCCACACACATAGTTACCGTATCTTGGTGCTGGATGGGGAACATGGAAAGGGAGCCCTCCGTGCTGCCACACACATAGATACCGTATCTTGGTGCTGGATGGGGAACATGGAAAGGGAGACCTCCGTGCTGCCACACACATAGTTACCGTATCTTGGTGCTGGATGGGGAACATGGAAAGGGAGCCTCCGTGCTGCCACACACATAGATACCGTATCTTGGTGCTGGATGGGGAACATGGAAAGGGAGCCTCCGTGCTGCCACACACATACATACAGTATTTTGGTGCTGGATGCAGAACATGGAAAGGGAGCCCTCCGTGCTGCCACACACATACATACAGTATTTTGGTGCTGGATGCAGAACATGGAAAGGGAGCCCTCCGTGCTGCCACACACATACATACCGTATCTTGGTGCTGGATGCAGAACATGGAAAGGGAGCCCTCCGTGCTGCCACACACATACATACAGTATTTTGGTGCTGGATGGGGAACATGGAAAGGGAGCCCTCCCGTGCTGCCACACACATACATACAGTATTTTGGTGCTGGATGGGGAACATGGAAAGGGAGCCCCCCGTGCTGCCACACACATACATAGATACCGTATCTTGGTGCGGATTGGGAACATGGAAAGGGAGCTTTCGTGCTGCCACACACATACATACAGTATTTTGGTGCTGGATGGGGAACATGGAAAGGGAGCCCCCCCGTGCTGCCACACACATAGATACCGTATCTTGGTGCTGGATGGGGAACATGGAAAGGGAGCCCCCCGTGCTGCCACACACACAGATACCGTATCTTGGTGCCGACTGGGGAACATGGAAAGAGAACCCTCCGTGCTGCCACACACATACATACCGTATCTTGGTGCTGGATGGCCAAACAAATATGTTGTAATGTGTTCTATTTCAACTTTTTAACAAAGACTTGTGTGACTATTTTAATGTCAAACACAGCAGTTATGTTTTGACATAACAAAATATGAAAACTGAATTTACTAAATAACATAAACAAGTTAATACGTGTGAACCGGAGGCATGTAAAGTAATACAGTATATGGAGATCTGTAACAAATATTTTACAAATGTTTATGATTAACACCTGTAGAAGACGCAGATTCTTTTGGTACGAAAATACCCTTGAATTGTACTAGTGTATTCTTGCCCCTGTTTAATATGCAGTGAAGCCGTTTCCCTGTAGTGGAGATGTGTTCCGCTTTGTTCATATATGGCATTAAACTCTTCTCCAGCGAGGGGAGAGGATTCAGAGTATGTTCAATAGGTGCCCCTACTCTGTAGCTCAAAAGCCATTACGGTATTACTAAGATACCCAGACCCAGACATAAACTGGAGAACATCACAGGCCAAGGGGGACAAAATGTGCCTTATTATTGTATACGCGTTGCTTTTTTGTATTTACCTATGCAATGTGCCTATTAACACTATATCTATTTTAATTTCAAATCAAACAATTATCCCTTTGAGAAATGTATCCCTCTAGTGCAAGGGTGCGCAAATTTTTTGTTTGCACCCCCTGTTTGTGCTCCCACCTGCACACGCCCCCCCCCCCTTACCTGCTCCCAGGCTTCGGCAGCGTCATGTGACGCTGCGTTGCCATGGCAACGAGTCGCCGAAGAGTCAGCTGACAGCAGGCAAGAGAAGTTGCAGAGGTCTCGCACCTCTCCCGGCATTTAATTTAAATGTCTTGGGGAAGAGTGCGCTAGTTTGCGCACGCATGCTCTAGTGCATACACGCTATGCATTACTAAGCACAGAAGAAATATAGAATACTCTGAATTTCCTGGCACCACAAGGTGTCTATAAAAGACGTCTTGCTGCTTTCAACAACAACAAATATAAAGTGAAATGTGCCCCAATACTAAGTTAAGTTGGGCACTATTTTTGTCCTTGTGTGCATTATCTGTGTGTGTAGACTGGAGCGCATATAACATATTTCAGAGCTATTCACATTTCTTGATAGAAAAACATCCTGTCTTGGGACCCCTAATCCCCAAATGAACTCTCTGTCAATATAAACTTCCATGCCTAAGTATTTATTCACTGGCCACAGTGCTGTCTAAACACATTGCACTCATCAACAGCTGCAGCGGATCTTGATGGAGTGGAGGTAACGAATAAACAGACACTTGCCTTGTTAAAATGTTTCCGTGTGTGTTTACACAGCACATTTTTCAAGATCTTCTGTTTAATTATGGTTTCTATTCAGCTGTGTCTTAAATTAAAGGGAACTAGATTATGTGTAGAGATACACATGTAGATATAACAGTATACATACCAGTATCTGAAGCATCATTCAAATGTTTACATATCAAAGAAATCACACACTTCATAGACTTCCCCAACCTGGTAAGTCCTTAATGTTTTCAATCTTTTTATTGTTGGCTGATGTCTTTAATGTGCATTCATTTTAGTTTCAGCAGCAGAGATGTGTGGAAATGTTGCTCACAAACCAGGCGAAATGTGTAGGGCCTTTTAATGAAAATTGTCATAAGTTACATTTTAAAATGTGCTTCACTCTAGTTAATGTGCCTTGTAAATTCAAACACAGAGACACGAATCTGCCAAAGTGTGCAGATTGTAGCAAGAAAATCACGAACCCCCAACAATTCATCTTTTTTAAGAACATTTTGTGAAGCAAATTTGAAGACATTCGCACATCTGTACGCAGAAGGTGTGAAAGTGTGGTACCATCGCTGCTTTGTGGTAGGCTTTTCTGTAGAGGTGTACAAGCCGTATGTAGAGATGTGTGTGTCACCAGGCAAAACAGGCCCCTTTTTTACTCAGCATAAAAAGCTGCGGCTCAGTCAGGGTTCGCAGGTAAATCCCCGGCATTGTCGCTGCACAGCGCGGGCTCAGTCAGGGTTCGCAGGTAAATCCCCGGCATTAAGTCGCTGCGCAGCGCGGGCTCAGTCAGGGTTCGCAGGTAAATCCCCGGCATTAAGTCGCTGCACAGCGCAGGCTCAGTCAGGGTTCGCAGGTAAATCCCCGGCATTGTCGCTGTGCAGCGCGGGATCAGTCAGGGTTCGCAGGTAAATCCCCGGCCAATTTAAGTCGATGCGCAGCGCTGGATGCAGTCAGGGGCGCGGTAAAATCCCGGCATTGTCGCTGCGCAGCGCGGGCTCAGTCAGGGTTCGCAGGTACATCGCCGGAATGAGGTCGCTGTGCAGCGCAATTTCATTTAATATGCGAAATCACTAGATCTACTTAATGCTGGGACTGTACATACAGTAGGACACATGCCATGTTTCAGTCACTGTTTGGCGACATTTTGCTGAAAGCTTACTAATTTGGTGACATTATTAGCCCTTTGAGACTTGATGAAACGTTTCACGGAATAACATTTGGGGGGGGGGGGGGGTATAATGCATAAAATGTTGCAAATGCATTTTGAGCAGTTTCCCTGTTCTCGACTCTTCTCACAGCAGAGGAGATGGAATGTGACAATTCTGCATCAAATGTAACAACACCTGCAATATTTTAGTATCTAAATGCCTTCGCAGTATTCTATTTGTTAGTTTGGATGCTTTTCCTATTTTACTAGTCGCATAATGTCTGGAAACCGCATTCTTAATTTACCATGAAAAATGACAATTTCCCAGACATAGCTGGTAAATCATATAACTGCAGGGGAAAAGGAAAAATAACCAATTTTGCAGAGTATACTTTTTAGTATTATGATGCATTAGCTTGGTTTTATTGCTGATCCAAATCAGTCTGCATTAAACAGTTTCGGAAAACGTTTAAAAAAAAAAAACCCCCACACATTTCTAAGCCCAAGATTTTAGCTTGTTGATAATGTTTTTGCTTCTTTTTTTTAAAATCCATAGGGAGAATTGATGTTGAAATCCTGCTGCGAGGGCTTTTTAGGTATTCCCTAAGTATTGACCTAGTGATTGATAGGAGATGAAAGATCTTACAACCTAATACCTGGAAATTCAATAGTATTTGTGATGAAAGATTATCTTGGAAACTTTAAACCAACATATATTATTTCCTGTTTCCTTTCCAAGACTATGTGTTATTCATGGCACAGAAAACATTAAGATTGACACTTAAAATAACTTTTCGTCTCATTGCTGAAAGGGCTGTGCAGCGCATTAGCAATTAAGTTGCATATGTAGCAAATGATTTGCTTCAAACATGCCATAACTTCTCTCTGTTTCCCTTTTCTTCTCTCTTCCTCTCTCTCCCTCTCTTCCTCTCTCTTCCTCTCCCTCGCTTCCTATCCCTCTCTCTCTTCCTCTATTCCTCCCTCTTCCTCTCCCTCTCTTCCTCTCTCCTCTCCCTCTCTCCCTCTCTCCCTCTCTCCCTCTCTCCCTCTCTTCCTCTCTTCCTCTCTTCCTCTCTTCCTCTCCCTCTCTCCCTCTCCTTCTCTCATCGTTAATATGGTTGCCATCCCATAATTTATATATTTTATTGTAAAGTAAGAGTACTTGGGAATTAACAATGTATTAATGGTTTGTCCTAAACCCCGAACAAGGTTGTCATTAGATGCAAGGTATGGAATTGCTGGTCGGACAGATGTCTTGTGTGGTTTCCTTATGCAATTAGGAAATAAATAAATATCTGGGCATGTATCCAGGCAGACATCTGTTGTCTACACCAGTGGTGCTCAACTCCAGTCCTCAAGACCCCCCAACAGGTCAGGTTTTAAGGATATCCCTGCTTCAGCACAGGTGGTTCAGTCTTTGATTGAGTCGCCTGTGCTGAAGCAGCAATATCCTTAAAACCTGACTTGTTGGGGGGTCTTGAGGACTGGAGATGAGCACCACTGGTCTACACCATGGGGGGAAAGACAAAACTAACTTGAGTTTAACGTAAACAGGGAAGATTTTACATAATCTTAAAACTCTGTATGTGGAACTTTTTCCCTTGCTGAGCACACCATATGCAGACCATATCTACCCATAGTCATGTCATCAGTAACCCATCAGTCTGTCATTACATGTGACAGAAGTATGTACTCCATACCCCCTACCATGACCACCACCCGTGTGGAAATGCCACAATTCCCATAGGGCGAATGCTTGGACTTTTTAATGTTTGAATCTGAATCTTACTTAAATGACAACAGGAAAACTATCAATATTAACCAGAGAATAAATGTGTCATATGATTAAGTCTTCATATGGTTTCACTGCATCGCCCCCAAAGGCGGACAGCCATTGCTGCAGGCGAAAGGCAGCCAAAGGGTGTGAGCTGTTCGCTGATGTTTGGTGATGTTAAAGCTTCTCTATTTCAATCTGAAACTCACCAGCCGTTTATCCCCTGTACCCAATTTTCCAACTCTATCTGTCCATGAAATGTCTGTGAATTGACTGTATAACCCTGTTCTTTTAACCGTATATTGTTATAACTCGGTGCCCAGGACATACTTGAAAACGAGAGGTAACTCTCAGCGTATTACTTCCTGGTAACACATTTTTATAAATAAAGAAAAGAAAAAATATTTTTAAAAACTGGCACACTGTGAGAGCTAATTTGCATGTCACTACCCAGAATCCTTGGCGGCAGTGGAAGCATTGTAAGTTAATGGGGAAAGGCAGGGTTGCAGACCTGTCTGGGACATGCATACTGTATGTGCCCACGAGTAGGATTTATATTTGCTGTGATGGCTTGTGATATTAGTAAGAATACTGTACATTTTCATTACCCCATAAGTCTCTTCTTTAGATATATTGAAGATGTACTGTGGTCTATTATAATTTCCAAACATACAAGAGTGTACTGTAGGACTCATGGAGATCTTCATCCAACGTTATACACTACGCAACAGATTGGCACACAGGACAAGGCATCACTGGGCTGATAAACCCTGAGAAGTGGTGCTCCCTTTGTGCCAGGCAAATAAACATACATTTTGTCGAAGGTCATACCACCCATGCAGACAAACTTTGGGGTCTACTGAGGGAAATAAAGATTTTTTTGCTGACAGCTGTTTATTTGGCAGGGCGCTTTACATTAGGCGTGCTCAACTCCAGTCCTCAGGCAACCCCCCCTCCCCCCCAACAGGTCAGGTTTTCAGGATATCCCTACTTCAGCACAAGCGTTTCAATCAGTGGGTCAGTCAAAGACAGCCTCTGATTGAGCCACCTGTGCTGAAGCAGGGACTGATGAAGCACCTGTGCTGATGCAGGGATATCCTGAAAACCTGACCTGTTGGGGGGGGGGAGGAGTGCTTGATGAATGGAGCTGTGTCCCCCTGCTTTAGACAATATGAATACATTTGCTACCTGTATATTATACTAGGATATACATGGTAATTCTGTGGATGTTTTTTCACTAACTTGACCCCCGTTCTGCAGCCAGGAAACTTTTGATGCAGTAACTTACTCCCTTATTCCATGTACCACACTTAATTCTATGTTACCAATATCCTCCAGGGTCTGAAAAAGGCCCGACGCATATCCTGACGCCAGTCACTAAAGGTGTTTGAATAATCTCTAGTGAATGCAAATGGGATTTTGCAAACAGCGAATAATTCACCAGCTCATCAAATTCACAGTGTTAAATTTCCTAAATGGCATTTTACAATTTCTCTAGGAAAACGGGCAAAACAAATCACATTTTCCTAATCTTAATCCTAGTTCTAAACCAACCCCCAAACCTAATTTCATAAAAAATCACTGACCATCAAGCGGAATTAGCAGGCATGGCATGAAAAAAAGGCTGATCGTTTTTATTTTGTGGATTTACTAACACATTTACAAATAAGAAATACAAAAGGTCATATGAGACCAGCCTGAGCACATCCACACTACCGCATTACTCCACATAGGCAATATAATAACCCCCAAACTAAACACAAACAAACAGTGCATACAGATTTAGCCTAAATGATGTTCCCCTGAGCTGTGGCAAACATCGTTATTACCCAGCTCGGCGGAACATGCAGTGTTATTGCCAGCTTGTGCCTGTAAACCCCAGTCCTGAGAGAAACCTGGCTAACCTGAGTATTTCATCCTATTGAATGTACTGTATATTAGGGAAACGGTATTCTAGTAGAGCACCTGATTATCATAAGTAGCATATACATACCGTATATTGCACATTGCATACAACTTTCCAGTTGAATAAAATCTAAAGTGTGCAACTGAGTGATAAACGTGAAAAAGTACTTCTTCACTGGAAGGGTTATTAATGCTTTCTAGAAAAGGAAATAAATGTAAGTATAATAGATGGTTAAAAAAATGCTTGGGAGAGATATAAAAAGAAACTAAAAACATAAAACTGGAAAGAAGGCTTGCGTGCTTATTCACCTCATTAATCCTAATTACTTTTTAACGTCACACAGGTTAAAACTTGGATTTTTAATCATAAAGGATAATTGAGTACCTGTTATTATAATTTCATGAACACAAATATATAACAATAAATAATAGACAGAAATGACTGTTTACATCTGTGTTACCTGCACCACAGTAGTATTTGAGGATGTTTATTGCTGTGATAAGCTCAATTCATGTTACAGGCAGTCCTTGGTTATCCAGTGGAATCCGTTCTGGAAGTAGCGTTGGATAGTGAAACCGTTGTAAAGGGAGTCCCATGTTAATCAGTGGCGGTGAGCGTTGGAAACGCATTCAGGCGTCGGAAAACAGCCCGTAGGGTTGCATTGTAAAGCGTTGGATATGCCATTCGTTGTAAAGTGAAACGTTAGATAACGAGGACTACCTGTATACCGTAAGAGTCTGACCTCACCCAATGCCTGTTTTTTTATCTATCACATCAATATATTTTCCATAAGGGAACCGGTGATATATGTATAGAGCAGGGGTGGCCAACTCCAGTCCTCAAGGGCCACCAACAGGTCAGGTTTTAAGGATATCCCTTCTTCAGCAAGATATCCCTCAATCAGTGGCTCAGTCGCTAACTGCATCACCTGTGCTGAAGCAGGGATATTCTTAAAACCTGACCTGTTGGTGGCCCGTGCGGACTGGAGTTGCCCACTCCTGGTTATAGAGTGAGGGTTGGAGAACATAGATTGATCATTTGAAACCAGGTGGTCACATGAAAAACAATTAAAAACACCTCCGTTTTCTTTCCTCCGTTAAGGCAAAAACTTACATTAGGGAAGATTTGCACCGCCTGCTACAATGTGAAAATAGGTTTCATTCGATTAATGAGCTGGAAACAGGGAGACATTACATAGCAAATGCGGTTTCCATATGATAATGCTGGACTTGTCATGTAAAAGATTGCTTCCTTTCAACTCCATGAAAGGGCTACATTTTGCTTTTGTGCAGCCCGCACAATGCTAATAAAAAGGAGGCACTCTATGGGAAACGCAACAATAAGACAAGTCTATAATTCTAATGAGCTGAAAAGATTGCTGTTATTTTAGCATAAAAGCAAATCTGCAGCAAATAATAAATAGGTTCAAAGCCAAAAGAAAGAGGCCGGGTGAAAAACAACCCGATACGTTTTATTGCAGTTGTATCATAATTAAATCCACTTTTTTTTTTAAGTGAACCATTGAAAATGCGAAATACAAAACATCATTGTGTTTGCTCACGCTGTGACCTGTGTGCGCTTATTTGGTTAAAACTGCTTAAATGTTTCAAGGGCTCATAAAACCTCACCCAGCCCATCAGCTCACCCATTAATGCAGGGCGCTCAACTCCAGTCCTCAAGAACCCCCTAGCAGGTCTGGTTTTCAGGATATCCCTGCTTCAGCACAGGCGGTGCAGTCGAAGACTGAGCCACTGATTGAGCCACCTGTGCGGATGCTGGGATATTCTTTAAACCTGACCCGACGTGGGGGGGCAGGTGGATGGGGAGGGGGAGGGTGCGGTTTGAGGACTGGAGTTGGTCACTCCTGCTGTAATGTCATAGTACAAAAGGTTGGCAACTTGTTGCAAGTTTGTTACCTCACACATTAACACACACATTCCCAGCGAGCTCAAACTCCCACACCCACCACATCATGAATATATATTTATGTCAAAAACAGTGCTACTGGGCTTGGCAAATGTATATAACTTTGTTACGTCCCAAAATCATTTGTAGAGGTCTCTGTATGTAGCCATGTCTGGTTTTGGCTACTATTCTATACCCTGCCTAACATGCAAGTCCTGGTAGCAGTGCAGGTAGTGTTAGGCGCAAACCAGGTTTTCCCCTGCAGTGAGCAGTTCCCTTGAGTGACAGGGCGGGACAAGGCCTGTGTTCTGCCTAATCCTGGGCTCAGACCTTGGACCCTCCCCCAGGGTACTTAAGGGGCTACACTTCCTAAATTTAGCTAGTGTTATCTCTCCCCTGAGAGAGACTGGTCCCACGGAAGAGTGTGCGCAGGGCTCTGGCCACCTTCTATCCCCTCCCTTAGGGGAGTAGGAGTGAGGACTATACCTCCTACTCCATCAGGGAGTAGGGGAAGAGCAAGGACCAACCTTTGGGGCTCATGCCTGGGGGCTGAGTCCAGGGACCATCACAAGACTGGAACGCAGAGTATGCAGAGTATGCAGAGTATGCAGAGTATGCAGAGTATGCTGTATTCTATGCTGCTGAGAATAAAGCTGTTCCTGTGCTATAAAATATACCCCTGCCGGAGTCTGCAAACTATCCTTGGGAGTATCAGAGAGTTCTCCCGCAGGGATTGCCTCCAGGACTCCTGGAGCCTGCAAGAGATGGAGGCGCTGAACCAAGAGTGAGAAAGAACCAGCTACGTATCACCCCAAAGCCTGTCCTATCTTCCCCAATAACAACGGCGGAACCTCAGAGCTTCTGTGAACCAGCAGGTACCCAGCACTGCACACCGGTAACAGGTAGGTACCCCAGAGGGTGGGGGACACACTGTTCTATGTACAAACAGAGAAAAGAAAAAGGTGAGCAGTATAATAGAACGTCATTACAAAAAGTCGGCAACAAAATGAAGACGATGTTTGATCAATGAAGGAGAGTTCAGTAATTAAAGCAAAGACAACGGTGTTAGCTCTATGTACAGGGTAACCTGTAGACACACAAGTATTTGAGGATCAGATGTGCTTGTGGGTGATGGCTCTGGGGTTACCATGTTATAAAGGTGATCATTAAATGAGGACAGACAGAAGGAACAGGTTTAAAAATCCTTGTACAGTCACAATGAAGGCAGCCCAGGGAGGAGTGCAGATCCTTTCCAGTAAAACGACTCCTTTTCCTAAAGCCAGCATTCTATTTCTCCGCACACAAAGCCTGGCTGTTTGTTATGGATTGAGGGCACTGAAATGCAGCCAGAGAAATATTTTCATGCACAGGTTGTCTAAGTGAGGGGACTCTAAACCGCCAATTAACTCCTATTTTTTGCACATTCGGGCAGAAGTACATGTTTTAAATATATTTACTGTATCCTATTAGTGATACTAAGCTTACAGTACAATACGTCTACCAGAAACAATTGAATTCCTCTCTTTTCTGTACATTTTATTTGGATGTTTTGGTATTACGATTTTAAATGCATGGTGATTTTGTTTTTGTATTTATTTTTTACCCATGGTGATTTTTTTACCCAGTCATATCATTAGATGGATGCTTTAAATATTCGTTATTGAAAACACACCACTTTCCATGGTTATTTGTATTTGTTTCATTTTGGAATTTTCAATTCTATTTTTCTTCACCTCCTCCATTATTATTTTTGGGACGGCGATGTACAGTAGCCATGATGCATATTCCCTGGAATTTACAGTATATATATATACTTACATTCGGACAAGGAATTCCACCAAATGGTTCCGTAGAAAGATGGGAACATTTAGCACTCTGCCTCATCTTCAGACAGGTGTCTGTCTGTCTGTCTGTCTATCTATCTATATGCAACTATGTTTTATTAAAAGGTTGTGTCGTTTAACTTGTATTTGTATGATCGTAATGTCAGTTGCTATCCTAATCTGGTATATTTACTAGTGTCTGCTGGTTGTGAAACTGGTACAAAAAAGAAAAACTAAGGGCCCTTTTCTATATCCACCAAAGTGGCTGTTTCGGACAAAAACATCTCTGAACTGTGGCGTTAGTGGATATAGAATGACTCCCTATGCATTATTTTGTACCATCATTGACACAGTCTTGTAGCCTGGAGACATTAAATAAATGACTGTACATACAGGATTCCAAAAATGTAATACTAATAAAAAAACTATGTTTTTGAAGCATTTGTTTATATTCCTCTGGCTGACGTAAATCAAAGTTCCGGAGAAGTATCCCAACATACAAAAACTTGTGCAGAGATAAGGAAAGATCTTTATATTTCCTATATTTGTGCAGTGTGTCAAGTTACTCCGCTCCAGTGTTTGTCAGCTTGGTGTTCAGACTGTGTCCATAGGGATGTTACACAGCGTTATCTATATATATATATGAACCTTTGTCTTCCCTTGAGCATGATTCCTAATGCAATGTAGTCTCACCTGGATGCCTCCTTGACGCAGGCACCATTGTATTCTTGTGGTTGTGAATCTTTTGTTGTACATACGATTTATTTTAATACTGGTTTCTTTCATAATATTTTTGGCAATAGTTGCTATTCCGAATGTACTATCTAGTGTTTAATGCGGCTTTGTAATGCAGGTTTTATACAATTGTAAGTGTGCTGCAGCAGATAAGCTACAGTCCTACTTTTGACACCTTGTCACAACAGACATCCAGTCAAATCCCAGCTCAGTTGCACTGTGGCATGACCCCAACAGGTGGATATAAAGGCACACAGAAATCGGAGTGTCATACAAACAGATAGAAAAGGATGAACTAGATCACAATTATTCTGCTTTATCGCTTTTCTCCATCTTTTGCTGCAAGGTTGGATGAATCTAACTTCACAGGACACAAGAACCTTCTTAGTGCTGTACCAGATAATGCTACACAATCCATGACCCGTAAAAACAGTCGAGCAAAGAATAAACTGGGCAAAGAAAACGCAGTGGGAGCCTCCAAAGCAAGGGCAAGACTCTGGGAAGAAGTACGTGAGAACCATAGCAATTGAACATCCTGTAAAGCTGGTTCTGCACCAGTTAAGTACAGCCTAACCGAACATGGACCCATTGCACCACACTACAACCCCAGGTCACCTGTTCATGGACCAAGTGCCCCCCAGCTGTTCAGGGATAGCATGGCATTGTCCTGTTTATTGTTGTTGTTTTTTTTACAATTGTGATGCCGGTATACATTGCACACCTTTGGCCAGACCTGCAACTGACCATGCACTGACCTGAGCCAGATTAGAGACTGGACTTAATGGATAAAAAAAATTGACCAAAGAGGATGGACCATGTTGCAAAATGCATGGATGCTCTCTATTCATTTGTGGACAGATTTTTGCAAGAGGCCACGACAACTGGAGGAAGCCTCTTCTTTATCCCCCCCCCCCCCCCAATACTGTCCTGCTCATTCAGTGATGACTACTTTGTGCCTATGGCCCCTGCAGGAACATGGAATCCCGAAGCACTTATCTTTTCCAAAGCACGTCTGAGGTAATGGAACCGCGGAGGTGGACACACCTGTATTCTTATCTCTGGGGATCCTGTATCTGACATCCCTCTTCCTTTAATACCCAGGGAATCTTTGGTCCGATATGCTTCAGGGGACAGCCACATCAATTTGCCCAATTAATATTCCAACATCATGTGCCTTTTTAACTTTATACCGAGTGGGCTTGCAATGTGAACTTTGATGGCTTGCGTGTTAAGAAAAGTTTACCATTTGAATTTGAAGAGAGCTATTTTAGGTGCACATGGGAAACAGTATAAATACAGTACTGCTGAATTCAAAAATGTGAAAACCCCAATTAATGTACTATTATGGCATTTGAGGATTGTGGGCTGGAGTAATCAGTGACTAAAACTGATGACAACATCACATTTGTAAGAAATACAGTTTGTTTAATTATGTTGGGGAGGGGGTGCTAGTTAGTACAGTAGATTTCATGTGGAATAGTTTGGGTGTGGTCTTTTATAAGTAATGTTGTTGTTGATTTCATGCAATGCTCTACTGATGCCATTTTATTCAGCCTTGTTTTGTAGAGTCCCAGTGTTAACATTTTGTTTTTATACTGTAGAACCACATCCAGTGACACAGAACCTCAGTATTGGATAATTAAGGTAACATACATCAGGACATCCCCTCTGTATCCTCCTCCCATCCTACGCCTCTTCCTAACTCTCCTACTGTCTTCCTCGACACTTTCCGCTGTCACAGAGGACGATGTATCATTGCTGATCTCCTCCTCTTCTTCCTCTACCAATTCCCTATTGACCCCATTCCCTCTCATCTCCTAAAACCTCTTGCTCCTACGCTAATCCCTACGGTCACACACATTTTAACTCCTTCTGCTACGCTGGTATCTCTCCCTCCCCCTTCAAACATGCAACAGTTATACCATTACTCAAAAACAACAAGCTTGACCCTCCCTGTCTTTCTATCATCCTGTCTCCCTCCTGCCTTTTGCCTCTAAACTCCTTGAATGCCTTGTATTCTCTCACTTGCTCCATTTTCTCACCACCTATTCTCTCCTAGACCCTCTACAATCTGGCTTCTGCACTGCTCACTCCACTGAAATAGTTCTCACTAAAATAACTAATGACCTCCATGCTACCAAAGACAAAGGTCATTACACTCAGCTCATAATACTCGACCACTCTGCAGCCTTTGATACCATGGATCACCCTCTTCTCCTTCACATTCTCCATACTTTTGGTATTCGTAACAAAGCTTTAACCTGGATATTCTATCACCTCTCCCATCATACTTTGTGTCTCTTTTGCTTACACCTCCTCTATCGATCCCTCTATGGGGGTACCCCACGGCTCTGTCCTGGGACCTCTTCTCTTTTCTCTTTACACACTCTGTTTAGGTGACGTTATCACATCTCTTGGGTTCAAACATCATCTCTATGCAGATGACACACATTTACTTGACAACCCCTGACCTTATGTTAGGAATGTGAGCACACAGCGCCTCAGGCGGAGCTCACGGCTCTCTCCTTACACTGCTCAGACCCTTCCACTACAACCACGCAAGCCCCCTTCAGCTTCATCACTTACCCCTCGGCATGGTGGGACGCTCCACGAGGTTCGTCCTCGACGCTCTGCGCCGCTGCCGTCGGCGTGGAATCGCCGCCCCGCACGCACGTGTGCACCCCACATTGCTTCCTCTCATGCACACGTCGGACTTACAGTGCACACACAAAAGCCCTTGAACTTATCCCCACTCAGGCTCTGCCCCCAAACACTGCACGGTTACAATCTGGCTCTTGCTGAGTGTCACCTGAGCTCTAAGAACAGCAGCCAATGCACTGGAGCTCCCTGGGCTCCTCCAGGCACGCCCCCTCTTCTGGTTGGCTGTTCCAGCTTTATATACCGTCTCTGTTCTGTGCTTCCTTGCTCATCATAGTTTTTGTATGGGTGTTTCACAGTGCTTGTTCTTTGATTCTCTCGGTTTTGACGCGGCTTGGCAGACTACCCCCTTTGGCTCTCGACTTCGGATTGTTCCTGTTTACTTACCTTCTGGCTCCTTTCGACCACGGCACTCATCTCGATCCCTCCATACGTCTCCTACCCCTGATCTCGGCAATGGCAACGACCATTCTTCTGGGAAAACGGTACCGGCAAGTATTCACGCAATACACCCCATCTGGTCTGACACCATCTAATACCACAACCCGGACACGTCCCTCGCTCTGTCGGTGTGTGTATTCATACCTGCCACCTCAGTTCTAGGGACAGGTCTGGTCTGCGGGCTACTCCAGCGTAACACCTTACACCTGCTATACAGACCAAAGTTTCAGAATGTTTCTCCGCTATATAATCCTGGATGGCCCTCCGCCTACTTAAACTTAACATGTCAAAAACAGAGCTCCTCATATTTCATCACAAACCTGGCCCTACTACCTCCTTCCACGTTACTGTTGGAAGTACTGTCATACATCCAGTAGCACAAACACGCTGCCTAGGGGTCACACTCGACTCCTCTCTCACATTCTCCTCTCACATTCAAAAGGTAGCTGAATCCTGTCGCTTTTTTCTCCGCAATATTACAAAGATACGCCCTTTCCTCTGTTGCTCGACTGCTAAAACTCTGACACAGTCCCTCATTCTCTCCCATCTCGTCTTCTGTAACCTCCTGCTGTACGGCCTTCCTGCCTCTCACCTGTCTACCCTACAATCTATCCTAAACGCTGCTGCCAGAATCACTCTACTCTTTCATAGATCTGTCTCAGCGTTTCTCCTGCTGAAATCCCTCTCCTGGCTTCCCGTGTCACGCACTCAATTCTCCTCCTCACTTTTAAAGCTTTACACTCTTCTGTCCTTCCTTATACCTCAGCCGTAATTTCTCGCTATACACTCCTGACTCTTGCCTTCTGCTCAAGGATGTCTTCTTTCTACCCCTTTTGTGTCAAAAGCCCTCTTCCTCCTTAAACCTTGACTGCCCCACACCTCTGTTATGACCTTCCCCTCATTATCCGACTAGCACCTTCTTAAGACCCATCTTAAAACCCACCTCCTTAACGAAGAATATGGGTAGCTCCGTGGCTGATACTATATATCTCATACACCGACCTTGGCCCCTTGCAGACGCACTTACAGAACACCTTCCTACTGTCTCGGTATGTTCTTCCTACCTACTAATTAGATTGTAAGCTCTTCAGGGCAGGGACTCCTTTTCCTAAATGTTACTTTTATGTCTGAAGCACTTCTTCCCATTATGTGTTATTTATATTATTTGTTATTTATATGATTATGGGTTTATCCTTTTAGTGTTCCCACCAAAGGTAGAGGATCCGCCCGGCATTGCTCCGCTGTTGTGGATGATGGTTCTGGTAAACGAGTTTTGAAACTCAAAACAAGATGGCTGCCCAAACGCATTCCGAGTTTTATAGCTTCCCGGTTGCCATGGGACCCACTGTTGCTTGGCTCCCGATAAGTGGTTACATGAACCTCCGAGGCTCAGCACCCTAATTAACTCATTAAGATACGGTCTCAAATTCACAAATACGTATATTCAGTGTTCAGCTTGTGAGATATTCGCTACTACAATATGATAACGTAAACAATTAGAAAAAATGCTGAATATAAATGAGATACTTTATATTATATATATAGATATGTTGATGGGCACCTGTCTTGTAATCGTTCAGTCCTTCTAATACACGGGTGGCCAACTTCAGTCCTAAAGGGCCACCAACAGGTCAGGTTATCCCTTCTTTAGCATAGGTGGCTCAGTTAATGATTGAGCTACCTACCCTGATTAAGGGATATGCTGAAAACCTGTCCTGTTGGTGGGCCTTGAAGACTGGAGTTGGCCACCCCTGCTCAACATAGCAGTATGAGCTAACTTTTTTTTGCATGCAAATATTTACTTGCTTAAAGCTGCAGTCTGCGCCGATCACCATTTTAGTTGTGTTTTATTTTTTATGTTAATAGATCTTTTCTTTCCCTTTTCAACACTGTTTTTTCTTTAACATTTGATGCGCTGATCTGGAGATATAAGCACTTGAAATATTAAGTGTCCTTACACAGTGCCCAGTGCCGTGCTGTCATAGAGTTACCATGGAACGCAGAAACTAGAGATTAAAATCATGGTTTTTAGCAAACAAAAAAAGTTACAGGGAAGGTACTAACATTATATGAGTTCGACTTATATGGGCTTCTGAGGAAGATTGCTGCTTTAAATTATTTGAAAATATAATCTTAAATCATTTATTGAAAACACTAAAAAGTCAACATTGAATCCATGCACAGAAGGTGATGCTTTCATTGTGTGATCAGCACCACTGGTATCCAGATTACTGAATACACAGCTTCATCTGGGTCACTGTAACAAAACCATGTCCATTTTAACTACAGTATGTCATATCCGAGTCCGTGGAAAGGACAGGGCTCTGTATGTCACTGTTTTAGATCCCATATGGTAATGTCCTGCAGGTAATAATTGCAAATAAGTAATGAGACAATAATTCTACCTGCAGAAAATGTTTTGTATTATTAATGATGATTAAAGCATTGGTTAAACCTGCAAGATACATGAATATGCCGATTCTGTAAATATCCACACTACTGATGTTGAGTGGGCTTCTCATATGTTAATAAAATGCCTAGTAATTGGGTGCCGTATTTGCATTTGTGAATGTTTTTATCAATCTTGCATACTTTTGAGCTTTCGAATTTTAATTTAAGTTAGTACGGTAATCTTTACTTCCAAGTTCACATATAGGTACTGTAGTGAAGAGTACGTTGGAAGAAAGTACCATTTCAAAACATAATTAACATAAGCTAATTAGATTTGTAGCCCTTTTAGCTAGGATCACAATGCAATTAGTGAGTGGGTATATAGTATGTGTGCAATTTTGCAGCCTAAAGCACCAGTACTTTGTACTGCAGTCACACAGTTATTTAAATCACCCGCTAGGTGTTACAGTATGTACTTTCCCCACCCCGGAAAGAGTACATTGCAGAAAGAGGCAGTAGACACACCTTATTCTATCCAAGTCAGTCAGTGCGTGATAACAGAATAAAGGAAGAACCCAGGCAAAAAGTTTGTGTGATGTCACCCCAGTTTTATTCCTGATTGTCAAATGTTTGAAGAAACTAACACAGCTGTGGAAAGTTTAATCGAGTTCTGTTCACATAACTTTCCTTTGTTTAAACCCCTGAGATATTTGTGACTTTACACATTTGGTAAGATACTTTAACTACAGATGTACTGTAGCAAAGGTTATTACTCCCGCTGGCGTCTTATTATAAAGGCATTTGTTGTGATATTCAGCGCTATTAGAGAGGGTTGGGGTTCCTTACAATGCTTCTGATCTCAGGCGCGCTATTCGAGAGAATTGGGGCTCCGCAGAATTTCACAATATAATTATAGGGTTCCTTAACCAAAACAAGGTTGAAAAACACTGGTTTATAAAGATGTCGTCTGCTACATCTACTGTATATAAAGTCAAAATAAATATTAATAGATTGTGTTGAAGTAAGAATAATTCTCAGTGTTTTTAAACCAGCACACACACAGTTCAACACTGGAATGGTTTATGGATGAAAGGTGCCTGGGTGTATCCACGACTCTACTATGGGAAAACGCTGCCACCTCAGTAAGCGGGCCAATCCTACGTGTCCCCATGGAGGATAATTTCCCCCTGCTGAAGTGATGTTTTTTCTTACGACCGTGGGCAGAGTGGTCTCAACTAAAGCTTGCAACTGAACGATTTCCCTGGGAGCGACCCTACAAGAACACATCCCCCAACTATCTTTTTTGAGCTAAATCTGTGAGGCATCCATCATGGGAGCCACAGCTACACCCAGGTACTGCCTTAAGAATTAATGAAAGCTTGTTACTAAACCTTTTCCTCCGGGAGTGACCTTATGAGAGCACACACCTGTTCTGCCTGCTTTAAGCTCATTCTGACAGGTACCCGACTCGAGATAGCTGTGACTTGCCATCAATGGATTAGTGGCTACACCCTGGCATCCTTTACCGAGGGCAATGCAGGATTGTTCTTTTTATTTATTTATACAGACACTGACCATATTGACTCACTCAATGAACTCTATGATATGACAGTGTTACTTTTGTTTAATTTAAATTTTTAGGGGACAGTTTCTCTCTAATGTTTACAATTGTATAGCTACTTTGTTACCTTGGGGACACTTATGGTTGGTACCCGTCTTGAGGTAGTAGCTTTTTCCCGTAGTTGAGCCTTGGCTGCCTATACCCAGGTCCCCACTATTAGAGATGTGTATAACTTTCGCATCATGTCGCGATCCATGCTAAATTGACCATTTATTTTAGTTGTGTATATTGGTTGCCTAGCAACCTCCCAGTTGTTCCCATCAATGTTTCCAGCATTACGCATGCTTTTATAATGTCTGTATAAGGAATTTATTTGGGATGAAGGCATGTTTCTATTATCTTGATAAGTCCCTGCTTGTGGACTGGAACGTTGGTTTGTACACTAAATGTTGTTTTCCTTTTGTGGCAAATTCCCATATGGTGTCAGTCACTTTCCTATACTTTATCACAGTGGTCAGAGATTTGTTACATAGTTACATAGCAGTTTTTGTTGTTTCCAGGTGTGCCTTCCAAGTATCATACACATGTAGCAAGAGTTATTACACCCGCTTACAATGCAGAATGTTGCGTTATAACGGAGATTATAGGCTAAAGCAGTAAAATTCCGGGCATTATTGAAAGCCCTGCTCTCTGATTGGTTAAAATTCCGGGCATTATCCAATCAGTAATGCCCGGAATTTTAGCAGCTTGCAAAGTGCAGTTTTCAATGTGTTTATTTCCAGCCAATCAGCTTTCAGAACAGCTGAGGCAGGGCAGGGGATTGGTCTGCATGAAGTAAAAGCTCTGAGACAGGGCAGGGGATTGGTCAGGATGTATCAGCCACGGGTTGACTCCTCCCCCTCCCGAGCTGACAGATTTTCTGAGCAGATTCAGTTGATTTGGGGGGGGGGGGGGCGTATGCAAAGAAGGAAGTGGCTGTCTGCAGTTCTTTGTGGCTGCAGTTTGTGTGTGAGTGTGTGCTGTTGTGTTGTATATCTGTGTAGAGGTGCTGTGTGTGTATAGAGCTCCAGTGTGTGTGTGTGTCAGTGTCAGCAGCAGTGTTTATGGGTGTAGCAACAGTTTGTGTGTGTGTGTGTAGAGGTGCTGTGTATAGAGGTGCAGTGTTGAGTGTGTGTATGTTGTGTGTGTAGAGGTTCTGTGTTGTGTATAGAGGTGCAGTGTTGTGTGTGTGTGTGTGTGTAGAGGTGCTGTGTTGTGTATAGAGGTGCAGTGTTGTGTGTGTGTGGGTGTGTGTGTGTGTGTAGAGGTGCTGTGTTGTGCTGTGTAGGGGGGGGAGAGTGCAAAGTTTAGTAAGTGGCTGCATTTTTTATTGTGGCTGCAGTGTGTGTTGTGCTGTTGTATGTGTAGCATTAGTTTTGTGTGTGTGTGTGTGTGTGTGTAGAGCTACTGTGTGTGTGGTATAGAGCTCCAGTGTGTATGTGTGTGTGTGTGTCAGCAGCAGCAGCATTGTTTATGGGTGTAGCATGTGCGTGTACGGTGCTCGTGTTGTGGTGTAGAGGTGCTGTGTGGTGTGCTTGTGTGTGTAGAGGGGCTGTGCTGTGAGTGTAGAGGAGGTGGTGTGTGTGTGTGTGTGTGTGTGTGTGTGTGTGTGTGTGGTGTGTGGGTTGTGTGTGTGTGTGTGTGTGTGTGTGTTTGTGTGTGTGTGTGTGTGTGTGTGTGGTGTGTGTGTGTACACAGAGGGGGCGGCAGTGTGTTGGATATAGATAGCTGCAGTGTAAGCGTATATAAAGGTGGTTTCATGTATTTACCATTTTATTTTAATAAAAAAATCTATATAAAATATACAAAAGGTCTATTATTTATGAAAAAAGTCTACATTTAGCCTATAATAGTATAATCCCCGAAGAACAGGGCATTACTGGCCAATAATGCCCTGGCTGGGTTAAAGTCCCTCGGCTTCGCCTCGGGCCTTGAACTATTCCACCAGGGCATTATTGGCCAGTAATGCCCTGTTCTTTGGGGATTATTACTTAAGTATCGCAAATCTCCCATAGAATTCAGTAGTCGTGATGACACAGAATATCACAGATCATCCCACTATACTGGGCCAGCAGGTGCAATATTTGTATGTATATATATATATATAGACATAAACCTGGCACATTCTACATGCTCCCTAAAATTCACAAAGAGGACAACCCTGGGCGCCCTATTATCTCTGGATCTCGCACACTTACCGAGAATATTTCTGGTTGGGTGGAGGGCATTCTAAAACCACTTGTCAGGAACACACCCAGCTATATCCAGGATACCACCGACCTGCTAAACAAACTGAATGCAATTGGCTCCCTCCCAACAGGAACACTACTAGCAACTATGGATGTAGAGTCACTTTATACCAACATCCCCCACGAGGATGGGATTTCAGCCTGCAGATACTTTCTGGGACCGCAGGAGCCACTCACAGAGACAGTGACTAAATGCATCGAATTTATTCTGACCCATAACTACTTCACATTTGGAAATGACACATACCTTCAGACAACCGGGACCGCTATGGGTACTCGGATGGCGCCACAGTATGCCAATCTGTTCTGCGCAAAACTGGAAAGTGACTTTCTGTCCACCTGTCACTTGAAACCCCTTACATACCTTCGCTACATCGATGACATCCTCCTGATTTGGACCTCTGGCGAACAGGACCTCCTACAGTTCTATGACAACTTCAATACTTTCCACCCGACCATCAACCTCAAACTCACCCATTCCACGGATGAAGTACATTTCCTAGACACCACCATTACTATAAAGAACAACCAACTACAGACCTCTGTATACCGCAAACCTACAGACAGAGCCAGCTATTTGAGGGACAACAGCTTCCACCCGACACACACCAAACATGCAACCATCTACAGTCAAGCCATACGATACAACCGGATATGCTCCGACACAGCAGACAGAGACCAGCGGATTAAAGCCTTGAGATCAGACTTTATAAACCGTGGATATAACCACAGAATTGTAGACCAGCAAATTCACAAAGCCACCAGAATACCAAGAAGTGATCTCCTTGAATACAAACAGAAGGAGACAAGCGACAGGGTACCTTTGGTGGTCACATATAACCCACACCTAGGAGCCCTACGCAAGATTGCCAGGAAACTACAACCCATCCTCCAGGAAGATACAAGACTGCAACAGGTCTTCCCTGAAGCACCCTTATTATCATACAGACAACCCCATAATCTCAAGAATATTATGGTGAGGAGTAAAGTATTCAGCAGTATAACTGAATGCGGGACAAAACCATGCCAGGACCCAAGATGCAAAACCTGCGCAATGCTCTACACAGCGGACACAATACAAATACCACACAGGAATCGGGAATACAAAATCAGAGGAAGGTTCACCTGTTCTTCCAGCAATGTCGTGTACCTCATCATGTTCATGAAATGCCCAGGGGGCTGCTACTACATAGGTGAGACAGGGCAGGGGCTAAACAAGAGAATGAACCTGCATCGCCACAGCATCACACGCGGTACAAGAGACAGTCCTGTTGGCGAACATTTCTCTGACTCTGGCCATAAGATGAACGATCTGAGGGTTGCCATACTCAAAGGTAATCTTAAAACCCCGAAAGAGAGACGGTTGCATGAATACAAATTTATGCAACTGTTCGGGACACTTAGCAGTGGCCTAAACAGAGATCGAAATTTTATGAGTCATTACTGACAGTAGTGAACTCTCGTCCCATGAGCGCTAAAGGCCATGTCTGTACATACTGTGCTATATGTATGCACACACAGCTGTCTCTCACACATACTAATACTCCTTGTTTTTCCATCCCTATACACCAATAGGGACCACTAAGTATCCACACACACTTTTAGTTGTGCTACAAATTCTCACATTTCCACACCCACCCACACCATTTATATCCACTCCCACTCCACACACACCTTGTGTAAAGCACTGTATATACTGTGGGCTCTCCATTCATTTTTATTCACACTGATACACATACACACTCTTTCTTCACTTGCTTTCAGTAACCTTTTGACACCTCTAGCCATAAAACACATCCACACCGGGGGAAGGAACAGCACAGATAACATTCCAAAAGACACTGTTTTTAAGTATACCTTTTGCTTCATTCATTGTAACATCGCCGGAAGAAGAGATCAGTGTATCTCGAAAGCTCGCACAAATAAAAGCATTTCGTTAGCCACAGAACGGTATCATCTATTTATTTTTTGATTATAGATAGATAGATATCCCCTTTAGCTGAACATTGCTATGTTTAGCTCTGTGGTCCGCCAGGTTCCTGAAAAAGTTACGGGTTTACTTCTCTTTGTTCCTTCCTTGACTTTCACAGATGGCACCCACATAATATGTCATCCAATAGGAAGTCACAATGTTATCCTCCTTATGGTTTGGTGACTTCCTATTGGCCCCACAGGATGTATCTGCATTTCTCAGGTCAGAACTGAAACACTGGCAACAGTACCGGAAAGTACCTGGGGAACTAATGTGATCCCAGAGCTACAGTAAAAAACGTGTGGCTCAGCTCCAGTGGACTCCTCTTTTGGTTCCTATAAAAGAAACAAGAAGGGGGTTGTTTGCCTCTTAAATATATTTGTATATCCCTTTTTAGAGTTGAATCCAATGGTGGTGTTGATGTTCATTTGGAGCTCTATCCATGGTCAATATTTTGTCATTCTGCTGATTGTAATCATCTGAGACGGCTAATTTTTGTGCCTGTAACCCTTCCTGCCCAGCTTGTAAGGAGATTATATCGGTCTTACTGTATCTATGGCTACTCCGCATGGGTTATCTTGACTGAGGGGTCTGGGTTATGAGGTAGCAAGGTTATAGAATTATGGGCACCAGGAACTTTTGTCACGCAACAGTCTTTTATTCAGGTCCCCAGCTACTTATCTGTTCTGAAACCCGGGTCCCCCTCATTCTTCCGTTCGGGAATTCCCTTCTGTATTATGCCAGTAATGCCAGTCTCATTGGGACTCCTAGCGGGTCGTGTACAAGTGACCTGTTAGCCCCCTTTTCGTCTATATACTCCAGCCAGTCTTCATAAATGCTCCATCCACTGTGCCATATTCTCACTATATTATCTACATTTTCCTGATCTGCAGTAATCCAGGTATGACCATACTGAGCCACCTGAGCCTTGAACGTACATTGTAACCAGTGGTCCCTAAACATATCTACAACATTTATAGTATTCTCCAGGACATAGGGGTATTCATAACCCCAGGTCTCCTTGACCTGATCCCGGATCATGCGATTAGCCTGGCTCTGCCGTGTTAGTTTGTGGCCCATCGGAGATCCGAGTAGAACCCAGACTAATGGCATCTCTTTGGGAAGCTCAGCAATAGCCATGTCCCACTGTACATAGTCACTGAAAGATATGCGATAATCTAGTTCTTCAGTTTGCCATATATAGGCCTTGTTTTCCTCACAGTTCATAGGGCCACATGCCCACCATTGTTCTATCTCACCCTGCGGCCAACACCATTCGAGTCATACCAACTTCCGGGCACCCCCTGCAGCAAATCTGCACTACTGTGGGACTTTCTCTGCGGGGGTTTCTCCAGACTCAGTAGCGGTTGGGTAATTGGTGCAATTTGGCAACACGGCAGCTCCTGAGCATTTCCCCATGGAGGGGAGAGAAGGCGCTCCATTGTTGGAAACACTGGAGGCCAGACAAGCAACAGAGAACACTGCATTAATCAGGCCCTCAGGCTCCACCAACCACGGGAAACTCTGGTGTATCCTCAATCACAACCCAGATAGCTTTGCCCTCTGGTGGTTCCGCTGAGGGGTCTCTAGAGGCATCTCAGCAACCATAGGGATAGGTTCGGCGCATCTCCTCTCTCCTGGGGTGGAACTCATGTGTTTGCTCACTTCTTGTATTGTATTGTATGTCTTTATTTATATAGCGCCATTAATGTACATAGCGCTTCACAGTGGTAATACATGTGGCAATCAAATAAATAACAGTATAAATAACAGGTCATGGGAATAAGTGCTACAGGCATAAAAGTAACATTAAGGAAGAAGAGTCCCTGCTCCGAGGAGCTTACAGTCTAATTAGTAGGTAGGGAGAATGTACAGAGACAGTAGGAGGGAATTCTGGTAAGTGCGTCTGCAGGGGGGGAAGGCAAAAGAGAATTGAACCCGCTCTATCTACTAGATAAGACAAGTGCAAAAAGGGCAAATGACTAAACAATGGAAGAAAAAACACCAGATGTAGCAAAGACACTGCCGTCTGGATATATCCCTAAAAATGCACTCTGTCTGGAAGGGGAGTAGTACCTGAATCAGCCGTGGATGTGCAGTAAGAAGCAAAGTACTGGTCCAATGTGTATTGCAATATGGTTGTCTTAAAATCCTTTAATAATAATAATTAATAAAATAAATTAGAACCAGACAGTAGTAACAGTGAAAATAGATGAAGTAATAATAGTGCGTCATGCGTATGTCCACTTGGTGGCGCGGGTATACGGCGTGGTAAGCACCACAGCCCATCTGCAGGGGGCCAAGCTTTATGTAACATGTGTCCAGTATTATCCCCAGTGCTATTCATACTCTTCTTTAAGAAAGTGTGTCTTAAGGTGGGTCTTAAAGGTGGATAGAGAGGGTGCTAATCGGGTACTGAGGGGAAAGGCATTCCAGAGGTGTGGGGCAGTCAGTGAAAAAGGTTTAAGGCAGGAGAGAGCTTTAGATACAAAGGGGGTAGAAAGCAGACATCCTTGAGAAGAACGCTTCAAGAAGGGTACAATAAATAGATATGTAGTAGGAACTGAATCCTGAAAGGGAGCTTCTAATGTCCTGCAATATGCATATGAATATAAGTATCCCCAAAATAATTGGGTTCAAAGAGGAACGAATCATGTATAATATCCAAGCTGTGTAACTGTCTGTAGCCCAGTGTTGTGTGATTCAATCGGATGTTCACACGGAGCCTATTGTATGAAGGAGAGGGGGAGGTAATATATTTTAACCGGTGAACTGCATGTCAGCATACCTTATATCCACGGTACTCCTCCCCGAAAGTCCTCCATTGTATCCTCCTGTTTCGTGAAGCACACATAGAGTATGTCTCTAGCTGATGAGTCCAGCAGGGAGCTGGTTAGTTGTTGCTAGAGTCAATTAGCCAGTCTCCACCTGGCTCATCAAGCAGGTTTAAATGTGTGCTGGACAAACTGCATGGGTCTCTTGAGCACAGAGGGACTGTGCTGCTAGAACAGATTCCCAGGAACAGATGTATGCTAACAGAGAGGGATCCCAGGGAACCAGCCCCTCTTTTCCAGGACACAGGGGTCACTGGATCCCGCCAGAGAGTGCACCCCATGACACCAACCCAGACTGAGGGTAAGAGCCCCTGATAACAGGTACCTCTTTGGACTTTGGGTCAGAGGCTGCTGGTAAGAGGCCTATCCTCCCAGTCCTGCAGATGGGGACTGGGAAGTGTGAGTTAGCCCTTACAGGGGGATATGCTGTTTGTTTATTTGTATGCTGCCTTAAAGAGGTGTTGTTTGAAGCTACGGGCGGAATAAAAGACAAGGTTTATTTTCCCCAAATATGTCTCCCTGGTTATACCTCTGCACTGGTCTCCTACAGAACCACATAGGATTTTCACATATTTCAAACCTAAAATGTTATTAGAGCTCAATCTAAGTTAACCTGATCAAACAAATTACACAAAATCATGATACTTTGTCAACATTTATTTATCCACAAATGATTCAACATTCAATATTCATGTGTAAAAAGTATGTGACCCTTTAGATTCAGTATCTGGTGGCGCCCCCTTAAGCAGCATTGACTTCAACTAAGCGTTTCCAATACACAACACACCCCTATACCCCCAACAACCCCCTAACACATACAGTACAGTAATGGGCAAAATTACCATTATCCAGATATGGATAATAGTGCATTTGCCCATTTAAAATAAAACACCATCAAGCATAAAGTAAATAAAAGTTGCACTTACCCCTGCCAGGATGAAGGCTGTCCTCATCCTCATCACCGTCCTTGTCCTCTGTTAACAGCAACAGTACAAGTACAATAAAAAAATACAATCTAATGGCCCCTAACCCCTTAAACACCTTAGCGGTTAGTAACCACTAGTAATAATAGTAATTAAGGGGTTAACCCACCATCCCCCAATACCCACCAGGAAGCCTAACCACCCTTCCCAGGAAACAACCCCCACCCTCCACCCATTGATTGGCACAGTGTTAAAGCATGCCCATGTAATATGGGCATGCTTTGAGACTAAAGCAATAAATGGTCAAGCTAAAAAAAAACAGGCCCAAAATCTAAAACGAGATGTAGTCGGACAAAGGCTGCTGCATCTGTATATGCAGTAAAGTCAACTAACTATTAGTACATTTTAAAACAATGACGACAGGTAAATGCATATAATGTACTGAAATAAACAAAACAAAAAATAGGCATCTCGATGAAGGCGAGGGAGGGGGGAAATAGGGAATAGGATGGAATCAGACAAGTGTGATGGGGAAATACAGTACTAGATACAATGTGACAATGCATAGAAAGATACTGTCACTAAAAGAAGGGAAAGCCAGAGGTGTCATACAATGTCACACCTTAAAATATGTTTAAAATACTCTTGATAAAATCTATGCTTCTAGAAAATATAAAATGCACATATAAATATCTTTCATATTGGGTACATAGTATTAATGGCTTGAATAAAACTCATTACTATGTAAAAAGTACTCAAATTCTGAATGTATAATAAAAAAATTGGAATACAAAATGGAAAATGTAGTGAAAGGTGTCCAGATCTATATCTAGATTGAGGCAATAAGGTTGAAGTGCTGTCAATTTGTGTATCCAATAGGACTCTCTTTTGCTCAATGGGAGTAGTTGATCACCTCCTCTCATATCTGTAATTACAAGTTCAAAACCTTTCATTTCTAATCCTGTGGTTTCTTTATGATGGTCTTAATCATAAATATACAGGTGTCTTCATTTTTTAGGGGCTGTTTTATGCATAATGTAATCCGTGTATTTATGATATACGTCTATTAGTCTGCTATTTATTATTATAAAAATAAGTGTTTTACCAGATTGCATAATTACATTTTATGACGCATTTTCTTGCTGAGGAAAATCCTTCAGGGTTCAATAAAAGCCAGTTTCCTTTACAACGTTTAAAGCTTCTATGGACATTATTGTTTGTCCGAGATCCTTGTAGACACCATTTATACAAAAAATAAGTGAGCAATTATTGAAAAACAAATGTGAAGGCGATCGGCATTGAAAGAGGGAGGTAAAATGGCTTGTAATTGTGAATATTTGTGTGTTTCCAAAGTGCTTTGGAAAGTCTGGTATTGAATTTGACCTTAATAATTTCAGGTCTTTGCAGAATTATCAGTGTTGTAAGATTTAAGCTGACACATTTTGATAAGGTTGAAAACGTTGATTTACACCTTACAAATGATTTCTCTTGAGCACATAATTTGCAGATTATAAACTGCTCTAAATGTACAGCAAAGTTAGAGGCAAAACGGGTGAATAAGATGCGAGGGCTTAACTTCCATGTCCTTTGAACTTATAATCTTTACCTTTTATTGTTGGTTGCATTTAGCAACGTGCTGCTGTACTCCACTGGCGGGAGTACATGTAAACAATATATATGTGCGCTAAATCAGATGAACTATACTCTCTCTTTCTCTCTCTCTCTCTCTCTCTCTCTCTCTCTCTCTCTCTCTCTCTCTCTCTCTCTCTCTCTCTCTCTCTCTGGCATGCCTGTTTAAAAAAAAAAAAAAAGTTACCATAACACAGAAGCTAGAGGGGAGGAAAAAAAATAAAATAATAAACCACCACACACTAGAGAGAGAGAGAGAGAGAGAGAGAGAGAGAGAGAGAGATAACACAACACGTTGGAGTGTAGTCGTTTGCCCATTTGCTGTTAGACTGTGGCAAAGGGTGCTGCTACCTGTGCATTGAAGGCAATGCAACAATAAAACTAGAGAGAAATAATGGCGTCCTGTTATAAAGAAAGCACGAATGGAGAACAACCCTAGACTGTTTAAAACTTAACAAGAATTCCTTCTCTTTCCCTGCACCCGGTGGATTCTCTGCTCGGTTCCGTTAAACTAACGCTCTTATTTTTAGTGCACTTTCATTGTATTTACACTTTCACTGGAAACTGGTTTATGTGGATTTTTGTTTAGTCTGGTATTTTTGCCACGTATGGACTTCCTCTCAATTAATAGATCACATTTGAATTAACGCTATTAATGCTATTTACTGTCCGGGTTAGTTACCTTCTCCAGGCACATACAGAGGGATCTGATTTGGATGTGTACGTTTCCATCTTTAAGTAAAGACATCTGTTTTACACACTCTCTCTTGTTTCTCTGGTTTTCATTCTACTTCATTCTCCATAAATCTGAGAAATCAGGACATTTGCAAAAGCCACACTTCCCCAAGTCATGCATGTCACAGGTAACACATCAAGCAGCATTCTGACAGCCCCACCAACCTGTGCCTAGATGTCCATACAAACTCTTTTGTTGAAATTAAATTACTGAGAGACAAGTAAACTCCCTTCACCTTCCTGTGTGCCACAGTGTAATGTGTGGTCGTATACATTCCATCTTCTATTAATCCTTGTGGAGAGCAGTTTGGGACACACACAAGCATTTTCATTTCTACTCCAGCAAATGGGATGTTCCCTGATGCCCAGTCCAATTTGAAGTTACCATCTGTCAAAGTTCTTCACTTAAGAAATGTAGTAACAAAGGAGGGAGAGGGATTTGGGGGTATGATACCTTTTTATTGGACCAACAAGTAGTTATGTTACAAGTTTCGAACCTCACAGGTTGAGGGTTAACCATTGGAGGACCCCAAGAGGTTCGAAATCTTGTAACATATCAACAAAGTGTTGGTCCAATTAAAAGTATCCTTCCCCTACTCCCTCTCCCTCCTCTGTTACTACAGTACATAGAAGAAAGGACCAACGCACGGCTACCCACCCATCGTTGCTCACTTTAAAAAGCAACCAAAGGTTTTGCATAGCAAAAGCAATAAACAAAACGACTAACAAGAAGGGTTACTAATGGAGGAGCTATTGCTAAAGGTTAATTCTCACCCACTTTTCACTACTACAGAAGCATGACATCGTTCTTAAAACTTCCCTGTGCCTTATAGGTCGATGTCTACGAAGAAATAACCATGCTTCATTTGCCACTGGGGTATTTTCTTCTAGACTCCACTTCCTACTCTGTTTTTCTATTCTTATTTTTAGAGACACAAAAAGTGAATAAGACTTTTTACAGTATTTCAAGCCATTCTGTAATTTACACATTTTGGTATCACCCCCACTTAGTAGTGACATACATAAGTGTTTCCTCTGAACAGCTTTAATTTTTAATTTTCCTGAATCAGTGTTAACCAGGAAAAAAAAAAAAGGTAATTGTTGTCAAGAGTATTCAAACTGTCAGAATATCCTTCAATCTAAAAGCTGTTAGAATCTGTGCAAAAGTAATTACCGAAACTCTATTCAGCTGTAATAATAACCTGCCAGTGATGACAGCAATTACTGGGAAAGTGTAATAGAAATCAAAGGAGCATTTTTCTCTGACAAGTACATTTGTAACTAAGGTTTACTTTGGTTGAATAGTGTTGACAATGATGATGTGCTGTATCATTCTTAATCACGGTTGGCATGATGCTACAGTTTAAGCTACTCACTGGTAGAGCGCCACTAATTGTGTGTTTCTTTGACACTGTCCATGTTTTCTTTACACAGGGATATATATTTTAGCTGAATAGAGGTTAAGTATTCTGTTTCTTTGCCTCCCTTCCAGTCTTTGTGAGCGTAGGTTATGAGCACTGTTGTGTCTGTAATGGGGGCTCTTATTGTTCTGACCAAAATTGGGATGGTAGGATTTGCAAAAGTTAAAGCAGCAATTTCTGCTCAAGGGAAAAGCCGCTGTCTCTCTTAAAATGATCGTGTTGTACTTTATATTGATATTGAATATTTCCCCACAATAAAACCTTACATAATGTATACTATTTAACCTTTCTGATCGCAAAGGTTATTGTTGCCATGTTGCAAAAACTAGAGGGCATTAGAACCAAATCCCAGGCTAATTGTAGACGCATAGAACTCGGGGCATACAGTATATGTATACATGGGTGTCAACTCTAAGGAACTGAGGTGGGAAGGATGACCTGATCAGCTTTTCTCCACTCGAGAACTTCACTCCACCTCTTACCTTTTGCTACCACAAATACCCTAGCTAAAACCAGGTTAGAACTGCACATTTATATTATTGTCGTGTTATGCTACATGTCCATTATAGCATCCGAAAACTGGCACTTCCATTACGAGCCGCTTGCATCAAGACCAGGTAAGATTGGTCTTTCCTGTCCTCTTAGCATATATATATTGTTGCTACTAATAGATTATAGCGGAAGAATTGTGGGGCGTTTTCTCCACTCACTATCATAGGATGGATCGGTAGAATTCAAAGTGCAGACACCAGAGTGATGATACAGAAGGCAGACACTATTAAACATAAGTATAAAAATATAACACTCTCAGAATCATTGCTGCTAGTTTTACTGTTTGATGAGTCAGAATATGTGGTACTGTCCCAAACGCCCTTGTAGCAGCAGTTGCAGAGAAATAATAAAATGTAAGTGTACTGATATCAAACATTTTTGTCCATCATCTGAAAATTTCATGTGAAATGAAAGTGAAAAAGGAATGCTCTATGTTGCAGTATTGGTACATGAGTAATTTTTAACAACCTATTGATTTCACAGTCTTTACACCGATCCCTAATGGCGAGCCATTTTTTATGTAACTTTAGTGCATTTCTATTTTATTGACAGTACTGTATTAGATAGTGAGGATTGCTCTGATAAAAAGATGAAAACAAGTTAACTCTTTCCCCAATAAAAAGTAATGTCAAATTGAGGTTACCCATGCATGACTCTACTTTCACCAATTAAAAATGATCCGTATGTTTGCAAAAGTAACAAAGGAGGTGGAGGGAGTTTGATACCTTTTACTGGACCAACAAGCAGTTGAAATGTTACAAGCTTCCGAGCTTGCTCCCCCCTGTGTTACTACGTGGAAGAAAGGGTCAACACAGCTCACCACCGTTCTTTCATTACTATGTTTGTGTAATGGGTATTCCACCCCACCCAATCACATATATAGTGTGGGTGAGTAGAACATGCGGTGTTACCGGTGTGGTGCGTATACCTGCGGCTCACAGGAAGTCTGAGCCTCCGCTAGTGAGAGCCTGGGGTGAATCCTCTGGAACGAATCTTCTTTCAGCGCCTCCACCTGTGTAGGATTCTATGGAAGTGTAGAATGACCCTACATAGGAACCCAATCAGAAACCACACACACAGTGATTATATAACTAAGGACTTTACTAACGAATAATAATGATAACCTGTGTCTCTCTCACGGTGAGACACTAACAGTGACGTCTCGCAGGACGATTCCCAAACACTAGGTGATCCCACCCAGTGTCCCAAGAACCCCACCCAATGTCCCGTACTCCTACAGAGATAGTCAATGGGTGACTGCGCAGTCACTAAGAACCTCTAGGCCTGTTGGTGCACATATGATGGTATAATACCTGCCGAGCACTCCGGTGCTCGGGTCAGCAACAATCTTCTCAAAGGGTCAGACGTGTGATGAATCCGTCTGATCCTCCAACCGAACTCCTTGCACGTGCAAACCGCCAGGGGCGATCCTATTCGTACGAAAGTCTCTGTGGACCCCAACGTGGGTCCAACCGCTCCACAGGAACAGCAGCAGCCGCTGTGTCCCTATCTATATAAATGGTACTAACGTGACAGGAACCCTAACCTAGGGCCTGTCCCTGTAGTACAGCAACCTGTAGTGGCTTGGGGAACTCCTAGGGCCTGCAGGGGTAATGACCTGTCCCACTCCACCAACTACCCAAGTCCCTTCGGTAAGTGATCTGGAATGGACTAGAGTACTCTTCCATGCAGTACTTGGGCGTCTACCTACTGTTGGCTAGCCTAGTGCAGATCCTCTCCAGAATTCCTGACCTCGTTAACAGGCTATCCCTTCAGGCATCCTACCCCTAGCGCTACCTCAAGGTGACTAGAACAGCTATAGCCCTTCTCCAGACCCACTACTCTCTGACTAGTCCCAGCGCCTACCGCAGCAAGCTGTAACTCACTGGAGGCTGCAGCCAACGTGCTGCGCAACAAGGTGCCTGCCTATCAGACCTCACAGCACTGCTCGCTGTGACCCTGACAAGGCAGCACTCTAACAACACTAAGGGCAGCGTCCCTATCTTGGGCCTCCCTCAGTACTTAACCCACTACACTAGTGGGGGGGGTTTGGGGCCTACCTGGGGTGTGGGTACCTATGGGGTGCAGGAGCTGCTCTCACTCCCCGCACCCTTCTTCCCTCACAGCTCCCTAGCTCCAACTCTCTATCACCTTCCTCAACAGTTACCCACCCAACTAGTGGGGAGTTGGGGTCTACCTGGAGTGTAGGTACCTATATGGGGCAGAAGCTGCACTCGCTCCCTACACCCTACTTCCCTAACAGCTCCCTGACTCCAACTCTCTAACTGCAGACTTCCTTCTCCCAGCTCCCACTAATGTAAGTGGCAGGGTCCCTAACCTGAGGGCTGCCCCTGGCAACACTCACCTTACTGGGGAGCTGAGCTATCCTGGACCAAGGGGGTGCTGGCCTAATACAGGGGAGTCCCTCTCTCCTGTACCCTACCTCCTTCCTTCACAGGGTCCCTCCGCTGACTGACTAGCGCGGTGCAAGCCCGCGAAATGTATCCTTTCCTCCAGCACAATCCTGCAGCCCTATTGGCTCCTATGAGGCACCTGGTGCCTCCCTCGCTATGCTCCATGGGAGTTGTAGTCCCATAGAGCCTATCCTGGCATTGGGGCGGCGTGCGCGCCTTTCCTGCGCATGCGCTAGCTATAGGGAGCTTCCTCAACCTTTCCCTACTCTGTTCTGGCCCTCGCGCGACTTTCCCTGCCTCTGACGGCTGTACTGCGCATGCGCGACTCTGTCGGCTTACTCCTACACTCGCGCGATCACTGCGCATGCGCGAGTGGTTGCGTAATGGTGGCGCTCTCCTCGCCGGCCGCCGGGACCTTAGAGACGCGACCGCGGCCTTAGCAACGGCCCGATCGCGTCCCCGGCAACCGGCCTGCTCGCGGAGACAGCGCACCGCTCCCTGCAACGGCCCCCACCCTTGGGATGGCCGTCGGGTCTGCCGCTGGCCTCCGGCAGTACCCGGCATCGCTTGTGCCCACGGAGGCTCCCGAGGGGGTCGCAGGGGGCAAAGGGTGACCTGGCTACATTTGCAATACATACAGTACATTATTATTTTTCTGTGAGCTGTGTCCTCTGAACAAGAGGGTTCTGTGGTCTCAAATGCAACCTAAAAATTGTCATCTCGGACCAATCAAAGCAATGATACATTGCAAACCATATGCAGTATATTTGCAAAGCCAAATACAGAAACATCTGTGCCCAACTCAAGTCTAATAAAACTTGGTTAAAAGAAAATAAATAGTTTTTTAGTCCATAGAAAAGATGCTGCTGTGTCCTCTAAGGCTGGGTTCCTCCACTCTTCGGGGCCCCACCATGGACCCCCCACATAAAGAAAAAGACAAAAGAAGGACAAGCGCAACCTTATCTTAGTTTAAAAAAAAATCAATATATTAAAAGCCACAAATAGCCCCCAATTCTCACTTACATCTAAGGTAGGAAAAATGTACTGTACTCCGCAATGCTCTGGATATTCACCACTGAGTGACTTGTCCTGCTTTGGACTTTTTATATTTGCAAAGCCACAAGTATGTAACAGCAGGTCCGAACCTTGAGTAACATGTGCATAACGCTTCACAGCAGTAATACACGTGACCTTTCCAAAAACTCCAGACAAGGGGCAGTGTAAGGAACCAATGTTAGAGGACTCTGTTCGTAATACTAATGGAAGATGTTTATAACTTGCCATGACTTTTTCCCAACCAATAACATGGGACACATGTTTATGAAAATATGTACATATTAATTGATTCTCTAGACGCAGTAAACACTGATATTTTAACATTTGATACTGTAATCTTTCAATGTTGTATGGAATATACTCCTCCAGTGACCTGGCCGTTACATGTATTGAATTGGATAGTTTAAATTCTCTCTATGCTCTACAAACATCAATTAATCCAGAGAAGGTAATATCTCATAATAATTTCATCCCTGACAGTTGGAAATGATTTTATAAATAGATACAATTGTAGTATTGGACTTGTTCAAGCAAGTCGCGATATCCATAAGCCTGGTATTGATTCTAAAGATAGTATAACAGAGCAGGAGAGAAAGTAGCTGTGCAAATGGAATTAACATTCGAGGAACTATATTAAAATAAGACACACAATGAGGTTAACCGTGTACTAGTTTAGACATTTGTCTATTATACAGCGGCATGAATTATATGAAAGTATTGAAAGATGAAATGAGCTATTCCAGTGTACAAGTAAAATATAACATCAAGATGATAATGTTTAGAAAGGATACAGCTTCTGAAAAGGCCAGTAATGGCATATATTAACCCACGCCGGAAATATTACAAGAAATAAAAGGAGAAAAACCTAAAGAAGCCACATGTTCAACAGGAATACACCTAATCCAGAACATATATGTTTAGATCTATATATATAGAGAGAGAACCTTTTTTTTTTTTTTTTTAAATAGGTAAAATATGAATTTGTCAAGTTTAGATATGACCTGTTTTATGCATGTCGTTGACCTGTTTGGAATGTGGTTCTAGATCTTGGTCTCAGAGTACAGAACTAGAAGCTTATTTTTATTTGATGTTATGTTTGTGCTGCATTTATATAAAAATGGAACAGGTGAGACCCTTTATTATATAGATCACCTTTGCTTTAGAAACACATAAACATTTAGTAATAAACGAAAACGTGCAGTGGTAGATCATGCCAGGCTGAACCATCAAAGGGTTTCCGGTTCTACTGCAGGGAACCCAATATTTGTGTCTCGTACTAAATTAAACATTTTCCTTGCTACCACTCTATACTGAAGTTGTATCTCCTCCAAGTGGCTTTATTAAAGTCGACTGTGGTCATTTGCACATTACTGGTTGTTACTACCTGTATTGTATGTCTGCAATATGTTGGTTTCATAGTCACATGTGGGCACTGGCGATTGCATGGGTCACGTCTCCTGTGAAAATGAAGGTCTTCTATACACACAATAGAACAAATGAGAAGGAGCGTGGCTTCATATATTATATTGCTTAGCTACAAAATTCATCATTATAAAGGTACTTTTCATCTTATAAACTATAAATACAACAATTTTACAGACAGACAACGATACAATATATATTTGTGTCTTTACAAGTACACACACCTGCTGCAGAAATGAAAAAGGTTGTGTCCACTGGGTCTCAGAAGAGCTGAGAACTCCCGGATATGGAGAAACGTCTCCACAGCATAATAAATATCAACTTTCCGTGTACAGTTTAGAGATGTGCACATTTGTAGCGGAAGTTTGTGAATCGAGTACAAAATTGCCGTTTTCTTAATTAAATAATTTAGAGAACAGCAAGCATAGAAAGTTAATGTGCAAGTTCCTGTGACCCTTTACACACTGCGAATTACTGCCATTTCTGGGAAATTGGGGACTTTCTGAGCAATGTGGGGGGGAAATGTTTTTAAGACAATTGCAAAACTACAGTTACTCCGAACTTAGTTTTTATGGGGTAGAATTCCAAACATATCGAAGTTGGACAGTCGCTTGGGTGAATAAAAACACACCTTTTTGCAAAATGGTAACTGGGTGATATACTGTTCACATCTGCCAATTATTTTATTAGCCACTGTATTTGTAGATATTTGGAATATAATATACATGGCGGCCGTCTCCTTCACAGTAAATAATAGCTTTACTGTGCATTGTTCAGTCTTTCTCTATTTCGGCATACCATCCTGTTATCTTTTATATGGGCGTGTTATAGTGTTAATAATGCTGATTTCAACTTATCAGATGGCTAGAACAATAAGGAAAAAAGCCTTGTAGCTCTGGTTGTTGCTGCCTTTGGCACATTGAACCAAATAGTTTTTGTAAAGCATTTTATGTTATATACAGTACAGTACTATGCTGCTATTTTTCTATATCATTTATCTATACTACTATCTATTACCGGGGTGCGCTGCGCCCTCCCGTGCCTGATCCCCTAGTGCTCGCGCCCCCCCCCCCTCCCCACCATGCTTCCCGGCGTGCGGAGGTCATGTGACGTCATGCCATGACCCCGCGGCGTCATTTGACGCCACATTGCCATGGCGACGGGTCATGTGATGCCACGTCACATGGTCCCACGGCGTAATTTGACGTGTCACATAGCCGGCTGAATCAAGGTAAGTGGTGTTGCAGGGGCCTCACGCGATCCCCCGACATTAAATTAAATGCCTGGGGAAGAGAGCAGGGCCTCTGCAACCACCCACACCCCCCCCAGACAAATTTCCTGCCCCCCCCCTAGGGGGCGCGCCCCCCAGTGTGCACACCGCTGATCTATTACATCAGGGGAGGCCAGCTTCTGTCCTCAATGGCTACAGGCCAGGTTTTCAGGAAATTCCTACTTCAGCACATGGGCTGCAGTTTTCAATTGAGCCACCGGCGCTGAACCAGGGATATCCTGAAAACCTGACCTGTTGGTGGCTGTTGAGGACTGGAGTTGGCTAATGCTGAATTACATAATACTATTTGCTATATAATTATACTATTTATTCAATGTTACTATTTGCTACATTGTGATACTTTTATACTATGCTTAAAATAAAGAAATAAATATGTGGCAGTTTATCATTATTATTATTTTTATTATTAATAATATATTTTTCAGAGAATGATACATTGAGATATTCCTCTATTTTAGGGTGTCTTGGAAAGTAAGGAAAGTAATCTTTTTTTTTATACGAAATAAGTATATTTGAAATGCAAAGGAATATTTTAACTTTGGATAGGGGAACTAACGACTGAGATAATGACAAATATTCTAGCATGTTCATGTATGTATGTCTTTATTTATATAGCACCATTAATGTACATAGCGCTTCACAGCAGTAATACACGCGACAATCATATAAATAACAAATAATACAAATAACACATAAAGGGGAGAAGTGCTTCAGACATTAAAGTAACATTTAAGAAAGGAGTTCCTGCTCTGAAGAGCTTACAATCTAATTGGTTGGTAGGAAGAACATACAGAGAGTAGTAGGGCGTTCTAGTAAGTGCGTCTGCAAGGGGCCAAGGTTTATGTACGAGGTGTACATTATCAGCCATGGATCTACTCATGTATGCATGCTTCCTTAAGCAGGTGTGTTTTAAGGTGGGTCTTAAAGGTGGATAGAGGGGGTGCTAGTCGGATATTGAGGAGAAGGGCATTCCAGAGGTGTGGGGCAGTAAGTGAGAAATGTTTAAGGCGGGAGAGGGCTTTAGATACAAAACGGGTAGAGAGAAGACATCCTTGAGTAGAACGCAAGAGTCGGGATGGTATATAGCGAGAAATTAGGGCTGAGATGTAAGGAGGAGCAGAAGACTGTAAAGCTTTAAAAGTGAGGAGGAGAATTGAGTGTGTGATACAGGATTTGATAGGAAGCCAGGAGAGGGATTTCAGGAGGGGAGATGCTGAGACAGATTTAGGAAAGAGTAGAGTGATTCTGGCAGCAGCATTTAGGATAGATTGTAGGGAAGACAGGTGAGGGGCAGGAAGGCAGGACAGCAGGAGATTACAGTAGTCGAGACGGGAGAGAATGAGGGCCTGTGTCAGAGTTTTAGCAGTCGAGCAGCAGAGGAAAGGGCGTATCTTTGTAATATTGCAGAGGAAAAAACAACAGTTTTTTTAGGTACCTTTTGAATGTGAGAGTCAAGTGTGACCCCTAGGCAGTGTGCTTGTGCTACTGGGTGAATGATAGTACTTCCAACAGTAATGGGGAAGGAGGTAGCAGGGCCAGGTGTGGAAGGAAATTTGAGGAGCTCTCTTTTTGCCATGTTACGTTTAAGTTGGTGGAGGGCCATCCAGGATGATATAGAGACATTCAGAAACTTTAGTCTGTACAGAAGGTGTAAGGTCAGGGGTAGAAAAGTACATTTGTGTGTCATCAGCATAGAGGTGATATTTGAACCCAATATAGTTATAGTTGTGTTCATCAATGTTTCTGCCTTAATAATGGATACATCATATAATGCTACTAAGAAAATAGTTTTAGGGTTAAGGGAAAGTTTAATATGATCTCCAAATAAAAATTTCAATGACTGATCTCCACTCTGAATTATATTGGAAATACATATACAGTGAAACACTTCGGTAGATAGGTAACCTTCATCAATCTACCCTCAGCTTATGTTTTGACTCTAAATAAAAAAGGTAATAAGGGAATAGTGGGGAACGTTTGGCTAGAGTTATTTATTTATAAAAATGTTTTACCAGGAAGTTATACATGGAGAGTTACCTCTCGTTTTCAAGTATGTCCTGGGCATAGAGTTATGGTGACAAATAATACATGGTTACAAATACACAGTTAAATAACTGAACAGGGTATACATTAGATACAAGACATTGCATGCACAGTTAAATATAATATATGTTATAGACGTGTGTAACAGTTACAGACCAGATTAAAATGTGAGTCAGATTCAGTTATGAAAGAACTTAGACTGCTGGTGGCTGTGAGAGTCTCTGGTAGGTTGTTCCAGTTTTGGGGTGCACGGTAAGAGGAGGACGAGCGGCCAGATACTTTGCTGAACCCTGGGACCATGAACAGTCTTTTGGAGTCAGATCTCAGATAAGTGCTGCATGTGGTAGGGTGAGGAGCTTGTTCAGATAGACGGACGCCTGAATAAGAGTTAACGTGACCGAACAAAGAAGATGCTGATGGCATCAAACAATTGTTTTGTTATTACCAGTGTTACTGGATTAAATATGGAGTTTATAAAGAATAGTGTGGGACCTTACGAACATCGTGTATGGTGCTTCAAGTTTGTCACCGCTTATAGAAGTCTGTCTTCCAAGTTTAACCACAGTGGGTGTTTCCCAGAGGGCCAATGAAGTGTAGCTGAGTTATTCTGAAATCTTGCACAAGTGCGTAGTCAAGTTCTCCTATTTTATAGCAAGCAAACCAAATAAAACACATTGTGTCAGCAAATTATAGGATAAAATAAGTGTTTGTATCTTTTTGCTCTCCCTCCCATTCACTCGCAATGAATCTCCTTTATATACCTGTGTGTGGTTTTGCTTATGTTTGTATGAGGTGTGTTTTAAGAAAAGTCTTAAAGGTGGAGAGAGGGTGCCAGTCGGATATTGAGGGGAAGGGCATTCCAGAGGTGTGGGGCAGTCAGTGAGAGAGCTTTTAAATGGGAGAGGGCTTTAGATACAAAAGTAGTAGACTGAAGACATCCTTGAGCAAATCGCGGGCAGGTATATAGCGAGAAATTAGGGGAACGATGTAAGGAGGGGCAGAAGAGTGTATAGAAGGATAATTTTTTAAGTAATACAGGATTTAATAGGAAGGCAGGAGAGAGATTTCAACAGGAGAGATGCTGAGACAGATTTAGGAGAGAGTAACGTGATTCTGGTAGCAGCGTTTAGGATAGATTGTAGAGGAGACAGGTTAGAGGCAGGAAGGCCGGACAGGGGAAGGTTACAATAGTCGATAAGAGAGAGAATAAGGGCCGGTGTTAAAGTTTTAACAGTACAGCGACAGAGGAAAGGGCATATCTTTGCTATATTACAGAGTAAAAATCAACACCCTGTCAACACTATCTTTGTGTTATTAGTGTCTGAATGGGTTTTTTTTTTCAACTGGCTTACAGAATGGGGTCTTTAGAGAACAGAATTGAACATTAAAATATGTCCCATTAGCTTCAGCTGCGTAAATAGAATAGTTGAAGTGAGGGGAACTGATTTCACTCTTACTGCACGTATACACCTTAACAGCACAATGTACAGTATCAGATGGGGGCGTTGCAATATGTCTTCTAATGAATTTCCTCAGAAACATACATATGTGTAGGTATGCAACAATGAGCAATTATATCAACCGTTTCCTATGATCTCAGATCACAAGTGCTTGAGTATTGAATAAGCCCCTTTGGCTCTAATACAAAGTGCGATGGTGCAAATTTGGTGTTAACGCACAAAGTCTCAACCAAGACAACTGGCCTTTCCATGAGGTAGTTCTGAATCGGCGATGTCGCACTTTATTGAATATGCCCCAAAGTTGTTGATCAGAAAAGGGTGGAGTGGGTGTGAGATCAGCTCTTCAACTCTTCAATAGGGTGAATAAAGACTTAACAAAGGGGCAACTTCAGTTTACTTGAATGGAAGTTACTGTATTGTTAACCATTTTCAATTCGATAATTAGTAGCAGAGGCTAAAGAGCATCATATTATATGGGCGATTCATTGATCTCCAATATGGGTTATCACGCCATGATCCAGCATTTAAGTCGATGGCCGTTATCGCCGAATCGCGGTGTGATATCCTCTGTCGGGGGTTCTTGAATCCCTGAGTGTGTCCATATTAATGCGTCGATTTCCCTCAGTATGATTTCCACAAGCTGTATTAGTATATTCATCAATTGATTTATAGAGCATCGTTTTCAAGGTGACATATCCCTATCAGGTATTTAGTGTAAGTGTATTCATTAACCTGTTGAAAAACAAAATTCAAATGCTACAGTATCTCATTTTGACAGTTTCACTGTTCTCGTCGTCTGCTCAGAAGTTTGACCGTGATTTTTTTTTTAAGGGCCTTTTCCTTCGGGGAAAATACAGAAGTAAAGCTTCCAACAGCTCTTTTGTTTCAAATCTCTTATTGTGATCCTTCCTGCTTCAATTGTTTTCCAGATGGGCAAAGTAAAAAGGTCAACAACCCACCGGCAACAACTGGATTTGAAAGAAATGCGATTTCAAAAAAAAAAAGGGAAATTTGAAGAAATTGAAATAAATGGAAATGATAGGTTTGCATGGCTGGTACCAGGAAATATCTCATTACCTTTATCTTTACTATTAACTTATTCTGTGCTGGAGATTAGAACATGCAAACGTCTTCTTCTTGCCATAAAATATCCTACGGTTGGGGTTCTCAACTGCAGTCGTCAAGACGCCCCCAACAGGTCAAGTTTTCAGGATATCCCTGCTTCAGCACAGGTGGCTCAATCAGTGGCTCCCTGCTTCAGCGTACAGAGACAGTAGGAGGGCATTCAGGTAAGTGCGTCTGCGGGGGGCCAAGCTTTATGTACCGTGTATAGTATTAGCCACGGTGCTAGGGGGGCCAAGCTTTATGTACCGTGTATAGTATTAGCCACGGTGCTACTCATATGCTTCTTTAAGAAAGTGTGTCTTAAGGGGGGTCTTAAAGGTGGTTGAGAGGGTGCTAGTCGGGTACTGAGGGGAAGGGCATTCCAGAGGTGTGGGGCAGAAAGTGAGAAAGGTTTAAGGCGGGAAAAGGCTTTAGATACAAAGGCGGTAGAGAGAAGACATCCTTGAGCAGAACGCAAGAGTCGGGATGGTGCATAGGGTCTATAGGGATGTAATTGATCTTGGTACAGTAGATCTTTCCATTACAGAAGGGTTATATTAATGGAAATCACGGCCACTATGACCTTGAGTAAAAGTGATGGAACTTGGCATATTATGTGAACTGATGGCTGAAGCTCCGGCTACTAAAAGCACGATTGGGAAACTAGAAAATGTTGAGTATGTTACAATTCTGTTCACGGTCATCTTCTGAATGTAAAACCAGTACTTTGTCTATGAATTATTCATGATGTCTAATTTACTGTGATCAATAATTCTACTGTTTAGTAGCCTGTGAATATTGTCACCGCTTCATGATGTCATTATAGAAATTTGAATCGAAGCTATAATAATCTGAATTTTAGGAGATTAAACGGAGAACGTAAAAATGAAAGTCATTGAAATGCTTTATTCCATCCAAGTTGGCGGGTGGCAGAGACTGGCCGCTTAATGGGTTAAACTTGGTTGGATTTTTTGATGAAATATAAAATAGACGTTAATGTTTTCATCCCAAGTCATCTGTTTGCCAAGAACATTATTTTTGTCAAGTGTCTACACAGAAAAAATGTATTATATAACTAACTCCCGTAAAATAACACATATTACGTAAATCACGAATGTTTATCTGATAAGATTTTGATATTGTGATACAGCATCTGGGACATGCACATTTTCTTAGCAAAATACATCTGCTATAAACCACTATTGAAACATGGATAATAGTTCTGTCTGCTGTATTGTATATTTGCAGAAACTGTACAGTATGTCTCAACAAAGTGTTCTAGATCAGCGGTGCGCAAACTTGGTGGGTCGCAAGATTATGTAGTGGGGGGCGCGGGCTGCTTGCAGGGAAACCTGGGGGCGGGCAGAGCTGTGCACCGGCGGCCAGAAGCTCCGTGCTGCTGCTTCTATGTGTCTGTGTCTTGCAGAGGGGGCGGGGCTTCTCTCTGCACACAGACAGCCCCTCCTTCTCTTCCTGTCTGCTTCCCGCACCAGTTTTCAGCAGCTTGTGGGTTGGGGGATCGGAGCATGTCGCCCCCCCCAGGTGAAAGAGAGAGAGAGAGAGAGTGTGTGTGTGTGTGTGAACAGGGGGGGGGGATTGTGTGTTTTTTTGTGGGGATTGGGATTGTGTGTGGGGGGGGAGGGTTGTGTGTGTGGGGGATGTGTGTGATGGGGGGATTGGTGGTGGGGCGGGGGGAGGGTAAGCCTTTTGTGTGGCGGCGGGGGGGGTTGTGAGGTGTGTTGTGGGGGTGGTTATTTGTGGGGGGGGGGATTAAGTGTGTGGGGGGGGGATTTGATGTGTGGGGGGGGTGGGGATGGTGTGTGTGGGGGGGGATTGAGTGTGTGTGTGGTGATTTGAGTGTGTGTGGGGATTGAGTTTGTGTGTGTGGGGATTGAGTTTGTGTGTGTGTGTGTGTGGGGTGATTAAGTTTGTGTGTGTGTGGGGGGATTGAGTTTGTGTGTGTGTGTGTGGGGGGATTGTGTGTGTGTGTGTGGGGGGGGATTGTGTGTGTGTGTGGGGGGGGATTGTGTGTGGGGGGGGGATTGAGTGTGTGGGGGGATTGAGTGTGTGAGTGTGTGGGGATTGAGTGTGTGTGTGGTGATTGATTGAGTGTATGTGGTGAGTGTGTGTGGTGATTGATTGAGTGTATGTGGTGAGTGTGTGTATGTGGTGATTGCAGTAGTGCGCAAACTGGGGGGGCAATGAGGCGCAAGATTATTTAGGGGGGCGCAGGCGGCGTGCGACGAAAACTGGGTGCGCGGGCCGGCAGACGCTCTGCGCTGGAGGACGCAAAAGTAGTGCGCGAGGGGCGACCAAGAAGATGTGCACGGGCGGGCAGCCGAAGATGTGTGCGGGTGGCTGAACAGGATAGTGCAGGTAGCGGCAACGTGATGGTGTGTGAGCGCATGCGCAGGGGCTTTGGAGGTACGGGGAGGAGCACGCCCGAGCACGGTGAAGTCAAACGCCCCTCCTTCGGTGTCTGCCCAGCAATAGCGCTTTGTTCCTGCTCTCCTCTGCTGGCGACCTGCTTCACTGCGATCCTCTGCAAGTGAAAGGGTAGGCTGCACCTATATCAATCATACTATGAATGTACAGAACTAATAAAAAAGAAAGTGAAAACACAACATTGAAAACGGAAAAAAAATAATACTGTAGGTAGGAGTTTGGATGACAATGGGGATAGCAAGACAAAAAGCAGGGAGGGGAGGAAGAAAATAAGGGGAGGGGAGAGGGAAGGGAGGTAGCAAAGAGGTGGATGAATGCCCCCCCAAAGGATTGCCTTTGTGCACGTACGCTCTACCAAGCTTGGCGCTTGGGGAGACAAACAAAATTGACTTTGAAGTGCGCTCAGCAGCAGTCAATACACACACACAGCCACACACAAACACACACAAATAGCCCCGATCCACACTTGCAAAATTATGCAGGACACCCTGTGCTCATGCTTGGAGAGTTGGTGATGTCACCGCTCTCAGCGGCAGCGTGGACGCAGCCTAAGGCCTCGGCCAGGTTCCCTGCTGGCGTGCTGAGGCGCGCTGAGGCGCAGGGAAAGCGAGTGCTTTCCCTGGCCTTGCGGTTTCTTACCGCACGCGCTGTCAGGGGGCAGGCCGGGGGCGGGCGCGTCCTGGCCGGGGGCGGGCTAGTGACGTCACGGAGCTGGTCCGCCCTCATTGGGCGAACCGCTCACGTTACCGCCCTGTCGCGCCGGCAAGCGGGGGAATTTTAAATTCCCCTAGTCCTGCGCTTCTGTGCACTTGCGGAAGCGCAGGTGAGCCCCTACTAAAGCCGCTCTCATTGCGGCTGTAAGGGCTCAGTGCTGAGCGGGAGCTCGCGTCAGCGCTCTTCCGCCAGCAAGCAAGGAACATGGCCGAGGCCTAATTTTGCAAGCGCGAGCTGTTGAAATATGTAAGTATTTAAACATATTTGGATTTATATTGTATACCGTTTAATAAAGGTTTTTTTTTTTTTTTCATGTGTTTTTGATTACATCAGGCAGGGGGGGGCCGAGAAATTTTATGGATGAAAAGGGGGGCTCGGCATAAAAAGTTTGCTCACCCCTGCTAGATCTACATCGGTATCCCACATACCTCTTTAGCCCTTGCTGCTTGACTAATTAAAATGTAAGTTGCTAACAACTGCCAATAAGGTTGTTTGCTGATCTATTCGATTTATATTTACCTAGGCTTAAGGAATGATCGCTTCTACTCCACATGCAAAGAGTTAAGGATTCAGGAATACAGTAACTGTATCCAAATTACACATCGTTTATCGAGTTCGGAAAAGGAGCAAATGTTGGCTAAATCTACTCCGTATAGCCTCTCCCCGCCGTTTGTACAGTGATTTCTGTAATGAAGCGAAACAACAAAGGAGAGAGAGGGGGTAGGTCGTATAAAACCTTCTATTGGAGTAACAGTTGATCAGTTACAAGCTTCCGAATCTCGCAGGGCTACGGCAGAAATACAGAAGGCAGAGTAATGGTATTTAGTTACACTGTCTATGGAGAGGATGTGGGATATGGCTGGGTGGATGCTGGCAGAATAGTGTGACAATTATCTGAGAAGGCTTAGAAGTAGAGCTGGGCGAGTTGTTTTGGTGGATTTGGATCCGCAGCTGATCGGCCTCGTTCCTTTGGTCGATTTCAGCGGATCAATGTCAAAGAGGGCGATTCGCGCTTTGAGGATTTTTTAAATTATTATTACCAATATATTATGCGGATTCCACAACCCGCGGCCGGATTTGTAGAATCCAATTAACGGATTCGGCAATCTGAGAATTCACCAGCGGATTGCGAAATCCGCGGATTGGGTTCTATAAATCCGTCCACGGATTGTATCAAATGGCAGTTTTTTTTTTGATGAATCCGCGCGGATTATAACCTACCAAATCCGTTTGCGTATTTTACACAGGGAAGCGGATTTTGGGGGGAAAATGCGAGAAAATCCAGGAAACGGATTTGGGCAGATGAAGGCTTTTCTATTGTAATGTACTAGTCACCTAGGCAGACAGAAGAGACAGAAGTGAGGTGATTAATAGAGCAAGTGTTCTATATACTGTGTGTGTGTATGTATGTATATATACAGAGGCGGCACATTTTATTTGAGTGCGGCTAGCTCCGCAAGCCGGGGGATGCCCCGGCATGCTAGCCGCACTCCCTCGGTCACGCGTCATTGGGTGCCTGCGCCCCCTGCACGCGCGTCCAGGGCTCCCCGAGGGAGCCCTGGTGTCCCGCGATGTGGGGGGCGGCAGGGGGTTCCGGGGGACCCGGCGGACCCGGCAGCGGGAGGGAGAAAGCCCCGATCGGAGGGCGCTCCTCCGCGGCTTCGGCGCGCGCCCGGCACCCTCCGGCGTGCGCCAGGTTACTGCTGCGGCCGAGAACGGGCAAATGCTCAAATAAACTCGGCCGCAGCAGTATACACACACACACACACATGTCTGTGACGGATCACGCAGTCCTGCTAATTTCATTGGAGAAAATATACTTCTTATTAAATGACGCTGCACTTGGTCCTTAACAGTGGTTTTAGTGACGAGTACTGTATATCCTTAGGAGTATACATTGCCTTAGATATATACGATAAGGCTCTTTTAATAAATATCTATCCCCTCTATTTTCTAATTTGTACCAATAAAGTTTTTTCTCTTTTAAATTTCAACAAAATTGCTCGCCATCTTGAATTAGAGTACAGAGTAGAGTATTCAATTTTCAATTAAAAAACAAATATACAGGCATACCCCGGTTTATGGACACTCACTTTAAGTACATTCGCGAGTAAGGACATATCACCCAATAGGCAAACGCCAGCTCACGCATGCGCCTGTCAGCACATCCTGAACAGCAATACCAGCTGCCTACCTGTACCGAAGCTGTGCGCAAGCGGGGAGAGTATAGGGCCTGTTACAAATGCGTTATTTACATCAGTTATGCACGTATATGACGATTGCAGTACAGTACATGCATCAATAAGTGGGAAAAAGGTAGTGCTTCACTTTAAGTACATTTTCGCTTTATACATGCTCCGGTCCCATTGCGTACGTTAATGCGGGGTAGGCCTGTACCAGCATCAGGCCACACTTTGTGTTTTCTCTGGCACATTTGTGCAAATTATACTACAGCATTCACCTCTTTCAAATAATTAAGAGATGATCTCAACATTATTAAATGGGGTAACTGAGTGCACTTTATAGGGGTTTTCCTACCCAGTCCTTCATCTTCCAGAGAATCCTTTGGTTTGGACGTTGTTGTAATTGTTGTAATGTATCATAAAACTCAAATCTTGGTTCAAAATATTATTTTTAAAACCAAAGACTTATGAATTTCAGCTTTCTAGTATATTTGTGAATTGCACCTTCAAGGTCACACAAGGTCAGAGCTGGAGTGACCTGTTTGTGAGAAATGTTTTCTCCTATGGGTTTGTGTCTCTGTTTTGCTATTGAATCTTTGTGCATTCCTTCTCGTGCTCCATGTCTGTCTGTTCTTCTCACCCATCTATCCTATATCTGGGAAGTGTGTGCATTGAATGTAGGTGAGTACATTAGGGGACTGACACGTGGCAGTCCAGTCGGATTTATTTTTAAAAGTGTACTGTAGCTTTGTGCAGATAGTGCTCACTGTGGAGATTTGATTTCTTTCATGTTATTCGCATCACAGTCACACTATAAAAATAGACGATTTCGTAAATCACTGCAATCAAACTATTCAAACACTGGAAAAAGGTCATACTACAGTACCAGGAATCATGGCATGCCGTTTCAGAAGACATCAGGAAGTTGTATTATTCAGATTACGGGTTTGTATGTTACCAAACAAAGCAAACTTGGATATTAATCTCAGCTGAATGTGACTTCTGAGTTGTTTATCAGCAAACCAAATATGTTGCTCTTTTAGAACAATGGCTGAGCGGCTGGAAGGAACTGTACGATGAACTTTACTGTAATAATTTGGGTCGGCGTCTCCTGTCAGCACCTGAGTCCAAAAACTTAGCTGGGTCTATGTACAGTATCGCTGCAGAGAAGTGTGTTTTGATGTACTGCTACATTTTTGGGAGCAGAGCTGCAGCATATGCAGGATACAGCTTCTGACATCTGATGCAAAATGTTACACTTGCGCCACTTAAGAAATGGCAGATTTTTTGGGGACAAATAAGAGAGAAAAGGAATGGAGCAGAGAGACGCAGAATGTGATACATCTCATTATAATCTGTGCGCCATGTAACTCCCCCCCAACTCCTCCTACTGATTCTCCCCAATGTGCAAACAGGACAGAGACGCAGAATGTGATACATCTCATTATAATCTGAGCCCCATGTAACTCCTCCCCAACTCCTCATACCGACTCTCCCCAAGGTTAGGGTGACCAGATTTTGAAAATGAAAAACCGGGACACACACTTATATTATTATTATTATTATTATTTTTTTACATTAACAGTTTATTTATTGTATTACACTTATACTTTACTACCATTAGTCCTTGTTACGTGTGTGTGTGTGTGTACGTGTGCGTGTGCGTGTGCGTGTGTGTGTGCGTGTGCGTGTGTGTGTGTGTCGAATGACCTCACTAAATCGAACAAAAAAAAAAGCCAGATGTGAATGACTTCTGAACCCCTTAGCCAGTGTCTGGATGCCCCCTCTTCACAATTTCTAAAGCAGCAATCCCGCCTGGGATCTTACCTGATCTGCAGTCCCTCAAGGTACTATACTGGAGGGGAGGTGTTCCCTACCTGTCTTCCGATGTCTCCTGTGTGAAACTTGAGTCAGATCTGGAAGAAAGCAGTATAGGTTATTTTGGTGTAGGTATACGGCAGTTAAGATAAGACAGAGAGAGTCAGTGACAGACTGAGTGAGACAGAGAGACAGAGACAGACACAGAGAGAGACAGAGACACAGAGAGAGACAGACACAGAGAGAGACAGAGACAGACACAGAGAGAGACAGAGACAGACACAGAGAGAGACAGAGACAGACACAGAGAGAGACAGACACAGAGAGAGACAGACACAGAGAGGACAGAGCAGAGAGACAGTCAGTGACAGACAGAGAGACAGTCAGTGACAGACAGAGAGACAGTCAGGTTACAGGGGACAGAGAGGACAGTCAGTGACAGGAAGAGAGACCAGTCAGTGCTTAGATAGAGAGACAGTCAGTGACGGAGGAGAGGACAGTGCGCGAGAGAGAGACAGTGAGTAGAGAGAGAGTGACAGAGAGAGAAGTTGGACAGAAAGAGAGAGAAAGTGACAGAGAGACAGAGAGACACGAACAGAGAGACAGGAGGACAGACAGACAGAGAGACGGAGGACAGAACAGGAGACAGGAGGACTGACAGAACAGAGATGACAGGAGGACAGGACACGAAGAAGACAGACAGACGATGACAGATGACAGATGAGAGATAGATGAGACAGAAGCGGAGAAGAACAAGGATGAGAGAGACAGAGGAGAGAGAGGAGCGGAGAAGACGAGAGAGGAGAGAGAGAGTCGAGAGAGAGAGAGGACCGGGAGGGAGAGAGAGAAGAGGAGACAGACAGAGAGAGAGACAGACTAGAGCATTGGGGGAGGTGCCTAGACATTTGGCTGTAGGGTGAGGGCACATGACTGCCTGACGGGGGTACAATATTGGGTGGGTGGTTGACAGACTGTCTGACCTTGGGTGACAGCATGCATGACACTTTGGTGTTTGGTGACAGACGGCCTGACACTTGGGTTGGGTGGGTGAAGACTGCATGACACTTGGGTGGACATGTGGTGGGTTGACAAACTGCCTGACAATATACAGACTGACCTGATGACCCTGGGTTGACAGATGCACATGAACTTGGTGTGGGTGACAGGACTCCCTGACAATTGGGTGGGTGGGGGGTGCGGGGGTGACAGACTGCCTAACACTTGGGTGGGTGGGTGACAGACTGCCTGACACATGGGTGGGTGACTGACTGCCTGACTGTCTGACACGTGGATGGGTGACTGACTGACTCGTGGGTGGGTGGGTGACACGTTTGACTGACACGTGGGTGATGACCGATTGGTTGTCTGATATACATTCTGTCATGATACACCAGGACACTGCGGACCGGGGGCAGTCACACACACATCGGGGGGCAGTTCACACACACACAGAATGGGAGGGGGGGGATACACACAACACAGACATGCGGCGGGGACAGACAGACAGACACACACAACACACACACACACCTCTTTGGGAGGGGGGCACAACCAAGGGCCAGGGGAGGCAGGGCACACACACACTGGGCAGCGGGCGCTCAACAGTGGGAGGGGGAGCAGGAACACAGACGTGCAGGGGGGCCAGTCACAACACAAACACACTGGGAGAGGGGCGGCGGCGTCAACACAACAGACTGGGAGGGGGGGCGTACACACACACACACAAGGGGGGCGTAGCCCACATAGTGGGAGGGGGGCAGTCACACACACACTGGGAGGGGGCGCGGGCAGTCACACCCACGGGAGGGGGGGGCAGTCACACAACACGGTTTCTGGATGGGGGAGGGAGCACACCACACATTGGAGGGGGGGGCAGTAACACACACACTGGGAGGGGGGGCAGTCACACACACTGGGAGGGGGGGGCAGTCACACACACTGGGAGGGGGGCAGTCACATACACAGTGGGAGGGGGGGCAGTCACACACACACTGGGAGGGTGGGCAGTCACACACACACAGACTGGGAGGGGGGGGGCAGTGACACAGACTGAGAGGGGGGGCAGTCACACACACACAGACTGGAAGAGGGGGCAGTCACACACACAGAGACTGGGAGGGGGGCAGTCACACACACATAGACTGGGAGGGGGGGCAGTCACACACACACAGATTGGGAGGGGGGCAGTCACACACACACACACAGACTGGGAGGGGGGGCAGTCACACACACACAGAGACTTGGAGGGGGCAGTCACACACACACAGGCGACATGGGGCTTACCTGTAGTGCCACTGTAGGGAGCCAGAAGTAGTGAGGCTTTTTTCCAGTCTGCAGTTTCAGTTGCCAGCTGTGAGCCTTCCTTCTGACACAAACACACACACACACACACACTTCAACTCACTACATCTGTCCCCGATACTAAGCCCCGCCTCTGGCATATCCTGACCTCCAACCAATCCCCTGCTTCTACTCTAAAGCCCCGCCCACCGGCATCCGGCTATTGGGGAAAAAAATAAATACTCACGGCCGCCGCATCCTCACGCTGCCCTCGTGCACCGCCGCATCCTCCTCACGTTGCCCCCGCGCACCGCCACATCCTCACGCTGCCCCCGCGCACCGCCGCTGACTCGCGCACGGGACCAGTCACCAGGGGCAAAACCCGGGACAGACTGTCAACCGGGACAGCACAGAAAAAAACGGGACTGTCCCGGCAAAACCGGGACGAATGGTCACCCTACCCAAGGTGCAAGCTGGGGCAGATGGGGGAAAATTAGAGCAATATGCTTTGATACAAGGGGCAAAATGAAAATGCCAAGGTTTTTGCACCTAAATTGCCTTTATACATAGACCCCTGAGCAGGGCCGCCAACAGATTTCATGGGGCCCCGCCTCTACCCCACTGGGGCACCCCTGCCAGCACCAGGTGACCCCCTCCCCCTGCCGCCAGCGTTGCGATCCCCATTTCACACCTCGCATTCCCCCACTATTTCCCTCCCTCTTCCTATGTAATTCTCTCCGTCTCACCTCTCACTCTCCTCCCTCCATCAATTACCCCACACTCACTCAATCTCTGCCCCCCACCTCACATGTATCTATCTCCCCTGCGCCTAACTCTTACTCCCTCTTTTCCTCACTCACCCCATCTCCTCTCACTCTCCCCCCTCAGTCAATTACCCCACTCTCACTCAATCCCCCTCATCACACTCATTCCCTCCCCCCTTACAATTCCCCCCACAAAATATATACCAAAAACCCCACTCCCAATGCAAAAAACTTTAATCCTTCATTCCTGACATTCAAAGGGATTAAATATGCCCCATGTAATAGACGGGGAGGGGATAGGTTAAAGGATGTCTCCATTCAGGAGACATTCTGGATACAAAAACTTGATTCCCTGGGCATTAATGGCCTGAATGAAAATATACACCTATGGTGTTTATACTAAAGCAGTCGTGATTTCTCCCAGTTTATTTCCTGTGTTTTGTCCTTTAAATAGGATTTATAAGGTTTATTCTTGATAAGAATTGTTCCTGACGGGGAGACATTAGTTTTTACTAATGATCTCTTCCTTTTTTCCTTTTTTAACATGTACTAATTGTATATTTGTTTTATTTCAGAGCCCCACTCGAATATTTAATTTTTTTCATTGGCAATTGTTGTTGTTATTTTTTAATTAAAGGTTTATTTCTAGGCTATGTATGTATTTTATGATGTGTACTACCCTCGATGAGTTCAATTTGGCAACATATAGGTTAATTCAATCATAAGACCTTTAGTCTTAATTATTCACACATATGTGTGATTCTGTTACTCCTAGATCTGATTAGTGCGGTGTGTGACCCAATTGACCTTTCAAGGGTAGATATGGGGTATTTATACTCCAGAGTTCTTTCCAATAATTTATCCCTGATGAAGTAGCTTATGCTATGAAACGCGTAGGATATATTTTATAGCCCCTATTGATATTATATCCCAGTCTATATGCGCCAAACAATTCGGAGACTTTTCGTATGTTCCGAGCGACGTAAGATCACACTTTACGGCAGTATCGCTTTACGGCCAGTCGTAATCTACACGGAACTTCTGAGGAACGAGCCAGACGGCGGCTCCAACGGTCCTGGTATACGAGGGTGATTACCCCCACATATACGAAGGCGAACGGAGGGTCCACCGAGGCAGATGATGAGACCCGTGTGCCTGGATTTCCATGCGGATGCTTAAATGAACATTTAACGGATCCTGTGGCTGTGGCGGTTTGGTTGTCGTGGCAGTGCCGGGTAACGCATGACTTATGTGCATGAAATGCGTAATGTTTTCTGAATTGATGTACGCAGATACCTTACCCTTTTAATATATATAGAAATTTTGAACTTACTTCACCATATGCGTCTGCGCTTGTGTTCTTTTGGGTTTCAGTTGCTATAGGGGTGCTGAGGCACTCCTATTACCTTCGGCTGCAGACATCAATTTGCAGGTTGTTGTGTTTATTATCACATACATGTTTATGCGGGATATTCCATTCACAATAGAGTTTTATTTGTTGCGCACTTCTAATCTGTTCTTTTTGTTCTGGGCCCGGGACACCTGTACCTTCTGTCCCCCCCTGTCGGCGGCCCTGGCCCTGAGAAATAACTACTGTGGGGTTAGGATAGGGGATGTTTTTTTGGGGGGGGGTTTGCAAATACTTTATCGGTTTGCATCATATAGCTTATGTGACTTTTACAGTGCTGGTGACAGACTTTTACAAGTGACAGTATGAATGAGATGTTATTCAATAAGAATACTTGAGCGCACTAAAAGATTAGAAAATATAATATACGAAATGATATATAAATGAACTGTAAAGAGAACATTTACATGAACGTACATATGTTTTCTTCCTTCCCCACTATTTAGGATCACGTGTTCATGAAGTCCCAATTGAAATAAAAACCTTCAACTTCAAAGAAACCCCAGAAATTACATCTCCTCTTTACAGATAACACAGGTGATTGCGATTCAGGATGGCCCGGCACTGAGGGGGTTAAGGATGCCGCACCGCTTGGTTTAGTTATTGATCATGGGGTTGACCTGTTAAATATAAATGACAGTAATAAGACACCATTTGTTTAAAGGAAGCTGCCTTACATTTTGCATCAAATATCGCACCAGCGTTGGTGCAAAATGTGTCTCATTGAGTATCTTAAATGAAACATTGAACGAATGCAGCATGTATTATAAATCGCATCTCTTTGTTGTTCTGAGCTTGGGACTCCTGGCTAGATATTAAAAATATCTACAGTTCTAATAAAAAAAAAATGACAAATTGTTATGTAGCTGAGCGCCTTTACTTTATTGCAATATGAACAGAGAGGTTTATTCGCAAAAGCATACTACTGTATCTCTCCCATACATAGTAAGTTCATTCATTTCAATACTTTTACTGTATGCTGTAGATTCAGTAGGGCTTTTACGAGCCAGGGGGACTGGCAACAGATGGCATTAAAAAGGGAGAAGGAGCGGCTCAGTGAATTAAAGACACTGATTGGCACTGAGTTTGAACCTGGTACAATTCCCGGTGTCGGCTCCTTGTGACCTTGGGCAAGTCACCTTATCTCCCTGTGCCTCAGGCACCAAAACATAGATTGTAAGCTCCACAGGGCAGGAACTGTGTCTGCAAAATGTCTCTAAAGCGCTAAGTAAAACTATCAGCGCTATACAAGAACATGCTATTATTATTATTATTATTATTATTAAACCTGGAAACCTTTTTCCAACTCCAAGACTTCCGTCATTAAGGTAGCAAGAGACAGGGGATGCCCAATGCTGCATCCAATTGACAAAACATATATATATTTTGGTATCTGAAACAGATTAGGATAAAGAGACATGTTTACTTAGCAGTGCTACCCCATAAGCCACTTTCAGACACAGAAGACACCTTAAAGTTAATGAGACATTAGGTGTCTTATATTTATTCATAAAATGTTTTACCAGGAAGTAATACATTGAGAGTTACCTCTCGTTTTCAAGTATGTCCTGTTAACATGACAAATAATACATGGTTACAAATACAGTTACATAAATGAAGTTGTTATATGTCAAAACAAGCACAACAAGCCCAGGAATAAGGGGTGCAAGCAACTATATAGATGCAAGCCCCCCATTCCTAACATGGCAGTTCAGTTATTGGTGAACAATTATCTTGTCCCAGTCACCAGTTGCCAGGTAACGCGAGAAGCTGGGTTTACCCAGCCCCTCATTAACACACCCCTCCCCTGTAGCTACTTGGCCAGCCCATTTATAAAAACCTATGACCTGATGCCTTCGTTGCCATCCTGTCTAGCAAAAATGCTTATTGGGCAGGGGTCTTTCATGTAGGATGTTACGTTTGACAGGTCACAATGGTTAGTATCCATCTGTGAGAGCTGGCTGCATAGGCAATGAGGCGAGTCACTTCCCGTGATGTACAGGCTTTTTCTCACCTTTGAGGAACTTCTCCAGAAAAAAGCCTTTCAAGTAGCCTCCTTTGATCAGCATATGGCCTCATTAACACATCAGAGGACTCATATAACTCACACTACCTTTCTGAATAAAAATATGGCATAAACTATTACATGGGGAAATCATACTTTCTATTGGTAAGAAGGGGTTAACAATCCCTGGGCCGCCTGCTATAGGTGGGATTTAACTTGTGTCCAAATAACACCATTATAGCATGTATACAATGAAAGATATAATTGTTTCACTTTATCCATTGTTAGGAATACAATACAATACCATTTCTCCCTCTCTCCATGTTAATACATAACATAGCAATTAATTCTACTGAAGCAGGGGGATGCAGATCAACATATACACAATATGGTTAACCCTTTCCCTCCCAACATGATTTATACACACATAGTAATATAACACAGACTGCTGGGGAAATACATCTCAGACCTGGGGCAATTCTGCTGAAGCAGGGGGATGCAGATCAACATATACACAGATCCCATTAACCTCTCATACCCCGATCATGACACCTCCCCTCCTCAAACGGTGCCCACTAGGCCAGATACCTCAGCCTGGACCATGGCAGCTTTTGAGGATTCACAGCCAGAGGGGTTCTTTTGCCGTGCAACGCCATTAACAGGGCTATGCCCTCTGCTCCTCTTTAGGTGGATGGTAAAGTCTGAGTCTTGTAGAGGCCAGACCCACCTCGGCAGGGTGGCATTTCCCCAGGTGGCATCGGCCACTACTCTGTGCACTAGGGTGCACATCACATACACCCCAGGGGGTTCACTGGCCAGGGCCAGCTTCAGGGTTTGGGAGCGCCCTCCCCAGGCAGGAAACCAAACAGGCAGCACAGACCGTCGCCCCTGAGTCAAGTCCGTCAAAATAGGAGTCGTAGGGTAACCCTGCTTAATAAATATGACTTTAAAACCAGAGACAGAACATAAAACACAGACAGAGCTCAGTGCACGTCCAGTAAAACTCATACACGGTACAGTGACTAAATATATATGTATAAATATCTATTAAATAAAGTGGTCTTTTAGTTTAACATTTTGGCCAAATTGTTGTAAGCCCCTGAGCCACTGCACGGCAGACCACATTCTTCAGGGGTCCCTAACACTAATATAAATTCTTAATAACCTGTGCAATACCAGGAAGAATGATTTATAATAAATCTGTCAATATTAGTTGCAAAGTTCTAAGTCTGATTGAAGCTTTTATTAACCTGTACATTACCAGGAAAAGCACTCTGTATTAGATTTGTCACAATCATACCGCAAGCAAGCAAGTTCCCCTGAGAGTGGGAGATGCTATGGAGTGAGCTTTTAACCATTTAAATGTGGGAGGGGGTAAGCTTCAATTAGGTAGGAGTTTGCCACCCTCCAATCAGCTAAGACTAACTGAACAAGAATTGCAAAACATACTGGACACCTAACAAGCTCCTATTGAACCCCCAAAATAACCACAACATATATATAAGCATATGAGTGTCACAGAGGAGTGCTACTGAGCATGGCAATATATATTTAAAACCAGAGACAGAACATAAAACACAGACAGAGCTCAGTGCACGTCCAGTATGTTTAATAAATATGACCCCAAGATACTTGTCTCCCAAAATGGACTAGAAATAAATACCTACTTCTCTACCTCTTTATTAGAATACGTTGTCAGGGAAGTATATCCATATATAGCAGGCTTGCTGGCTCACATATTGTGATACATTGTGATATTCCCATGGAATATACTGGCATACATTCCCTGGGACCAGGACATACAGTAAGTGGCCCCCGCGCCCCGGCTTGTTAAGTGGGAAAGTTGCTCCCCTCCTGGCGGAGGCCCTGCTGGGATGTATATTGTGTTATTTGGGGGAGCCAAATTTTCCTCTACCTCTGTGTATTAGATAAATATATATATATATATATTTATATTTATCAGTGAATTGGTAAAACACCAACCCAAGATGTGATTCTTTTGGGTAATGCCAGCCTGTAGCATATTGCCAGTATGTGAGAGGCAGGCTGGCGATTACAACAGCAATCATTAATTACCTTGATTCTTAAAAAGTGCGAAAACTCTCATGTTATTGCCGGTATATACTGCGAGGCGCATGCCAAACACTGCGCAATCTTCATTTCAGAGGAATCCTTTTCTATAAATAATGTCTGCATTTTGTTAAGAAGCTTCTGTGCTTTTTTTGTTGTTACTTCTTTAGCTGTCGAGAATTTAACAACAGTTATCAAATCTTCCCTGCAGCAGATTGACTGTCAAGGATATGATGGTCAAATGTTTCACATATTGCAATCAAACCATTTGTGTTTGGTTAGAAGAATTTCCACAAAACAATCTGTCAGCTGAGAAATGAAGTTGAAGTTGCCTGGAGCCTTTAGACCATGTTGATCCAATTATGATGATCCGCTCATATCCTTCAGCTTTTTTCAAAATCAATTTTCATTCTTGCTCAAGGGATGTTTTTTGGGTAATGCACAGAAACATCTGTACGGGCGTTTCAGGAAATTTCTTTCTTTGGTTTTTCTTTTTGTGTGTGTGACAGCGAACATTTAAATGCCATACATATTTTCCAACGCAGTCTATATATTTTTGTCTGCATGCTCTAAACAAGGAGAATGGTTTGATTTTATAGTTTGAGTATAATTAGATATATTTATATATCAGTTCTCTTGGTGGAGTCAAGATAAATGTAAATAGTTTGATAAAAAGCTGAAATATGTCGCGCTTTTGTACATGGACTAATTGTTTTTCCTTTTCTTGGGTCATATAAAATAGATTCGTGTTTAGACATGTAGACGGACATTCACAGAGGTACACAATTGGAGTCGTTATAATGTTAAATTATAATAGGCTTTATTGTGCCTTTTCCTTTTCATCAGGAAATTATCCAAACACAGGGGGGAACAAAGCTTCCATTCACTTGGGAGTATTTCTAGTGAAATCCTGGCAATTAGTTCACATCTCCATTAGTTAAGCATTTCTCCCATCCCAAACACATAGCATGAAAATAAGCAGATATAAGCAGTCTCTTAATAATGAAAGTCTTATCTGTTTATCAGCTGTAGAGTAAGCTTCTCTGCTCTCCTGGAACCGCACCCGTGCGTGCACAGAAAAATATCAGCATCCAGGTTTAGAAGTCTCATTGGGTATCTTGCAATCCGCTCTGCTGTGTGGCTGTCAGAACTCAAGACATTGTGGTGTCTCCAAAGGTCAGCTCTCAGTCAGAGCTAAAGAGAGTCACTTCCTGTCTCAAAGGCAGGCTTTTTGTAAACAATCTAATCAGGCAGGTGGTGTTTAGTAATTAACTACCGCACTGCTAGATTAAAGGAACATTACTGAACAGGGATAAGTCCCCTGTTACAAGACACATATTGCATTAATTGAGACAATGTTTAGTGCACTTTAAGGCATTAAATAGGCCATTTCATGCCCTAATGCACGTTTTAATTTTGTGTCTATTTATGATGTTCTTCGGATGTCACAAAGGCCACAATGGTGGCATTATGAAGCCCAGTTCATGTATCCCTCCTCTTATAATAATAGCATGTTCTTTTATAGCGCTGCTAGTTTTACGCAGCACTTTAAAGACATTTTGCAGGCACGGGTCCCTGCCCCGTGGAGCTTACAATCTATGTTTTTGGTGCCTGAGACACAGGGGGATAAAGTGACTTGCCCAAGGTCACAAGGAGCTGACACCAGGAATTGAACCAGGTTCCCCTGCTTCAAACTCTCAGTGCCAGTCAATGTCCTTTTCTCACTGAGCCACTCCCTGCTCTTTTCTAGGAGAGATTGCTGTAATGGAGCAGTAAATACAATGCCACTGGATGAGAAGGACGTTCTCTTCTGTTCCAAGCATTAGAGAGCTGGTTCTGTCCATGTGATCACATTGTTGAGATGCTCTTAAGTATCATATTCTGTATTTATTGATGGTCTTTATACAATGGACTCTCACTGTTGTCTGGGTTCTAAAAAAAAGTTTTGTTTTGGTTGGGCCGCAACTCTGTTGGCATTTCTAAAACATTAGGGGCAAACTCCAAATGCTGATCCAGCCGATGCAGCTGGGGTGGAGCGCTTCCGCCCCCTCCTCGCTTGCGGAAGCGTGTCCCGCTGGTGCGTTGGTTATGTCACGCTGCAAGGTGTCACAGGTTGCAATAACATTGGCTCCATCAGTAAGCAATTTAAACTATTCTTCATAAGTTAACAAGTTTTTCATTTGTGCGCCCCAAAGTTGGTCAAAATATTAAAAAAATTAAGTAATAAGGAATCTGAGGATGAGTTTTGCTGGAGTTTTGATTCCTATTTCGCTCCAATTGGCATAGGGAAAGGGACTTACAACTGTTTTATGTCAGTTTCTCTCTTTCTCCTTTGGTTGCATTCCCCTGCTCCCCTGCATTGCAAACGTGTCTGTTACTGAAGTTAACAATATTGTCATTACTCCGGTATATTTCAGTTCGAAAAATGTTGATTCACAATATCTCCTAAAAATGAAAAATATAGTGACCGACGTTTGCAGAAATTGCTGATTATTGATCATTTTTCGGAGATATCGTAGTTTCCGGGTTACCACTTTCTTGGCCGTCTGTCTGGTTCTTAATTCTCTATATAAGCGCCTTCACATTTCAGCTTCCTTGGGCGCTAATTATAGACCGTAATCTTAGGTTTTGTTTTTGGTTCTTATTCTGTATGTAGTACAGCTAAAAGCAGAGTGAGTTAGCTATAACTGCAGGCTTCTTTGATCTGGGGATGTAGGGTAATGTCTAGACACATTTTAAACTCCCTTGCAACTTGCTTTTTCTGCCATTACGTCATTCCAACATCGATTCCATTTTTTTTTATTGAGTTTCATGAAATCTAAATGAGCAAAAACAGCACAATATAATCTATGCAAATATGCTTGGAAAATTGAATTTTTACAGGAATGTAAATTGGCATGAGGTAAATTTTAATTATTGTTGACAGTGCAACATGTTATCAGTTTTCTGGTAATTATTTCTTTGAGCTCTATCAACATAGCAAAAGTGAAACTGCATAATTGACGAGGCTCATTCATTTTTAATTTTGACAAAAAGGTTAAACAGCGATGTGCAAATGTAAAAATATGTACATTCAAATGAATTCTTTAGAAGTATTTTCAATCAGGACGGCAGATCACGTGAATAAACACGATTGCACATCTTTAAGACGTGTGTCTCCCATGTTAACATTTGGAGCCTGGGAAATCTTTTTTTCTAAACAGGTACGCGAAGTGTTTGGAAATACTAAAAGAAAACGTGAAAACAATATTCCACAGGAGACTATAACAAGTATGTAAGACTTATGGGGTATAGCGCCTCTATAAGTCCCTGGAATAGCATAAAATGGCAGATGCAATTGTGCAAAGCTCTAATTCCAACTCTGATGGTGCTGCAGTCCTCACTTGGGAGGAAGAACAGTGAATTGTGGAACAGACAATTCAACAATGGTCTTTTTAATACGAAACTTTTTGACATCATCAGATTTGAATGTTCTTTTTTGGGAGAGGGGGATATTCTGGTCCAGACATGTGATTGGAAAGAGAAACTCTGGCGCATCGAGCTATCAATTGGTATTCTTCATTGAAATCACAGGAGTGGGACTGGAGAATAGTAATATCTCGCTATATATTCTCCAGTGCCACCTCTGTGATTTCAGTGAAGAATACCAATTGATAGCCTGAGTTTCTCTTTCCACATTCCCTTGAGGTTTGGAAGACCCCTTTCTTATTGGCTGCAAGAGTGTTTGGCTATTTGACCAAACTATCACTTATTATCACATAGTAGTATAACACAGCTAGAGCCTCTTTTTTTTTTTCTTTCTCACCAATACGTGTAATTGGACACATTAAAGGTTTAGTTAAAAACTGTTATTGGGTATGAGTTCACTTTTACTATGTTGTTGTTGTGCATATGTTCAAATGCTTTCTGGGCAAGCTACCCGCCTATCTGAACAAGCTCTTCACCCTTATTACATACAGCTCTAATCACCTGAGATCTGACTCCATCTGTTCATGGTCCAAGGTTCAACAAAGTATCCGGCCGCTCCTCCTTCTCTTACCGTGCACCCCAAAACTGGAACAATCTACCTGAGACTCTCAAAGCCGCCTCCAGTTTACTGTAAGTCATTTCAAGAATAAGGGCCTCATTCGGTAAGCGTCGATAAGGCACTTATCGACCACTTATCGGCCAAAATGCCTACTCGTATTCAGTAAGCCTCGATAAGTGGCCGATAACGGCCTGTATCGCCGGAAAATCTTATGACCAAAATAAACTCGCCGATTGTGCAGCGATCAGCCACTTATTGACCATTTTCGGAATTATCATAAACTCGCGCGATTCTAGTAGCCGCGATTCGCCTATCGCAGCCTGTCGCAACCCTAAAAAGGCGATCTTCTCTCCAATACGACTCAAAATTTTGGCAGATTGGTGGGACGATGCGTCGATGAGCTGCGATAAGTGGGGACTTCATGGTTGATGTTGATATTGCTTGTATTCATTGGATTAGCTGGCTACTGTTTTTATTTAGTGAAGTATGTTTTTTTGGAGTTATGTTTTATTATTGTGTGTCTGGTGCATTAATGTATTGTAATTAGGGTGCCCATTGAGTGCTATAGAGGCTTATCATGCCCATATTATTATTATATGGGTATGATGTACCACTATACTACTCAATGGGTATAGGGTGGGTATAGTCAGTCCGGGGTGGGTGCTTAGGCCTCCGGGTTTGTATCAGGGCAGGGTGGGTTAACCCCTTAATCACTATAGTGGTTATTAACCGCTAAGGTGATTAAGGGGTTAGGGGCCATTATAATGACTTTATTATGTATATATGCTTTCTGGCAACGGAGGACAGAGGGACATGCTGGTGTGGTAAGTAGAACTGTATTTATTTACTTTATTGATGCATGCTAATGTTGTGTTTAATAATGGGCAAACAATCTTTTATCCATATCTGGATAATAGTTATTTTGCCCATTACTGTGTGTGTTTGGGTGGAGGGGGGCGTGTATTGATGTGTATTAAATATTTTTTAATATATATTTCTTTAATAGTGTAGAGGTGCACATGTTTCATAGTGTAGATGTGCAGGGGGTCTCCGGAGCTGAACCGCGTTGGTTTTATGTCCGGGGACCCCCTGCTTCCCAAGATACAGGCCCCATTATGGAGTGCCGGTATCCCTCTGCATTGAAATGTTCCGCGTCACGTGACCGGGACATTTCAAAGCATAGGAGATACCGGCACCCCATAACAGGGCCTGTATCTCGGGAAGCATGGGATCCCCGGACATAAAACCAAAGCGGTTCAGCTCCGGAGACCCCCTGCACATCTACACTATGAAACATGTATATTAAAAAACATAATTTGTGGGCGACATTTTCGCTGTGAGAGGCGGCTCTATCAGAGCCGCTCTCTCTGCAGCAGAAATGTATCGCCAGGTCAGGCCTGGCAGAATCGCTCGTTTTGGGAATTTTGCTATGAACGGTAATGAAGGCTTGCTGAATACCGTGATTGCAACGCCCAAATAAACGGCGATTTAAATGCCCTGGCGATAATTTTTATCAACCTTTACTGCATGAGGCCCTAAAGCTGCCTCGCATTTTAATCTCGTCTGTAACTGTAACTGTTACATATGCCCATAATCATATATTGTCTCTAACTGTCCATGAAATGTCTGTAAATATATAACCTCTGTTCATATATTGTCATCATAATTCTGTGCCCAGGACATACTTGAAAAGGAGAGGTAACTCTCAATATATTACTTCCTGGTAAAACATTTTATAAATAGCTTAATATGTTAATGGAGATGTATCGGTACTTCTCGTGTATGTAATGTATTACTAATCTTTCTGTCAGTATTGTATCCAAAGATACCAAGCATCTTCATGTTTCCTAAATCATTTCTAGAAAGCAGATAAAGACTAGTTTTTCTCCATATTATTCATAGTTATGGGTTAAAAGTGCTAAATATTAAAAAGGTGTTGAAAATAATAACATATCATATACAGTATAACAGCTTATTCACCTGAAGGAGATAGCTAGGCTCTCATTGCCTTTTGCCAAGGGGAGTACGGCCTACAGTAGTTATTTCGTTAAAATGACTCTTAATCTCGTTTTGATGGAAAAATGTAACAAATTCATCCAGGAAGTGCCGCAGGCCTAGGAATGAGCTGGATACTAAAACCGTGTCATCTGTGTGTAATAAAACGAGAACATGTCTACATGGCCAAGGCTACGTCACCGAATCTGTCCTGGGTAGGAAAACTGAAATAAGTCCTACAACAACACCTTGTCTGACATTTCTTGTGTACTCATGCTTGGTAGAATTCCTGTACTGAACTGAAGTTGTTCCTTTATGTGCAAGATTTCCTCTTCCATTGTGTAGCCTTTCGGTTAGGAAGTTGCCAAAAGAGCGGTCATCAGTGGTCAAGTGCTGCTTTAGTATCTCCACCTGCGGGGTCAAACGTATCTTCTCCACACCAAAAACACATCTCATTTAACCTCTTGGGAGCTACATATTAAGGCAAGCTAGTTGTGTGCCGAGAGCAGGGGTGGCCAACTCCAGTCCACAAGGGCCACAAACAGGCCAAGTTTTCAGGATATTCCTGCTTCAGCACAGGTAGCTCAATCAGTGGCTCAGCCAAAGACTGCACCTGTGCTGAAGCAGGGATATCCTGAAAACCTGACCTGTTGGTGGCCCTTGAGGACTGGAGTTGGCCACCCCTGGTCTAGATGCAGTTTTTGGAGCTTGTTACATAGCTCGCATGATAAATAACTAGGCGCCTGCGAATCAACTCAAAAAAAGTGATCCCCCCTTTTTTTTTATCACTGTTGCGGCACCTGTAAGAAACCATTTCTAATGCCAATTGTTAGCCAGAGAAGTTTACATCACATCAGAATTGACCAGTTTTATGGAGCTAAAGAACAATGAGGCAGAGTCTGCTACAACCCGTTGTAATATGTGTCATATGAAACGCCTCTCAGCTCCTCTACCGTCACTCCCCAAATGCTGGGGCACTCGTGTCAAAAGTACCAAGATAAAATTAATTAATGTTGCTCCAATGTCACATATGCCAGGATTTATTACACTCCAATGCTGGGTATCGCGTCCCGATATATAGTATTAACTGCTATTCACTTGAATGTCAATTAATGCCGGATTGGGGTGAGATACTCCACAATGAGCTTAATGAATCTGCCCCAAACAGTAAAATGAATGAAGCTATGCTAAGCCAGAAGTGGCCGTTCCATTACCTGGTAACTCTGTGCTGGTGAAATCAAAACCTTGTGAAAATACGCAAAAAAAACTTGTTTGTTGTGTTCCTTGGACCGCTACTTTATAAAATGATGAGCTGCTTTTGGTACCATATTATACATTTTGTTTCAGTAATTTAACAATTGTTGAGTTAACGCTAAGCATCTCTCGTCTGAACAATGAGGCCAAAATCGCACTGAAGTCACAAAGCAATTGCAGCTCTTTTCGTGGCTCTATCTGGCAGCTAAGAACTGCGTTATTGATGGTGATTTTTAAATGACCTCAAGTATGACATAATTAGCCCATCTGCTGTTCAACCTTTAAGTCCAATTCAATCCATAGCAATAGAATTTGTTGACCTCTAGTTTTCTAGTTTCTGCCTAATTAAGTTTGGGATTTTGGTGTTTACGTAGTAATCAGTCCCTATTGTGAATTTGAGCATTTACTCCTTTTGAAGCCCTTTGCCAATCAGCGCATTACCACTTCAAGTGCTAAGCTAATCAGAGTGGGGAAAAAAATTGTTCTATCGGCAGATATTTGTCACAAAAGAAATTTGTAGTTGCTTTAAATGTCGTATTTGTTAGGGATCCATCCTACAGATCAAGTATCGACAATTTTCTCATCATCTCTGAAACAGTGAATGCTGCTGGGATTTTAAATAAAGATCAGAAGTCAGAACGTCTGTAATTGCTCTATTTATGATGAATTATATCAACTGATTTCAACTTTTTAAGATGTTAATGTTATCAATTTAAGGCCAAATCATTGAATTCGCCTACATTTGTAACTTCTATATATAGAATTGGATACAAGCATCCATGTACTTCTAACTTGTAGGAAGAGGTCTGCTTCGGCGACGGGTCACGTGCCGTGACATCACATGACCCCACAGTGTCATTTGACGCTTCAGAGCAGGTAAGGGAGGCGCGAGCAGGGGGGAGAGCCGGAAGGGGGCTCAAGGCAAGAAGTTTGTGCACCCTTGTATTAATTAGATAGTGCTCAACAAGAGCATAGAACATGATTTCCCATACAAAAACGAGCAAGTAGTTTATGGCATAGTTACTATGTCATGTTACATAGTTACTATGTCATGGAGTCTCTGGACAGCCAGACCCCATGATGTAGCAGCTCCATCTTTGGTCCCAAGACTCTAAATTCAGATGGCAAGACCCTTTATAGACAGCCATTGTCTCATAATTCTAGTGGCGTCGAACATGCAACAGTTTATATAGAAGTTCATATAAACCACAATTTGATATAGCTCTTTCATTCAATATACAGTTCAAACACATTAAAACTACTGTATGTCAAGGTAAAGGACACACTCAAATGTGAAATGCGGAAGCAAGAAGACTTCAAGAGTGTGTTACAAAATATAAGAAGTAATATAAAAAAGAAAGATGTATGTGTAGGGTACAGCATAATATACTGTGAAAATACTGATTTTCATTTATAATGACCTTATTTTCAAACAAAAATGCAACTAAAGTTGAAACATATTTGGATTAAACACTGCATTTTAGTGCCAGAATGTACTACATTTATTTCTAAATGTGTTTTGCTTTCTATTCTTCTCTTTTTTTTTATTAGGTCACTTATTGTGAAAAATGTATGTTGCAGACTCTAAATAGAGAGAAACTATAGTAATTTATGTGCTATATTATGATAAGCACCAAACGTTACTTACTTTGTAGATCTTTTCTTGGCCTTTCCAATGCTGCTGTTATTATTAACATCTGATTTTGTTCAGTAAATATAGTTGTTTGAAATATTAAGTGTCTGGGAGGATAAAATGGAGCTTTCCCCAAAGGCCGTTACAGTCTAATGGTTATCATGGTAACCTCCATAGTTAGAGACTAGGATCATGGTTTTTAATACTAAAAAATATATATACGATATATATATATATATATATATATATATATATATATATATATATGAAAAAGAGCAAGATCCTAACATGTGAGTTTAACTTATGTAGGCTTCTTCGGGGGCAGTTTTAATTGAGGAAGCCATGTGAAAAATGCACCATTCTAGTGTAACTACCTTCTCTCTGGTGGGTGCTGCTGCTAATGAGCACATGACTGAGATCAGCAGCAGAACTGCAACTCCCAGAAGCCCCTGCTGCTGCGATAGGGACACGTGACAGAGCCAATCAGTGCGGAGGTTCAGAGGTTGGTGCATCCAGGAAAGGCAGGGAAGAAAGTTAGGAGAGCAGAGCTGTAGAGACCCTGGAGAGAACAGCTGCGACCTGATAACCAGGCCCTGAGGAAGACAACTCAGTGGAGCTGGGTGTCTAGGCAACAGACAGGCTCTCTGAGTGGAGAAGAGTAGAAGATCGATATCAGCGCGGCTCCTGTAGGTATCAGACTCACCAGGTTGAGGCCAACAATTTATTGAAGCTACATAAAACGGATACTAGGGAACATAGCAAAAATGCCTCCTCCTTGAGAGGGCGAACTCGCCCGAAACGCGTGGGAGGAGGCCTTTTTGTTATGTTCCCTAGTATTCGTTTTATGTAGCTTCAATAAATTGTTTTTACCTCAACCTGGTGAGTCTGATACCTACAGGAGCCGCGCTGATATCGATCTTCTGCTCTTCTGCTTATACTCCGATTGTGGTCACGCAGGAAGTGCGTCACTCACCCCTGGAGGGGAACGCACAGCCGGGAGTAACAGAGGGGATGGATTATCGTGAGTGAGTAGTACTCCATCCGTGGGCTGCTGTATCTGCAGCCGCTTGCCCTACATTGGAAACGGGCCTGCATGCAGCTCTCACCCCGCATCTCCACGAGACTACTTTTCCTGCTCCACTTACTTCGTTATCTAGGCTGTACAGCCACGGGGGGTTTTCCTGGAGTGAACAGACGGTCTTTCTCGGCATCTCTGAGTGGAGGATCAGCAGTTTAACAAACTAAGGGAGTTGTGAGTAAACACATTACGGACACGGGTATTAAAGTCTTTGTAATGAGGCAGGCCTGCTACAGTATACTCTGATTGTAAGAGCTCCAACATTGGGCCGGCACCTACACATGGGCCCCTTATAACACGGGGTCGTGGGGACTTTGAGAGACATTGGCACACTGCGCAGTGCCTTACAAGTATTGTGATTGTATGCATTTGATCATCCCACACAGGATCACAATTATGTTTATATAACGAGTTTCTCATCAGAGGGCCTACGTAATATGCACTCGAGCTTCTCGTCAGTGGGCCTACGGGATATGCACTCGAGCTTCTCGTCAGAGGGCCTATGTAATATGCACTCGAGCTTCTCGTCAGTAGGCCTACGTAATATGCACTCGAGCTTCTCGTCAGTGGGCCTACGTAATATGCACTCGAGCTTCTCGTCAGTGTGCCTACGTAATATGCACTCGAGCTTCTCAAGAGAGGGCCTACGTAATATGCACTCGAGTTTCTCGTCAGAGGGCCTACGTAATATGCACTCGAGCTTCTCGTCAGTGGGCCTACGTAATATGCACTCGAGCTTCTCGTCAGTGGGCCTACGTAATATGCACTCGAGCTTCTCGTCAGTGGGCCTACGTAATATGCACTCGAGCTTCTCGTCAGTGGGCCTACGTAATATGCACTCGAGCTTCTCAAGAGAGGGCCTACTAATATCCTCGATTTTCTCAAGAGAGGGCCTACATAATATGCACTCGAGTTTCTCAAGAGAGGGCCTACGTAATATGCACTCGAGTTTCTCGACAGAGGGCCTACGTAATATGCACTCGAGCTTCTCATCAGAGGGCCTACGTAATATGCACTCGAGCTTCTCGTCAGTGGGCCTACTGTAAGGATTCGCGCTGCGGGTATACCCGTGTCCAGCGCATCCTTACCTTTTTCTCAGGCCATTCTGGCTCCCCAGCGGCATTCCCCGCTCTTGGCTGCTGTCCCTGCACCTCCAGCCCACGCACGTCAGCCCTACGGGCGCGTGTAAACCCAAGCCGCCATTAGTTGGCGTCGGGCGCCTGACTCCGCCTTCGCTGACGCAGCACACGTTCCTTGCGTGCCTCCGTTCCGCTCCCGTCAGTTCCGCCTCCCCTCTTCTTCTTCCTTACCTGACCCTTCCCCTGTCCATCCCTCTTCTCCTCCCCTTCTTCTGTCTGCTCCTGGACCCTCCGGTGCACCTTCCCCATTCTCCGCCTCCTTGAACATCACGCACATGTCCTGCACGCCCCTTCCCTATCAGCCTTGCCTCCCAGGTTCTCCTTCCCTTTCTGTCCCTTCCCTTGTCCGTCCCCCCGCTCCTCCCCTTACTCTAGCTCACTCCTCTGTTCCTCCCCTCACTCCCATTGGTCCCAAACTTTCACACTCTGCTCTCATATTAGGTCCTTCTTCGGGCCACTCCTCCGTCACTCCCCTTTCTCTGATTGGTCCCAACTCCCTATTTAATCCCCCTTCACCATTTCCTCTTTGCTCTGCATAGCTTCTGTACCTTGGTGCTGTCTGCTGTTGCCTGGCCTCTCATCTTTTCAGTGCTTGGTCCTGTCCCTGAAATTCTGCTGACCCTTTGCTTTGGACTCTACTATGCTGCTCTCTGGAACCCTTTGGACCTCGCTTTGGACTTACTACGCTGCAGACTTCTACTATCCTTGGACACGGCACACGGACTATCTACTACGCTACTCTCTCCACTCCACGACCCAGGCTTACGGACAATCGATTACACTGCCCTCTCCAACCCACGACCCTTGGCATACGAACTTAACCCTTCTACGCCGGAGCTGTCAAGTACGGTATCATTTAACATTCTTGTTACCCGGACCACCTACGCTACTTCCACATCCTGGCCATGCCCCCATTTGCTGCTAGGTGTGTGGTTTTACCCTTTCCACCTCAGTCCCGGGGTCTCATCTGGCTTGTGGGCAGGCCGAGCGTTACACCTACGTAATATGCACTCAAGCTTCTCGTCAGAGGGCCTACGTAAGATGCACTCGAGCTTCTCGTCTTTGCTATGGAGCATACATTCACATTTCACCAACTTGGCATTTTTGAAAAGCCAAAATAGCAACGAGAAAAAGGTTATATATTTAAATGTTCTATTCTTTGGTAATGCATATCTACAATGGAGACCTTTTAAATCTTCGGTGTTATGCTACTACAAATTTCTCATACATGTGATATGAGCAAAATGCTAGTAGAAGATTGTACTTTTTTGCTGTAATGTTATTTTCAACTAGAAATCACAAACATGCTAAGAAACGGAGGCTATAGTCAAAAACAAATGACGAATTCCAGAATACTTAAGGCTATATAAAATAATTGGTGGCTTTATCACTATTGTCTTTCTGTTTTTAATATGGTACTAAACAGTGGCATGGGGAAGAATTAATCTTTATGCATCATAACCCAAGTAATGTAAACATGATGAAACTTAATTATGGTATAATAGATAGTTAAGTGTCTGTCCCTGTGAGGCATTAGGCATCTAGACAAATCATGGAACACATGGAAACAGTGCCTCTAACAGAGGAAATATTAAAACACATTGGTTTCTGTCTAACAAACACCTATAAAAAGATGAGTTCAGGTAACGAGGCACAGTTCTGTTTTACAAAAGAAATGTAAAATTCTTAGCCTGAGGGCGGAACAGATTCATCTGCATTTGAAATTCCTTCCTTGTAATAGTCTCTCGCTTGTGGTTACAACTAAAGTTGTCAAAACACCAGACAAAGTAGTGAACAAAAGCAATTTAGCAGAGCTACAGATGTCTTCTCGGCACTTCACATGGGCGTGGTACCACTCCAAACATTTGGATACATCCTACAATATTAGGAATAGCTTAAATGGTTCCTCTTAACCAGAAATCCTTCTTTGCTTTTCTGTGTCCTTGAAAGACATATAAGATAATAACACAAGGACGACTGTCTTGGTGTGTGCTACTTTAGGTGACACATTTACTTTGGTTGTATGCATGTATGTATGTATGTCTTTATATAGCGCCATTAATGTACATTGCACTTCACAGTAATAATACACGTGACCATATTCAAAATGTCTCTCGTTTGCTTTGCAGAACTATATTTCTATATTGCTGTGTGGTTACAGAAAACGCAGCTGGGGAGCGTACCTAGAATACCATTTAGTCTACATTTATAGCACTTTAACCTTTCACTGCCAGGGAGAATTTAGCACATATATATATATGAGTTAGAGATTTTTTTTAACATAGAAGTGGGTTAATAAGCCTCTGTGCGTCTCCTTACTGAAAGAAATGTAACCCTTATATTTATTTTCAGATGTTTGATGAACATCACGGGGGCTGACCTGCTGGTGGTTCGTATAGTGATCATGGATCATACCATTTTTGCTCATGCCAAAACTAATTTGAGGACCTGTTTAGAATGGACAAAGCACTTCCAATGGGCCGAAGGTGTGGCTCAGTGAGCAAAGGCACCAATCATGAGAGACCAAGAGGCAAACAATGTCGGCTGCCTGTGACTTTGTACATTAATGCTGCACACCTCATGCCATATTGTGAAGTGTGTTTTTTAATCCCATTGGGAGAAAAGTGCTAGATGAAATCCAGTTATTTTGTTAGGATGCTACATAATGTTTATAAGAAGACTTTACCGTATACTATAGAAATGAATTAGTTACAGCATGAGGTTTTGTTTATATGCCTATTCATTGATTATTTCCCCGCTTCTGATTATGGACTGTAATGTTGCTTTATTTGAAGCAGTATAAGATCATGATTTAAAATATACTTAATAAATACATATTTAATAAGTATTTTAGCCCATTTGGGGCTTATTTTTGACATTGGTTCTTGTGGAAATAGTTTCACGTGGACCTACATACAATATGAAGCTCTTGCAATAAATCTCATTGCTTCACATCCCAAGGAAATCTTTAGGCACAAAACTGTCTTTTGCTGAATAATGTCCACAAGTTCGGCAAAATCCTCATCTAATCTCAACTGCATTGTTTCAGGGGAAACAAAAATTTCCACAGTATGCGTCTTCAGCTATCCAATCTCTTGTACAAAATCCTTGTTACTATTTGCTGTTCTGTTGCTTGCGCCTGCTTTATATAGTACAAGCGGCAGAAAATACCAGCAAACATCGTACCCATTAGTTAAGAGACCTACCGTTTTACTGTGACAGTTCGTGATAATAGAATTTAATTGTGAAAAAGCTGAATAATTCCAGCTGAATGTCATTTGGTTCATTCAAACTGGGAATCAGGGACATTTTTAACAAAGGTTTTGAAACTTCTTTTGAAATCAGGAAGCTGCTGTGCGTAGATAAGGGGAGAGGTTTGAGGATTCTCTATCAGAAATTTCAAGGTTTTCTTTTTTTTTTTTTCCATCTGCTTTTTCGCATTAACTGGTAATTATCCAGAAAGGCATATAATAGTGCAGGAAATGACAGAAGCTGACAAAGGTTTCCCTAAGATATGTAAATTGTCAGTGATAGGCAAGGTGCAACAGAAAGCGTTTCTACAGCACAATTATTTATGCCAGTTTCATTTGCTTTTAGGTAGCTATGATGGCATTCTACACATTCTGCCTCCTTATCGTATGCACAGCACATTAGCTCCAGCAGCAGTGGCTGAGAGCGGATGGGAAATGGTGTCAAGCAGTTTTTAGCATTGATTACAAGTTATTCAAGGTGTATTAGTTTTCCTTTTCTGTTTGGATTCTATTCTGTTTAATGTAAAGTTAGTAAGACATAGAAAGTCATTATGAGTCAGAAAATCTGTGTAAATACAAAGGACATTTACTGGTAACAATAAATATTAGGCATGGATACTTTGTATCAAATTTACTGTTTTTTGGCAACATTTGAATGTAACTTTTAAAATCTCTGTCCGCGCTAAATGAATCAAGGTTGTGCACTTTCTTACTTATTACAAATAGTCTTGGAATTGCACCAAGGCTTGATATTGTTTCGTACATTTTGATCTATTCAAGTAAATAAGTAATACTTAGTGTCAGCCTTTGGCAGCTGTGGCAACAGATAGTTGTTTTATGCATAGTACAACATTGTGCTGTACCCAAAGGCCGCGGCCATAGTAATAGCTACGGCGCGTGCGACGTTGCTCTCGCCGAAAACAAAAGCCAGGAAGGCAATGCGCATGGCCATAGGCCACGCGAGCAATGAGGCGGCCGATGCATGGCCACACAACGACCAGGTCATGTGCGCAGTTCAGCCAATGAGGGCGAGCCGCTCACGTGACGTCACGCCTTCAGCATGCCATGGTCACGCCTCCGTCGCACAACCCTGCGGACCACGGATCGCTTCTAGTACAGGCGAGCGTGAAGTCATGCGCTCCGTCTGTGCCATGTCCGAGGCGTAAGGCAGCCTTACAGACCCCTTCTGTTTTGTGAGATTCTTATAAACAAAATCCCTTTACTTTTTTAATCTCAAACTAATAGAAACCTTTCTGACATTTTTGTTTCATTTTGGGAAATATTAGGGGTAAGAACTTTCTGCGATTTACCGTTTTTAAATTTTGCTACAATCTTCAGGCAAGATTTAAAAAAAAAATCTTTCTTCCGATGCATTGTTACTGGGTAAGGATGTAATAGTGTGTCCAAGAATTTGACGTTCACTTTCAACGTTGAAACTAACTTTAAATCTGAGCCAAAATCCACGGATCACCCTGAGTTTCATTTTTTTTTCATTAATTTATAAAATGATCATTTTTATTTATAAAAACCCTGCAAACTCTTGCAATAAAAAAAATGGGAAATATAAAAAAATGAGACCAAAAAAAATTAATGTTTAGATTATTTTGCCGTCTAAAAAGTTGAAATCAAAACATTTTACATTTTCAGAGCCAGTGAAAGTGCCCGACCTTACTATCTATCTATCTATCTATCTATCTATCTATCTATCTATCTATCTATCTATCTATCTCTCTCTCTATCTCTCTCTCTATCTATCTATCTATCTCAAAATAAAGAAATCAACTGTTCTCCGTCTTCGTTTCCTGGATAAAACATTGTTGTCATTGTAGAGTTATCAGGGACATATGTTATGATCGAACCACAAGAAGAGGGTTTTTCGAGCTGGTGGACCAGCCCCCTTGAGGAGAGAAGCTGAAGACTTAGAATGAGGGCTCAGATTAACCTTTTTGGGTGTCCTTGAGACATAGCTTTTGTCATTGGGTCTGGCACTCTGGGGGCCACATGACATAGTCGTTACGTCCATAAAGTTTCTGCTCGTTTTTCTAGGGGTGGTCATGTCCCATGTGATCTATGAGGAAGTGGAACTGAAGGAGGACTCCTTCTCATCTGTTCCATCATCAGTGGCGGGGCGATCATGTGACCGCTTCAGAGTAGGGATCATGTGATCGTGAGTGCCGGAGAGGCTGTGGCACAATGACGCCACGGTCCCCTATGGCACTCAAATGTGTAAGAGCTATGGAAATACGCACTGGGAGATACAGAAGTTGGCAAAGAGCATAGAGCAGGGATGACCCAACTCCAGTCCTCAAGGGCCACCAACAGGTCACGTTTTAAGGATATCCCTGCTTACGCACCAGTGGCTCAGTCATCGACTCACCCAGCTGTGCTGATGCTGGGATATCCTTAAAACCTGACCTGTTGGTGACCCTTGAAGACTGGAGTTGGCCATCCCTTGCAAAGAGTGACAGACCGAGCGAAGAGGTACAAATAGAATGGCCGTTTCCCTGTATGAATAAGATAGATGCCACACAGTGGAACATATTAATTCTATTACATGGCACGGTGCAGGGATTGTGGAATCATAGTGGGAAGATGAAGAGCGGGACACAATACTTTGCCCTTTCAAGGGAACCAGGGAAATGATACGTGCCCCAGCCAATGAAACGGGATTCTTATGCGTCGCCCAAGTTCATTATGTAACTCGCTACTTACAGATGACACATTAATTACATTTTGCATTGTCAGTTAAATCTCTTATGACTCATTAACTCAATTTCTCATAGCTGGTTACATCTCATAACCATAAATTGTCCATCATATTCCATAGTCAAATTGCTTGATTTCGGGAAAACGTCCTTTGGTTTTTTTGGAGCTGTTCAGTACTTTTATGCTTTAAGGATGACATTGTAAAACTCATTTTAACGTGAATTCTATTTCCTTTAAAAAAAAAATGGTTTGTTGTAAACATGATATATTGCTTAGCTAAGATAACAATATCTTGTATTTCTTATTGTGCATAAATTTGATGAGACTTCCTTAGTCCAAAACAATATACTGCATACTGTACAATCGTCAACTGGCTTGGCATGGACAGCTTACACCAATTAACTACTTACACGTAGAGCTAATTAAATTATTTGAAGAATGTGCTCACCTACTAATATCTTGCAAGACCCTAAAACAGTCCACTTTGGGGGTTACAGTTGCTTGAGGTTAACGTCATCAGTCTGTTGCTCTCCCTTATATAATCGTACACTTAAGATTTGTTTCCCAAAGCAGCAAAATGTGAAATCTTATCTGGTTTCTTTTTTTTAAATAAATCAGTTCTCTAGTATTAAATAATAGTGACTGTTTTTTTTAGGTTTGTTTTTAATTAAACGTTTAATGCAAAATTTTTATGAGTTTTAAAGCATCCTTTGATTGCTATAGCAGGTTTCATCGCCTCCCCAGCAGTGCAAGATTTTTGCAACACTTTCCTGTTTGTGATAATTTGTTGCCAATGTTCCCAGCAGTTTGAGCTGCAAACTGTAACAATAGATAATGTTACCTTAGTAATATCAGGATACATTGTAGCTGCTGAGTTACACTGTGAATGATTGATTGAAACTGAATGGCGGCCATTATGTTAGGCACACAATGAGGATTTTGACAGATTTATAACAGGTGCACCAAACGATTGCCATCTTAGGTAAGAATGTAGAATTACACATTGTCACAGGCTTTACTTATACAAATAAGAAAAAAGGGTGTATGTAGTATTGCTGCATTAATCTGGGCTCTGCAGAGCAATATCAAGTTGATTTTTCCATTCTTTTATGCCCCTCCTTGCTGTACTTCTAAACGGCACCAGACTTCTAACAATTCAGCTAATAACAGAGTTTTTGTGTTTCAGCTTATTACTTACTAAACATCCACATTTAGAATTGTGCATTGAAGACATTAATATTCTAGTCAAATAGAAACAGATATCTACTTTGTGAGTTAATATTACACACACACCCAATGCCATCCCAGAGCTTTTTAGGTGGCCCAGAAAATATGGACCGCAGAAGCACTTTCAGGAATAAAAAACGGGCGCCTGCAAGAACAAGTAACCTTCCTCTACCACCATCACCAGCTGTGGTCATTTGTACTTCACAGAAGGACCAAGACATGAGGTTATCATGTACAGTCCTGTGAGCCAAGGGTCTCCTGATGGTGTTTGCTCTGAGCGTTCCCCTACTCACATATGGAGGGGGCGGGGGAGCCCTTATTCTTTAACATCTTATGAAACAATTTTGCTGTGATGCTATATGCCAGGGGTGGCCAAATCTAGTCCTCAAGGGCCACCAAAGGGTCAGGTTTTCAGGATATCCCTGCTTCAGCACAGGCGGCTCAATCAGTCACTCAATCGAAGACTGCCCCACCTGTGCTAAAGCAAGGATATCCTGAAAACCTGACCTGTTGGTGGCCCTTGAGGACTGGAGTTGGCCACCTCTGCTATACCATTTTCACAGCACATATTTATAAACAATGAATTAACATTAAATAAAGAATAGATTAGTGTTTTTAATGGTTTAGATGACAGAAAATAATAGTAAATATGGCTGATGTCCTGCAAGCAAATTGTCCACGTGAATGTCCACTTTGCTGCTTCCCTTTCTTTTCCACGTATTGCCGATAAGGAGGGTCAGAGTTCATTGCTCTAGCACATGTATATCTGTACAAAGCTGTTAAAAGACAACCCTTCATCTTAATAGATTCTACGTTATTACTAAGGCCTGACAAGATACTGCAGTAACAAACGGAAGGTTGAACATATTGACTAGCTTGAGGTTTCTGCCAATACTTGACTACTCCTTTAAAATGTGTTGTTTTTACTGTGACTTTTTGTAATGTAATCTTGACATTGCTTATGAGTAAAGCAATCATTCTTGTGATAGGCTAAAGTGCGCCTACGCCTGCTCTGTCATTGCAGGAGCACAACAGTCATCTCAAAGCAGCAATTCACGGTGGCCTATTTTTGGGGGAGTGGGGGGAGGGGGGTGGGATTGGGAAGTCGAACCCCGCCACCCGGTGAGAATAATTGTGAAAGATTGATCAAAGGTGACGAAGATAAAGAAGAACGTTCCTTTTATTAGCTCTCATTTGTAATTGTGCATTTCTTCTTATCTAATATCAAATTAAATATCCCAAAAAACAGATCTCTTTACAGTTCATTTATTTATCATAAATGACAATAAGCTTCATCCACAGATACAGGCCAAACTAAAACATAGTGAAGAACGGAGCATTCTTTATCGCTCGATGGTGTTGTTTGTTCGTTCTTTACGTTCTAACGTGCCTACTCTAAAAACAGATTGATATGGCAAATCCCAACTATTAATGTAGCCTATGCATAGCTCGTTAGCATGAAACAATAATACAATAAAACAATCCTTGGTAAAGTCTGGGCACTAAGCCTATACTCATCTTGGCCTTGGACAGACTCCATCTTGTACCCAAATTGTCCTATAAACAAACACTTGTTCTAACTTTCCTACAAATCAATTATTTCCCTTAAATGTTTTTTTACTTATATTACACAATCTTTCTCAGTTCAGTCTGAATAGAGTCTGGGGAAACAAAATGGATTCTAACGTACAACTTGGATTCCGCATCACTTGATTTCCATTTATACCCCTGAAGAATATTTGCTCCCAGACAGAAAATATCTTTGTGTCCTGCTCGGGGGCAGCGGATAGGAACTAGTAACAATGACATTGCAGCTTTGTAGTGGTGAGCAGAGACGGACGAATCTGCCCAAATCCGTTTCCCGGAGTTTCCAGTATTTTCTCCCCAAAATATTGTTTCGCGGTGTAAAATCCGCACACGTATTTGGTCGGTTTTAATCTGCACCGATTCAAAAATCGTCATTGGGTATAATCCGAGGGCGGATTTGTAGAATCCAATCTGTTGGCGGATTTGTAAGAATCCACGGGTTGCGGAACCGCGGAGTGTATTGGTAATAATGATAAATAAAATCCGCATCACGCGAATCGCCCTTTTTGAAATTGATCCGCTGAAATCCACGGACCAGAGGAACCGGCCGATCCACTGCAGGTCCAAATACACCCCCAAATTCTGCCCATCTCTAGTGGTGAGCTGGCAGCCGCGTGTGTCAAACACTGGCAAAATAAATAAGAAAAATCCCGGGGAACACGGATCAGCTCGGGGGGGACTTCAGCGTTTGCATCAGTCCAGCCCAGTGGTGACCAACTCCAGTCCTCAACGGCCAACAACAAGCCAGGTAATAAGGATACCCCTGCTTCAGCACAGGTGGCTCAATCAGCGGCTCAGTCGTTGGCTGCGCGCTTCAATCGGCAGTATCGCTCTTAATGAATAAACCATTTAGCACTTCATGGCTACATTTATGACTAAAGCCATGTTACATGTGTAAAGGTGTTACATAGTTAAGCAATATACCCCTATGTGCTTAGGAGAGCGTCACTGCTGATATGTGAACAATGTAGCTGGCAAACATTGCAGCCAGTCAGTTTAATTTTGTAGGGGGCCAGGTCCCCTATTTACATGTGTGCTATGTATAGATTGTCCATTCTGTCTGCAAACCAGGACAATCTAGTCTTCCCTGCAGAAATGATATGTTTCATTTTCATAGATTGTTTCAGGTCGGGCTGCTATAAGACGATATGTCATTCTGCCTTTCTCACCAGCTCTCATATATAATGTATTTGTTGAAGAGAGCAGGAGATTTCATCAGTCATAATGTTTTACTAGGGGATTATCTGATTCAGTAAGTGGTGGCATGGATTCATAAAAGATGTATGTGATTTGATAGGTGAGATATCTGGTTTAATTAGCAGTTATTATGTGATATATTTGATCGAGAATTTGACAAACTCACTGCAGTAAGTAAAGCATGTAACGTCATTTTCTTTTTTACATAGTGATGAATGCAAGGGATACATAGATTTTTCAGTGGTAATAACATTGTATACCGTGTATCACAGTTGAATATGGAAATAATGAGATTTGAGAAAGGATTGCATTCATTTTGGTGAACTACAGTACAGGCAGACATTTTTTTAGTTTTTCGCTCTTTGCTATTAGAGAATAATATGTGAACAAGGACTCCTCTTTCTGTTCCTAACCTCTGTTAGTAGACTAAGGGTGTTCAGTACCGTGTGTATGTACAGTATGTGTATGTACAGTAGGTGTGTGTATGTACAGTATGTGTATGTACAGTATGTGTATGTACAGTATGTGTGAGTATGTACAGTAGGTGTATGTACAGTATGTGTGCGTATAGTATATGTTAGTGGATAGTATATGTTTGTGTATGTACAGTATGTATATGTACAGTATGTGTTTGTATATGTACAGTATGTATTTGTATATGTATTTGTGTATGTACAGTATGTGTATGTACAGTATGTGTTTGTGTATGTACAGTATATGTTTTTGTATGTACATTAGGTGTATGTACAGTAGGTGTATGTACAGTTGGTGTATGTACAGTAGGTGTAGGTGTATGTACAGTAAGTTTATGTACAGAGTTTGTATGTACAGTAAGTGTATGTACAGTATGTGTATGTACAGTGTGTGTGTATACAGTATGTACAGTAGGTGTTTGTGTACAGTAGGTGTGTATGTACAGTATGTGTATATACAGTATGTACAGTAGGGGTGTGTATGTACAGTAGGGGGTGTGTGTATGTACAGTAGGGGTGTGTGTGTATGTACAGTAGGTGTGTGTATGTACAGTAGGTGTATGTACAGTCGTGTATGTACAGTAGGTGTAGGTGTATGCACAGTAAGTTTATGTACAGAGTTTGTATGTACAGTAAGTGTATGTGCTGTTTGTGTATGTACAGTATGTGTATGTACAGTGTGTGTGTACAGTATGTACAGTAGGTGTGATTGTGTTTGTGTACAGTAGGTGTGTATGTACAGTGTGTGTATATACAGTATGTACAGTGGGTGTGTGTATGTACAGTAGGGGTGTGTATGTACAGTAGGTGTGTGTACAGTAGGTGTGTGTGTACAATAGGTGTGTGTGTGTGTGTGTGTGTACAGTAGTTGTATGTACAGTAGATGTGTGTGTGTGTACAGTAGGTGTGTGTGTGTACAGTAGGTGTGTGTGTAAGTACAGTAAGTGTGTGTATTAACCTTGTGGGGACAGGAGGAGCCGACCGAAACCAAATGTTTGTTAGGCCCTGCAACCCTTATGGGGGCGACGGACCCATTTTGTTACTTCTGCCTCTAATTTGTTCCAGGAGAAGAAATGGGGGAAGCGGTACTCGTTTTGTTTTATGTTGTATGGTCGGTGCTTGAACAGGCCAGAGGGAACCCTAAAATTAAAATGCCAACGGAGATACATTTTCCAGACATAGTAGTCTGGTATATAAAGACATTTAAGTCTTTTTTATTATGCAAATGTGTTCAGGTTTTGGGGAAACCCCTTCATCAGGTTACCAGACTGTTACGCAGTGCTCGCCACAAACTAGACGAGACCCCTGTGCTGAGATGGGAATAGTAGCCACCAGCCACAGACACGGGGACCCCGTCCGGAATTTATAGTAGTCTTGCTGGCCGAGTCTGGGACAGGAGAAATCAGAGTAAACGTATATTTGCCGGGTCCGGTGCGGGAGAGGTCCAGAGCGTGTGAGGTACTATTGCCAAGGTCAGAACTGGAGAAGAGCGGATGGTTGGAGTCCAGAGCCAGGGGTCTGGGTAGGAGAGATACGGATGGTCAAAGTTCAAGCCAGGGTCGGGGTTTCAGAGAGTGAGGGTTCCAAAGGCAGGCAGAGTCGGTACACGGGTAAGCAGAACTAGGACAAGGTAACAAGACAAGGAAGGCAGAGGCAAACACCAGGTAACGTGAGTCTATGCTCAGCCGAAGTGCTAGTGGCACAGCTGAGCATAAGTAGCAGGCAAGAACCAATCACCCCAGGGGGTGGAGCGGAGGTGCCACCCCCGCGGGGGCCAGCGATAGGCTGGAAGGGAAGAGACAGCTGACAGTGCTGGAACTAATGAGTTCCTCTTGACTCGTCGCTTGGGGGCATTGCGCATGCGTCGCGCGTATGTCACACGCCGGTGACGCGTCTCGCCTCTGCCTTCCAATCCCGCGATGCGTGGCCTGCGCAGTGCGGCAGCGGGGACTGACGCTCCCGTGGGGAGCGCTCTGCGCGTGCGGGGAGAGGTGCGTGACGGAGGAGGACAGCGCGGAAGGTTGCCAGCAGGTGTCGGGACGGAGCGAAGGTAAGTGTGGGCAAGCGGAGTCCGCGAGTCGTGACACAGACATTGTCCTAATAATAATAAATGTGACTTAAATGTCTTTTTGACTACTCTGATGTTTGTTCGTTTGCGGCAGGGTTCATTGTTCCCCCAGAAAACACAACATATCCCATTATAATACAGAATATCCCATTATAATGCAGAATATCCCATTATAATGCAGAACATCCCATTATAATGCAGAATATCCCATTATAATACAGAATATCCCATTATAATGCAGAATATCCCATTATAATGCAGAATATCCCATTATAATGCAGAATATCCCATTATAATGCAGAATATCCCATTATAATACAGAATATCCCATTATAATACAGAATATCCCATTATAATGCAGAATATCCCATTATAATGCAGAATATCCCATTATAATACAGAATATCCCATTATAATGCAGAATATCCCATTATAATACAGAATATCCCATTATAATGCAGAATATCCCAGCTTCCATAGGATTCATTAGCTGTGATGGCGCAGAAAATCCCAGCATATCGTGCCATAAGGGAAAATGAAGCCTACTGCATCTGTATGAGTATGTATGTGCCTGGCTGCTTATCCTGAGGGACCTAACTCCAATATTATGAAGACATACATGCCCCTAATCATAGCTGGTCCTTCTTTGTTTACGGAGACAAGAAAAAAAGCAATAAAGATTCTTGGAATTGGAAGTATGTGTTCAAAAGTTGCCGGATTTAGGAAAAACTGGAGGAGACTGGTTTTCTTTGTATTATAATCCACAATCTACACAGTCTACATCTGCGTCGCCCCAAAGGCAGATGACGCCTGAAAGGGTTCCCCCAAGAGCTGCTCCCCTCTGCACAGAACCAGCGTGCTAAGAGTTAATATCTGTGTTTGCTTACTGCTATGTGTCAACCCCGTCCACTGGAATGTTAATGACCCAGGAGGACAAAGTACTTTGAAACCTCAGCTGCATTCAATCTGAACCCCTTCAGTCTACATCTGCATCACTCCAATGGCGGACAGCCTTTGGCGCAGCTGAAGGGTGTGAGCCATTTGCTGATTTTTGGTGATTTTAAAGCTGCTCTATTTCAATCTGAAACTCACCAGCCTTTTTATCCCCTGCACCCAATTTTCCAACTCTAACTGTCCATGAAATGTCTGTGAATTAACTGTATAACCTCTGTTCTTTTAAGGTAACCATGTATTGTTATCATAACTCTGTGCCCAGGACATACTTGAAAACGAGAGGTAACTCTCAATGTATTACTTCCTGGTAAAACGTTTTATAAATAAATAAATCTACGATTGTATTTGATGGTGACAGAGTTTTTTCAGATTTAATTGCAATTGTCTGTGGGTCACGGTAAAATATAACTAGAAGTCCTGCATACATTATTTACCAAATCATTATAACATACACCTCAGTGCCAAAGTATCAGGATACTTTGATCCACATTTTCCCATTTCAATCAGCAAACATTGCAGGGATGTGGTAGCTTGGAGCAATAGGAGAAATCTGAGGCAGATTACGTGATGCACTTATAATAATAACATTTATCAAATTCTCTTGCTACAGTTTCTCATTATTTTGTGATTCTAGAAGAGTTTCCCGTATGGTCTGACACAAACTTATCTTCCTAAGAAACTTGAACATTTCTTACTTTTGATAGACACTAAAGGATGAACTAGTTTTTTCAGTCACTTCGTTAATCCTGCTAAAAGTCAGTTTGACACAGAAATCCATTTGTTGCAAGAGGCCCTACTGTACTACAGTATATCATAAATACAATTAATTTCTATGGCCCATATCATGTTGTACCATAAATAACACTCTACATTTACAGAAATATCATTAAAGCTATGAATTCACGAACACACAAACAAACTTTCACAAAGCAGTTGTTAGATCTGTTGATCAGGATTAAAATTAGACCGTTCAGAGTTTGTCAAGTTGATCTTTTAAATAACATTAGCAGGCAAATGACATTGAACCACAGATTAAGTCAATGCAGAATAGATTCCTCCTAAACGTTTTAATGTGATTGCAGGGACTCTCACTGATTTAAGCAATGGTAAAAACCCACTTCTTATATATCACCGTATCAGTCCTTTTGTTAGATTTCCTTGACATTTTATTGGAAGTTAATAATACACTAGCACATGGGGTGGCCATCTCCAGTCCTCAAGGGCCACCAACTGGTCAGGTTTAAGAAAATCCCTGCTTCAGCACAGTGGCTCAATGATTGAGCCACCTGTACTGAAGCAGGGATATCCCCAATACCTGGCCTGTTGGTGGCCCTTGAGGACTGGAGTTGGCCATCCCTACACTAGCACGTACCACAAACAGCATCTCTAGGTATATTCGTATACATACACTGTATCACTGAAAACATTACAGGAACTCAACCATGTGTATTACTCATTCCATTTTGAAAATGACGTGCATGCTTGTAGGATTTGCTTTATATTGTCTCCCACACTAACTCTTAATCAGGTTCTCACAGCTGGCTACTTATGAATATAGACATAAAATGTCCCTTCTCTAAATTGCTCTGTGCCCAGATCTATGGTAAAGAATCTTCTTTTAATGTTTCTCAAGTTGTCCTATTTATTTCTCTTCTGGACGAATGCTTCGACCGATAAAGAGGAACAGAAGTCCGGAGAGTAAGACCAGAGGCGTCCCGGCGGCAGCAAACATAAAAGACCATCCATAATACACATGGATATGAGTATCGGGCAGGCATTTCTGAATTCTTTCTAGGAGAATGTACTTCTGCAGATCAGCCGCAAACTCCTTCCACATGACGAAGAGAATTAGCAGCAGGGCCAGCAAACCTCCTGAAGATAAGGTTATAAGCCATCCATTAGTTCACAATTTCCGTTGCATAGAAAAAACGTTGGATATAAGTATATTTACGGATAATCAAGTTAACATGTAACTATAACCTCTTAAGTTAGGGGTGGCTAATGCCAGTGCTCAAGGGCCACCAACAGGTCAGGTTTCCAGGATATCCCTGCTTCAGCACAGGTGGCTCAATCAGTGGCTCAGATGTATCGGGTACCAAAAATATAGATTGTAAGATCATCTGGGCAGGGACTGTTTAGGTAAAAATTCCTATGTATAATGCTACGTGCATTGGGAGAAAAGTGCTATAAGAAATACAATTATTATTATTATTATTATTCTACTTGTATGGTTTGGGAAATGGGCCAAATGTGACTGAGTGAATCAAAACTTCACCAAACTTTGCCTATATTCACATGTTCCAAGGGGAAGGCGTCTATGTTTCAAGGCAATTCTGGCACAAAACCAGAGCATTGTCATCCTGCATCTATGTATCAAACTATGTTGCCCCATCTGCCCCAGCTTGCACCTTGGGGAGAGTCAGTAGGAGTTGTTGGGGGGAGTTACATGGTGCACCGATTATAATGAGATGTATCACATTCTGTGTCTTTGCCCCAGTTTGCACCTTGGGGAGAGTCAGTAGGGGGCGTTGGGGGAGTTACATGGGACACAGATTATAATGAGATGTATCACATTCTGCGTCTCTCCGCACCATTCTTTTACCAAAATTACATTTTCAAACAAAAAGCCTCCGTATCTGAAGCAGCGTAAATCTAACTTTCAACATCAAATGTACAAAACGGTTCTCTACGTTGATACATCGACCCCCAAATATTAGCAAATATTGGGATCGAGAGGCCCTCTAAGTACTTTCATTTCTATAAAAGTTTCATATCTTTGAGACTTGTTCGACAGCCACTACTGTCCAACATTTGCCAAAGTTGCAAACCAGCGTATATTATTCACCCAACTCTATTACAAATAACAATAGACCCTTTAACCCTTTCAGAGCTTCGACCAGCTCATTAATACATGGTCACGGTATTTTCATACTGCTGTCCACATGATCATCAAATGTTTTATAAGGGACAAAATACACACACAGCGAAAGTTGCTGCACGTTCATCACTTGCAGTGATAATACTGTATATTTGCATCTCCCTTTCTCATGTCATGTCGAACTATTTTCATTTAACTAGACATGCTGTTGAGCGGTTGTACATCCATTTTTTTTTTTTTTAGAAATGCATTGTCTGCTGAGCGGAAAATTAGCAAAACGATCTATCTTGGCCTCTGTCCAGTAGGAAGCTGCCAAAGGAAATAATCCCCTTCTGTGCTGAAGGGGCCCTTAATTCATTAAGAAGCTGTGCATTGGTAATCCTTCCACTACCTAAAATGGTTCACCTCTTCACTGCCAAAATCTCTCTTCAAGCATGTCTTCCTTATTCTGTTGGGGTTTCCCTTGTCAGTATTTCCGCCACTAAACTGAGCTGTATTTACAGTGGAGTTGTAGTACCTCGGAAGAATTAGCAGCAATAACATTGAACTCTGGTGTTATTACCTCATAAAAGGGTCTGTCCTCGATAAGTGGATACCTGGAAGTATCGTCCGGTTACGAGCTACATGTGCGTAATGTGATGAGCAGCAAAGTAACACACGGTTAATGATACGTTGGCTTCCATGCAAATGAATGGAAATTAAAACGTTGTTAACCATGTGCTCCTCGTCCTTTTCCCCATATTAATAGTGGGCGAGGGGAGACCTTTAGGACAGAGGTCCGCAACTCCAGTCCTCAAGGACCGCTAACAGTGCAGGATTTAAGGATAGCCTCTCATTAGCACAGGTGGCCCAATCATTTTGACGGCACCACCTGTGCTCTAGCAGGGGTATCCGTAAAACCTGCACTGTTAGTGGTCCTTGAGGACTGGAGTTGGGGACCTCTGCTTTAGGACATCTGCCCACAATAATCAAATGGCCATCACTGGACTATCATGCGTCATACTGTTTCCAAAGTGTCGGCCTACTTCTATTCATACTTTCAAAGGTGAAGCCCTAATTAAAATAATATTTTGTTAATGAAACGAACTGGAACTGGCATGTACAGTATGACATGTCCACTATTTGCAGAACTTCTAACACTTTGCACATAAAAATAAGAGAACAGTGTAATTCTACTGGTGCTGGCCCGAGGTGCTTCCAAGCAATCCACAAGAACGTCTCCCAACCTATGCATCATGCCACAGATATACAGTGTTCTGTTTCACAGGCACAGGACCCAAAAACATTCGCCAAATAGGCTATGGACGGTATGCATTTGTCACGTGTCTTCCACATTTCAGTATTTGTTTAATATCGTCGTTGTGGAGGTAAAACACAATAAGTGAATTTTGGGCAAAAACGCACTAAATGCACTTTTCTGACTTGGAATTTCTTGATATTTCTATTGAAAAAAAACGAATTAAAGACGCCCAATCTTCAGAACTTGTGCATTTTTAAATACAGCATTTTTCATGTCAAAAAAGAACATTTAATCACCTTTTCCTCGGTACTCAAGGAATGCAGTTAAGGACTTTTACCGTAACAACGATGATATATTTGTTTAAGTTGAACTCGGGAACCCATCCTTTGAAGTGCGCTATGACATAAAATAGACCATATGTATTTCTTTCATTAGGAGATAGATGCGTGCTAGGGGAATACGGCTGCTTTGATTCAAATGGTGCAGGGGTCAGGTCTCAGTTTCAGCACTGAAGGTGTTAAGTTAGTTTGGAAGAATTTACTATGTAACTAATCATCTTTTTCAAGCCCCTAAAACATTATTCTGCATTCATATTTTATCAACAAATGCCCAGTGCCAAATAACTTTGAAATAAGATCTGTGATCAAGGTGAGAGAGGCCGGGAAACTCATTGGCCAAACAAAAGTATATTTTGGGATGAGTTTGTGGGGTTGCACCTTCAAATGGTTTCATAGAAGAATGAACAGATGATGACTTAATTATCATTTGCACTTTGGCATCTCTGTGTGATTTTTGCATTTGTGGCTCATTCGTTCCATTCGCAGCCAAACCCCCATTCACAAAGGAAAAGATGGAACGGACATTAAAATATGTCATTTTTTTCTGTAACGCAAGATCTGTATTAAAAGTTTCATAATAGTTTTAAATAAAAGAAAACAAAGCCCTGTATCTAAGGAGTTGAGTTTGTTGACGTGATTCTCATAAATCAGCCGTGTTCCTTCCCTTCAGACACACTAACACCGGATTTGGCATTCAAGGCATCAGTGTATCTAATTACTGAGACTTGGCAACTTACCAGAAGTGATGAGGAATCCGCCTCCCACTTTATAGAGCCGGGCAGCCACAAAGGGAACGGCACACACCAACAGCAATCCACCTACCAGACTGGCAGCAACAGCTAGTATGATGAATGCCGTCCAGAAGCCTCTGTACACTGGCAATTAAAACAAATAAAAAAATTTTTTAAAGTAGTGTAATCCCTCAGTAGTCAGGTTAGTGTTCAGCCGTGCCCAGTCTTCAGGAAGCTAAAGGCTTGTGCTGCTACGGTTAGCACTAAATATACTTTGTAGATGCAGTACCATTATAATCTGTGCTACATGCTCAGCGGTCATCTTCGTGTCTGCATTAAAAGACAATAAGATTATACAATAGCCAGTCAAAGTATCATATTGAGGTACCCCGTGCCCTCTGTTCAATGATTGTGATTGATGGACCAATGTAGAGTGGTTTTCTCGTGGTCAGTGGCTGTTTTATAAAACCGTACTGTTGATTTGACTAATTTCTGAGCTTTATTTGGTTTTAATTGTTTTACCCTGCTAGCCGTCAGTGCAGTCTTTCTTCTTGTTCCCATTGGTGGAAGGTCAGATCCTTCAGCTAAGTATATATTAGCGTGCTTGCTGAGTTCATAAATTAAATTTATACATACACTAATTCCCCCCAAAAGTTGTATTGAAGATTTATCACCTTCCCCGTTGCATAAGCAAAAAAAAGAGTTATGAGAGACGTTACAGCTCCCGTCAGCGCCATGTGGTGCGTTAACACAATGGTTAAGGCGATAACGCGTGCATTATTTAACACGTTATTTTGCTCTAATGGGGGTAATACATCTGCCACATCTGTACTATTTATTTGTCACTGTGCTGACAAAACAACCTGATAATTCACCGGTACTTAAGCCTTAATCATCCCTAGTGTGGAAATGAAAGGGTCAGACAGTATTGCAAACTGGGTTAACCCAAGGTCAAAACACCGCCATAGAAGGAAAGGGAGCAGATGGTCGAATTTCCAGGAAGAAACACTGGGAAGATGAGATTTACATAGGGACAAAGCTATTACCACATTATGAAGTATAGACACAGAATACTGAATATTGGGCTGTGTTTCAAATGTCAAGCACAAGGTTATATACAATGTTTGTTTACAAGAAATCCCAAAGAGACTAATTATGAACCTAAAGGTAATTTCAGGGCACATACACAATATGATCATCCATTCCACGAATGAAACTGCGCACATGTAACAGTGTTACCTATATGGTTCCATGTTTATGGGAAGATCAATTTCCTCTGAAATCTTCTCGACTGCGGCACGTATTTATTGTAAATCAAAAAGTCCTGCAGAAGGGCTATTCTTTCTCTTTTTATCACCAAAGTGCAGTATATTTGCAGCTGATGCAGCAGTCACACGAATAAAGTGACACAGTTCAGATTGTGATTGTGTTTTGTGCATGTATATAAATACAAGCTGAGTTATTATCATACTGTATATACAATATATCAAACACCAACGCATTATTTTTTTTTAATCATTATGCCTTTGCAAATATAGATAATATTCCAGCAGTAAACAGAAAAGCTCTGAGTAATCAGTCCTGGAAGAGGTCCTAATAGGCAGCGGGATGGTCCCATTGCAAAGATTGATATACAGAGACAGATGGTATATGTCCTCTGTGTGAGGGCTTTACAAGAAAAGCCCAGTATACACATTGTATAGATATTTGAAATTGTGTGGAACCGCGCCAAGGGGAGGCACCTACAGTTCTGAGTGTTTTAACCCTCACATTGAGTAACAATAGGCTAAGTTAACCTTTACAGTGCCGGGAATCCGGGAAATAAGCAGGGTGTGGTAATAGTAGATTTTAAGGGAAAAAAAATGTTATCTACTGTATATTACTCCATGTACAGTCATTCTCTATTTAACAACATATGAACTATTCACTGTAAAAAATATATCAAAGTAGTGTTGTCTCCTGTACGGCTACAAATACCCACAACCCCCTGTAAGTGACGTTAGGCTTGTAATGTAGTGCGCGCGCGTCAATGATAATTTCAGGGTGTGTGCCTAAAATTGCTACACCTGAGACGCATGCGCATGCGCATGGCCGTGAGCGATGGCGCGGCAGATCTGTGGAAACACAAGAAATTCGTATTTTTGCTCTGCTACCGCGCCATGTGACTCTGCGAGCCAATCACAGAGCGGCCTAACGCTGTGATGTCAGAGCCACGCCCTCTAGCTGCGTACATCACTGCTTGCGCTATAGAAACAACGTGCGCGCACGTGCACGCGCAACGCCATGCGCCCGCACGCGCACCAGCACATACTGTATTACAAGCCTTACTTGTGATGCAAATGCTTGTTCTCTAGTGTACCGCAGAACTGTCTGACTTTGAAGAGGGTCAAATGCAGCACTAATACACTTTCAATGCAAAACCAATATATGCTATATTATATGATAGGGTTGTGCAGAAACCGCGGCTCAAAGCGCCTGCAAAGCTAAATAAAACATTTTAAAATGGCATACCTGCAGTGGCATCATAAGAGGGGTGCGGAACTGGTCCTTGAGCGATTGGCATAGGGAACAGGTAGCCTGGGATGCAATGTTTGGGATGTGCTTGGCTGGCTTCAAAAACAAATGGTTGGTGCAGATTAAAACATCGGTTGAACCACACAAACGTATATCAGTCATTGTAAATCACAAACAAGTATTCACTTGTTAAACGCCCCAATACCAATTGATAATGTTGTTGAACTTTAGATCAATGAATTAGCTATACTGGTTTTGTACATTATTTCTTTATTTAACCCCTGGGAGGCTGTGCAACACATACACAGTATGTTTCGGTATCATGATATGAAAGGGTTAAGAACACAGCATCAAAATGGGATATATATCTGATTAGAACAGTCACTTATTGACAGCATACAGTATTTATTGAGTTTGACAACTGATAATCCACAACATCTAACACAATCTGATACAGCACATATTGATCAGCGCAGGGTATGAAAGAATTATGGTTCTTGCATGAAGTATGTTTCAAATTGTATAAATATATACAGGGTTATCCATTAAACTGCAGTTGTGCCAATCGGGGGATTATCGCATGGAAACTCCCGTTGAAGTCTCTATCGGCATTATCTTAGTTTAATGATTAACGCTAGTAGTGTTTTATGAAGATGCCGTCATGACGATTATTATTAAAGATGAACAGTGTATGTCTCCAATTGTGTTCATCATTGTTTGCAGTATCGAGCTGAGCCTACGGTTCTAGATCAGATGCAGGGTTCCGGGCGTCTGAACAGGCTGAAGGGCGTCAGTGACAGAGCCTCGAGTGCACATGTCTCTGTCTTATTTCTCTGTTGTGAAGTTGAATTTATTTGTGTTAGATCATAGTGTGACCATGAATAAAGAAATAAAAACTGGAAGTGAACAGCAGAACAGGACTTTGAAATACGTGTAGTCATCCTATAATCTGACTGCACGACCCCATCTCGCTCGCCCATACAATACTGGTGCAATCAATGTCAATAAGGGAAAATAAAGGCATTTTGGAAAAAATATAGTAGCAGATTAAAGTGAGACTATTGAATTAAAGGTTTGCAGTCAATTAAAATATGATGGAGCATTTTAATTTATCTTGTTTTATAATGAAACCCCTTTTAATGCCACAGAGACATACAATACATGGTTCTGCTATGGGTAGGGAGCTTCCCCCTCTGGCAGAGAAGGGGTGAAGATATTTTGAGTTATATTAAGTTATTGCTACTAAAGGTGGTTCTACAAGCTATTGAATCATAAGGTGTACTTAGTTTTTCACACATGGCTTCTCCATTTTCGCTTTATTTTTGTTAAATAAATCATGACACGGTGTAATATGTCATGTGTTGTTGTTCATCTGAGGTTGTATTTACCTAGTTTTAAGACCTGCTAAGGAACAGATGATTGTTATTATGTCCTGATATGTAAAACCATAGAATTCAAAGAGAGTGTACTTTCTTTTTCACACAACTGTATGTTCCTCTTAAAGTCTGTGAAACGGTGATCTACAGCGCTGTTCAAGAGTGGGGACCTGTAGGGGTTAACTCTTGCAAACTGGGCCGGAATGACATCAGAGTTTGGTATTGTAGGCCTGGACTCTGTGATGGGATTAGACTCATTGTTGAGGAACCAGGGAGAGGTCGACCACCTGCTGAGTGGACTTGTTCTACAAGAAAGCTGTAAGCCCTGGGGCTGTATCTGTATGGTTTGCCTGTGGAAGGGGATTGTATCAGCATTATCCTGGCCCACCTTCAACCCCAGTAATCTCATCAACCGGGTCTAGGGCCGTGTGCAGAGACCAGGAATATTGTTCCTTCACAGACAAGCTGGCATAGCCCTGATTGGGACAGGGGTATAAATATTCCTTCTCCCCAGCCTCAAGAGAGTCATTCTGTACTAGTTATACTTGGTGAAGGTTGTGTGATCACAGGGGACTTGCAGAACCGCTGTAAAGGAAGAGCTGACAGGGAGTTGAAGGGAACTGAGAAGATACTGTCCAGGGGTCTGGAGCATCCGGTGTTGCTGTGTGCAGCATTGGCTGGAACTGTTTGGAGTGAAGCAATTGTGGGGAATTTAAAAATGCTAGCCAGCAGAGAGAAGGGCAGTGCTGCCCATACTACAGATAACAGCGGCGCAAGTTGGGAACGCGTATTGGGGTAAGATTCTAGACGGAGGTCCCCGCACCTAGGACTTTAGGTTGTTCCCCCAGTTGGGTGAGTTTGTGTGGGTGGTTTATGTACTGGAAGTTTGTGGAAACTTTTTCCAATAAATTCACTTTTGTTCAACTCTACAGTTCTGTCTAGTGTATTGATCCCTGGTGTAAATTGTCCTGGTCTCCCGTGACAGTAATATCTAACTGGGAAAATAATGCAGAGAACAGAATTATAAAGCATTTGGCAACCATTGTTAGAGTACAAGGAAAAAGGGTGTGAACATGGAATATTATTTTTGCAAAGTTTCCTGGATGATCTTACAAGTGCAGTAATTAATTACAATGGCAAAAGGAAAGAGAAGGAGACATGTGCAATTGAAAAGTTACCGTAAGTATAATACATACAAGTTACCGACTGCAACAATACTCACTGAACCAGAAGTTCCATATAGTCTCTTGGAAATCCTCCCCATTGAACCAGCACCGCCAAAAAAAACCCTCATGGTGAAACGTGAGGGCACTTCTTCCAGAATCCGTTACATTCTCATTTTAGAAAAGAAGAGAATCGTTAAATGCCATTAACTGCTGAGCAAGATATACACATCTATTAATAAAGTACGGCAGAAGATATTACATAGAAAACCAGCAGGAACTCAAACTTAGCACACAGCTTTCACAGCGCGTGGGACTCACCGTTATTCATGAAAAAAAGACAAATATAGTGCAGATGTGCTAATAGCAAACATTGAAAAGTGATCACAGATCTCTGAAATGCCCACTGACGTGGTACTAGAGTTAGGCGTATTCAGATAAATCTGATCAGGAACTTAGTGTTGTGAAATGTGCCTGAACCTCCCAATAATATGAGAGAGAAAAATATATAGTACAGATCAATTTTATCAGTAAAAAAAAAACATGGGCCATGATCGCCAACAACTCACATGCTCCTAATGTTAAAATGGCAGTCACGGCATCCCGATCAGGCCTTCGGTCACTGAGATGTTAACTGGCTTTTTTTCTTTCCCTCTATGGCTCCGTCGCGCTTCCGGTAGCAAGGGCGCAGGCAGAGAAATCTCAGCGGCTCTTTCCAAAGGGCAGGAGACTGCGGCGGACGACGGACAGCAGACACAGGTAAGGGACCACCCTACGCGTTTCACTCAAAACGGGTATGAGCTTCCTCAGGGGTGCATGGATATCGGCAGGTGCACTGGTCCACATTTGGATAGTCCCCGTTTACTACGTCACGGCGATGACATCTGTCTGTCGTCCGCCACCTGCCGCAGTCACCCGCACTTTGGAAAGAGCGGCTGAGTTTTCTCTGCCTACGCCCTTGCTACAGAACGCGTCTTCACCCGGGAACCCGGAAGCGCGACAGAGGGAAAGAAAAAAAAAGCCAGACAACATCTCAGTGAGCGAAGGGCTGATCGGGACGCCGTGACTACAGGACCGCGAGTGGTCGAATTGCCATTTTAACATTAGGAGCATGTGAGTGAGATCACGGCTCATGTGTTTTTTTACTTATTAAATTGATCTGTTTTACAGTATGTCTTTTTCTCTCATATTATAGGGAGGTTCAGGCACATTTCACAACACTAAGTTCCTGATCAGATTTATTTGAATACGCCTGACTAAATCTACTACCCCGTGAGTGGGCATTTCAGAGTTTTGTGATTACTTTTCAATCTTTGCTATTAGCACATCTGCACTATATATATTTTTCCTTTTTTCATGAATCACGGAGAGTCCCTTGCGTTGTGAACGTTTTGTGCTATCCATTCTGTGTGATGTTGGGAAACATCTCCTAAACCAGCTCAGCTCTCCTGGACGGTGATCATTTCTTTCACTTTTTTTTCACTGTTTTACACGTTTCCACTATTTGGAATTTGAGTCTATTTGACAGTGTGTTATTTAAAGTGACACTTCGTTTGCGCTAATTTTTCTTTGCAGGAACCGAAATTGTATTTCTCCACACAATGACCTCTTTCTGCAAAAGACTTACAGTATCTGCTGCCATTGTGTACAGTACAGTGCGAAACAAAATATCGAATGAATACAGTTCAATGTGGATGTGAGGCATATTCTTGCAAGACTGCTAATCTCTGCTATCTGAAAATAAAATAATGATTTACAAAGCAGTATTGATGAACATTCACATATTTTACGTACCTCACCGTAATAATTGGAAAAACAATATAAACTGCTTCTGTATTTCACACTAAGGTAATGATTGATGATCAAGGAAAATCTTCTCATTTAACTTGAGCTCATCTTCATATCTCATTATCCTGGATTATTGCAAATTATGCCGTCAGTGTACAAATACAGGTAATAGGATTGGAGAAATCCAGTTGGACAGATATTTTGCCTCTAACATAAGACAGGTATAACCAGATTAGAAGTCCTTTCCATAAAGGAGAAATGAGACTCCTGGTAATACCATAACTCAAATGTACATTGTAATGTTCTTTGCTAAATAGTGTTAGAACAAATTGCATCCGGCAGTGCGTCAATAACGGCGTTAATGGTACTGCACCAAATTTTGGGGCTAAATGACGCACCAGCATTGCATTAACGCATGGAATAATATTGGCCATAACTGTGTATGGTGACTAATTATCATAGTTATTGTTGACCATTAACTGCAAGCCATGGTTCTCCAAATCAAGGGGAAACTTGGAGAGAGTACCAGAGAAGGTCTGGCTGCAAACAAGTAACTGCGAGCAAACTTTGCACAGATAGGTTTCAGATCGGTGGTCGTCTGTCCTGTGGGAACTCCAGATGTTCTAATGAATACCACTGTATCTCTACCACAAATATTCGAGGAGTCCATTGCTACGATTCTTTTTATTTCTTAACAAGCTGGCCCGCGCTTGTAGCACTAGCCACATAAATAGCCAGGAACAGGTTTTGTAAATAAGGTATTGTGCATTAAATGAGACACGTGTTGGAAATCCACCAGTTAGTTGCTTAACTACACCAATAGGTCCTTATATAACATATGCAAATATCTCTCAGATTTGTGGCTTTTCATCATAGTACAGCTATGTCAGAAATATACAGTGTACCAAGTAAGCTCATTAACACCATAACAGGGATATCATTAAGATTGCATTAACTCAATGTTGATGAAATATTTAAAGAAGAGCTTCCACCGACCTTGCCATAGGTAATCCTCTGTTTTACACACCAATTACTAAGCAAATTCTCATAATCATTTCTGCCACTATGCCAGAGAAATTATACAGTACCTCTTATTAGAATTCCCCTATACTGTAAATTAGCATAAAAATAAATGTTGCATCAAAAGGTAGTGGTCGGTACTGTACTGTGTAGGACTAGAGTATAATCCAGGAGGCCAACCTCTCTTTTTAAATACAATTCATACTCTATGTATTAGATATGAGAACTCCCTTTTAGTACTGTACTGTACTAGTAGTGGGATAGCATCCTTTTAAACAATGAGGCAAATATTTAAATACACCCTTTAAACAAAAAACATAATGTTTACTATATAAGCACAGGGAGATTTCCTTTTGAAGAATATTCACCTTTTTTATTTAAAGAAAATTGGTCTTTTACTGTAGGTTTGAAAATAAAATATTGTGATGTTCTGAACCCCAAAACACTGTCACACTTCTATCATACTTGCTTGTGATTATGTTGGTTACCTCTGCAGAAGTAGAAAGCTCGTCACGGTTCCCACAGTTCTCTGTTGCCAGAAGCCAATAGTCTGTCCCAAAAGCAATAAGGAACAAGAGAACCCCAATTCCGCCAACAATACCAGCTATCAAAGCAGCGATTCCAACTTTCATCTTTGTGTGTTGTACACAACAAAACACTGAGGGAATCAAAAGTGCAGAGAGAGTGCAGCAGAGGCAGGGACATGGAAGAAGCTGCTATTTTGGGATTCAGCTTTGCCTGTTTTAATGACTGGTGTGAGTTTCACAGAGGAGTGGTAGGGGAACTATTAAAAGCAGATGACCTTATTCATCTGAACAGTTGTGGCATGGAAGAACATCACAACTTATGACAAGAATGCAAAGTAAACATCTGAAGATAATTGTGGTTGTTGGGGGTTATTGCTGCACTTGTTATGTTCCGCGTGTTCACATAGAAGAAAAAATGCTTTGCACCAGGAGACAGCTGCACAGACCTATCTGTGACAATTAGGCCGCGGGCATGGTCAGCGCTTAGGCGCTGAGCCGCGCACACGCTTGGCAGTGAGCACCTGCAACCGCAATGAGAGCGGCTTTAGCAGGGGCTAGCGCACGCTTCCGCAGGCGTGCGGAAGCGTAGCTAACAAGAACATTTTAGTTTCAGCGCTGAGGGGAGCGCAGGGCCGGTCACGTGAGCGGTTCGCCCAATGAGGGCGGACCAGCTCCGTGACGTCACTGGCCCGCCCACAGACGGCGCGCGAACTAAGGCCAGGGAAAGCACCCGCTTTCCCTCAGCCTCAGCGCGCCTCCGCACGGCTGAAGTCTCTATGGACTCAGCTTTAGAGTTGTGTGAAAGTCTTGAAATGTGCTTCACACATTGTTTTCGTGAATGTCTCTTAAAGAGGCAAGCCAATAAAAAAGTAGGATTGAAGCAGGGGGTCGACCGGAGCTGCACCCCATTCATTTCAGCTCTACTTACCTCCGTAGGGGGTGCCGGTAGCCGCTCCGCCTGGACTAGCTGTGGTTCATGTAATGGCGGCTTCAAAGCTCCCGCGTCAAGTGGGCCAATAGGAAGCTGTGACATCATTTTTTTTTAAACGCATCACTTGAATTGCGCCTTTAAATGACATTTCCTAACACTTTCCACAATTTTGGCAATTTCCACTCGATTTTCATGAAAATTGCAGTATTTGCAAACTTTGCCCCAAAGGAAGAAAAAAATTGCCCAAATTTGCCTGGTTTGAAAAACGTTTGTGACAATTCCCCCGCATCTCTATTCCCAATGTTTCTGTCTCTGCCCATTTGTCATTTACAGAGAAGTATCTGCTCAGATATGAGACGCTTGTGACGTTCCGCGGGGTAGAGATGCGATGAGTCGTGTGCTTTAATCCTCTTGAATGTTGGAATTCTGGATATAAGTTCTGGTCTGGTTATTGAACATAGGCAGGATGATTTGGGTGCTGTGCCCTCACTACAAGCTGCGTGTGTGGATGAGCAGGTTCCACATCCTGAACCACTCGAATTGCAAAGATTGTTTAGAAGTTCGAGTTGTGCTCTAGAACAGGGGTGTGCAATCTTTCTCCCCTGCGCCCCGTTGCCGGCTCTCCCCCCCCCTCCCCGCCCCTGCCTGCACCTCCTCCACTCCTTACCTTGGCTCCGGTGTTCTGACGTCACAACGTCATGTGACATCACATTGCCTTGAGCCGTCTCGGCCAAGGTAAGGAACCTTACAGACGCCTTCGCTGCTCCCACGGCATCTAATTTAAATACCTTTGGGAAGAGTGTGGGGGCCTCTGTAAGCACCGTGCCCCCCCAGAAAATATCACGTCCCCCAGTTTGCGCACCCCTGCTCTAGAATGATCTTTTAGAATCTATGAGAAATTCTCATAAAAACCCGAGGCGCTTATCCTCGTTTTCCACCTTTTTTTTTTTTTTCCAACTAGTTTGAAAAAAATGTCCTGCTTATTTAAACTTTTTTTTGCGACATAAATCTTAAATTACCAAAACCATTCAAGTTCCAGCAAAACCAAAGCATTCTATTTTTTTTACAAGCAAAGCCCCAGCGAAGGTGCCCACTCTTATCTGCAGGTCTGTTGGTATGTTAATAAGGTGTAGCCATTTGGCTGAGCTATTCTGACCATTTTTTCTACATACTGTAGACCCCTATTTAATATGGTGAAAAGAGGGAAATGCACAGTTAATAATGCAATCATTTATATTCAAGGGAATAGAACATTCAAGCATTATAGATCTTGTGCTCATCCCCATGTGTACTATATGGTATCAGGGCCGCAGACGGAGGAGGGGGAGAGAGCCGGGACCACCACCCAGTGGCAAATGGGGACCTGATATCTGGTCAGCTGGGCCCCTTCCTCTGCTGGGCATGTACTTCCACCTCCCTGCTCAACCGCCCACGCCCCCTGCTCAATAACTCATCTCCCCTTCTGCAATACATCCCAGCCCCCCTCCCCCTTAACAATAATCTGAGGCAGAAGACTTCTGTTCCTGGCCCTGGGTAAGCGGTCAGCGGGAGGACTCTGTCTGGACCAGATTATTAGATTATTATTTACGCTACCCCATGTTACACTATTATGCAGTACGTCCCATCCCTGTAATGTCCCTTTGTATTTGCCCATACCTCTTCTGCTGGAAGACTTGCCAAGCATCTACTTACACAACCAATAAATAATGTTATGGAACAGATTATGACAATGTGTTTGGAAATGTTTAATATATAATTAAAGATGTTATTAGCTTGTAATTGTGTCACTTGATAACTCAATACATTCTTGTGGTTTCTTCTTCTTTTTTTTTTAATAATCCAGATATTGTTTTTGATAAATGACCCTGGATGGGATTTCCTAATCCCAATGTTTTATTGTCCATTTTATTGTTATTTTTATTACCTATATAATACAGTACTTTTTTTGGTTAGGGTCTGTTCAGTGCCCTTGGGGTCTTTCAATGAAGGAGTCTATAAAAACACAGCAAATAAGTAATGGTTTTGTACAGCTGAGAAGGGCCACTCCATTAAACAGGAGGGATAACTAATCTCATTAATTGGCACCGTGGTGCATTGTGTGTGGGCTCCCTAACTTTGTCACAATGAGTAATGTTCCCATAAAATGCAAGATCAGCTTTGCGTTTTACAGTGTGGTGTGTCTTTGGCATTTTCATACGACTCTATAGATCAAAACAATATTTGTCACAGCTAAATACAATACGAATAACTATCCTACACCTGTGTGAACTGACATTACAATGTAGCAATCTGTTGTAAACGTCTCATTGTGCGTGAACCCTGTTGGCAAAATAAAAAGAGGATTGGTAGACTTGAGATGTGGTGGGTGTGAGGTAAGGACTAAGAGACACGTGTGAGGCAAGTTAGATCTGTGTCGGAGGGTGAAGAAATAACCCAGATGGAGAGGGCAGGCTTATGTAGGGGGTGTGGGAGGTTACAATCCACTCAATAATATTCACGTAGATAAGGTCATCATACAGCAGGGAAGGCCAACTCCAGTCCTCAAGGGCCACCAACAGGTCTGGTTTTAAGGATATCCCTGGTGGCTCAATCAGTAGCTCAGTCAACTACTGAGGAGACTGTAAGGTGTCTTCCAGTATACAAATATTTTATGTAGTAGCACTTCTTGCTGAATATGGCTCTCGATCTGGTAAAGAAGGTCCAGGTATTACTTCGGAGTTCCCCAAATAACAGAATATCAGTATACACTGTTTGGTTATACTCCCCCATCACCCCCATCCCCTACTTCCCCCTCCCTTCCCCTTTGAGAGGATCCAGACCATGACAATTCACCATATTTTGATAAGTGCCCCCATCCCCCTTCCCTTTGGTGTATTTGAGAGGATCCAGACCACGACAATTCACCCTATTTTGATACATAAAGTAATCCTTCCAAGTTTGGTTGTTCTAGGTCTTATAGTTTGGACGTACATACTGGCACACACAGTCTGACATATATAGTAGATCTATATGTGAGTGCAGTTAGAAACTCCTGTGAGAGTACGTGGGAGAGCCAGGTAACCCTTTTTGTATTGACAGACGGTCATGCATTGAGTTGAAATGTAATTCAGAATGAATATGCAGTATGACTATGAAGTTAAACTTAGAATAGATTACATACTTATACCCACAAAACTGTAACACACAATCATGCAGCAAAACCACAGCAGACATAATATATTTGAAGACATAATTATGCATGATGCCAGATACATTGGATGCTCGCAGCACCGCACGTGAATATATTGGAGACTGCCAGGGTTGGGCTTCAGAAATATTCTTCCCAAAAAGTCCATTGCAAAGTATTTGTCTTACAGCGCAGAACTGCGGTGTCCAGGGCTTGAGCTCAATAACTTAACACCTTCACTGCGAGAGACAGCGACAAGAAAACTAAAGAAAAAGGTTTGCAAAGGAAATGAAGGATATTTAATTGCCCTAATGCATTAAGTGTTCAGTTCAACTGGTGCAGGGTAAAGCACCAGAATAGTTAACGACATTGCATCTAAAGAAATGTAACCTAAGAGGCTTTTGTATCCAACATTAAATAATACCCATCTCTGCGTGACACGCCAGTACTGCTTGTCAAAGGGTTAAATGACGTCGCCTGATTCCAAAACATGTCCTTCCTTCCCTAATGTATGGCAGAGTGGTTATAAATAATATTCCCTTCCCAAGAAGGGGGTATATGTAACCGGTCACTATCAATAAATACACATATTAGGTAAGGCTCAGAAATGGTCTGTGCAACGCTGCAAAGTGCATGCGGGTCAGAGCTCTGCGTGTGGGTCAGAACGCTGTGTGCAGGTCAGCGCTCTGCGTGTGGGTCAGAGCTCTACGCGCGGGTCAGCACACTGTGTAGGGGTCAGAGAACTCTGTGCAGGTCAGCGCTCTGCGTGCGGGTCAGCGTGCTATGCGCGGGTCAGCACATTGTGTAGGGGTCAGAGCGCTCTGCGTGCAGGTCAGCGCTCTGCGTGCGGGTCAGCGTGCTATGCCGGGTCAACACATTGTGTGGGGGTCAGAGCGCTCTGCGTGCAGGTCAGCGCTCTGCGTGCGGGTCAGCGTGCTATGCGCAGGTCAGCACACTGTGTAGGGGTCAGAGCGCTGCATGTGGATCCGCTCACTGCGTGCGGGTCAGCGTACTATGTGCAGGTCAGTGTGCTGAATGCGGGTCAGCGTGCTGTATAGGGGTCACATCGCTGCATGAGGGTCCGCGTGCTATGTGCTGGTCAGCACGCTGTATAGATGTCCGCGTGCTATGTGCAGGTCAGCATGCAGCATGTGGGTCAGCATATTATATAGGGGTCAGATCGCTGAATGCGGGTCAGTGTGTTATGTGCGTGTCAGCGTACTGCATGCGGGTCAGCGTGCTTTATAGGGGTCACATCGCTGCATGCGGGTCAGCGTGCTGCATGCGGGTCAGCGTGCTGTATAGGGGTCACATTGCTGCATGCGTGTCAGCGTGCTATGTGCGTGTCAGCGTGCTTTATAGGGGTCACATTGCTGCATGCGTGTCGGCGTGCTGCATGCGGGTCAGCGTGCTGTATAGGGGTCACATCGCTGCATGCGGGTCAGCGTGCTATGTGGGGGGCAGCGTGCTGTATGCGTGTCAGCGTGCTGTATAGGGGTCACATCGCTGCATGCGGGTCAGCGTGCTATGTGGGGGTCAGCGTGCTGTATGCGTGTCAGCGTGCTGTATAGAGGTCACATCGCTGTATGCGTGTCAGCGTGCTATGTGCAGGTCAGCACGCTGTATAGATGTCCGCGTGCTATGTGCAGGTCAGCATGCTGTATAGATGTCCGCGTGCTATGTGCAGGTCAGCGTGCTATGTGCAGGTCAGCGTGCTACTGTATGTGCGGGTCAGCGTGCTATGTGCGGGTCAGCACGCTATGTCATGTATCACATCACGCTGTTATAGATGTCCCGCGTGGCTATGTGGCGTTAGCTGCTAAATGGGCATGTCATCGGCTATTGCTTGGTCACGGTTCATATGTCGGTTCAGCACGCTGTGTGCCGTTCTCCGCTGTATAGATTCTCATGGCTATTGCAGGTCCATCATGCTAGTGTGCAGGTCGAGCATGCACAGCGTGGTTCAGCGTGCTATATACGGGTCAGATCGCTGCATGCGGGTCAGTGTGTTATGTGCAGGTCAGTGTGCTATTTGCAGGTAAGCGTGCTGCATGCGGGTCAGCATGCTATGTACAGGTCAGCGTGCTATGTGCAGGTCAGCGTGCTGTATAGGTCAATTCTGCATGTGGGTCAGCGGTAGCCATGTCTCAGGCTGCATCGGGTCCAGCATGCTGCGTGCGGGTCAGCGTGCTGCGTCGGTCACATCTCTGCGGTTCACGGCTATGTAGGTCAGCATGCTGCTGGGTCCGTGCTGCGTGGGTGCTCGCTGCTGCGTGCGGGTCAGCGGCTGCGTCGGTCAGCGTGCTGCGGTGCGGTAAGCGTGCTGCGTGCGGGTCAGCGTGCTGCGTGCGGGTCAGCGTGCTGCGTGCGGGTACGTTCTGCGTTGCGGGTCAGCGGCTGCGTGTCGGGTCAGCGTGCTTCGTGCTCGGGTCACGTGCTGCGTGCGGGTCCGCGTGCTTCCGTGCTTTACGCGTGCTGCGTGCGGGTCAGCGTGCTGCGTGCGGGTCAGCGTGCTGCGTGCGGGTCAGCGTGCTGCGTGCGGGTCAGCGTGCTGTGTGCGGGTCGCTGCTGTGCCTGCGTGCGTCACGTGCTGCGGTGCGGTGTCAGCGGTGCTGCGTGCGGGTCAGCGTGCTGCGTGCGGTCAGCGTGCTGCGTGCGGGTAGTCGTGCTGCCGTGCTGGCCGTACGTTGCTGCGTGCGGGTCAGCGTGCTGCGTGCGGGTCACTGCTGCTGCGGGTCAGCGTCTTGCGTGCGGGTCAGCGTGCTGCGTGGGTCATGGCTGCGTGCGTTCAGCGTGCTGCTTGCGGGTCTCGTGCCTGGCGTGCGGGTCGCGTGCTGCGGTGAGCGAGTGCTCTTGCGGGTCAGCGTGCTGTGTGCGGGTTCAGCGTGTACCGTTCGGGTCAGCGTGCTACTGCGTGGGTCAGCGTGCTGCGTGCGGGTTCAAGCGTCTGCGTGCGGGTCAGCGTCGGCGTGCTGGGCGGGTGGCGTAGCGTGCTGCGTCGGGTCCGTGCTGCGTCGTGTGCGCCGCGTGCGGGTCCGTGCATGCGTGCGGGTCGCGTGCGTGCGGTAAGCGTGCTGCGTGCGGGTCAGTGTGCTGCGTCGGGTAGCGTGCTGTGCGTGAGCGTCCTGCGTGCGTAGCGTTCTCGTGCGGGTAGCGGGCTGCGTGCGTGGTCAGCGTGCTGCGTGGGGTCAGCGTGCTGCGTGCTCGGCTTGCTGCGTGCGGGTCAGCGTGCTTCGTGCGGGTCGCGTGCTGCGTGGTCAGCGTGCTGCTTGCGGGGTCAGCGTGGCTGCGTGCGGTCAGCGTGCTGCTTGCGGGATCAGCGTGCTGCGTCGCTGTCAGCTTGCGGTGCGGGTCGCGGGTGCTGCGTGTCTGCGTGCGGTCAGGTGCTGCTGCGTGTCGCGTGCTGGTGCGGGTCAGCGTGCTACGTGGCGGGTCGCGTGCTACGCGCGGGTCAGCGTGCTGCGTGCGGGTCGCGTTCTGTGTCTGCGGCGGGTCAGCTTGCTGCGTGCGGGTCTCGTGCTGCTTGCGGGTCACGTTGCGTTCGGGTCGGTGCTGTGCGTGTGGGTCTCGTGCTGCGGGCGGGTTCGCGTGCTGCGTCGCGGGTCACGTGCTGCCGTGCGGGTCGCGTGCTGGTGCGTGCAGCGTGCTGCGTGCGGGTCACGTGCGCTCTGCGGGTTCGCGTGCTGCGTGCGGTCACCGTGCTGCGTGCGGGTCAGCGGCTGCTTGCGGCGGTCAGCGTGCTGCTTGCGGGTCAGCGTGCTGCGCTGCGGTCAGCGTGCTGCGAGGTCAGCGTGCTGCTCTGGTCACGTGAAGGTCAGCGTGCTGGTTCGGGTCCGCAGATCGCGTGCGGGTCGATGCTGTGCGTCTGCTGCGGCTCAGCATTCCTTGCGGCCCGTCCATGCGCGCTGTGTGCAGGTCAGCGTGCTATGTTGCAGTCAGCGCGCTGTGTGGCAGTCAGAGCGTGCTGTGTGGCAGGAGTCAGCGCTCTGTGCATGCAGGTTTATGCAGGTCGCGTGTTATGATGCAGGTCACGTTGTGCGGTCCCGTGCTGTGCGGGTCCAGAGTGCTTGGCAGTCAGCGTGCTGTGTGCAGGTCAGCCTGCTGTGTGCTGTCATCTGGCTTGCGCGTCAGCGTGTTATGTGCGGGTAACGTGCTGTGTCGCAGGTGCGCTGTCGGTGCAGCGCTGCGTGCTGGGTGCGGGTCGCTGCTGTTCAGGTCAGCATCTGTGTGCGGGTCCGTTTTTATTGTGCAGTCAGCGTCTGTGTTGCGGAGTCAGCGGCTATCGCAGGTCAGCGTGCTGTGTGCAGTCAGCATGCTTGTGTCGGTCAAGCGTGCTGCGTCACGCCATGGTCAGCGTATTAGTGTGCAGGTCAGCGTGCGCGTGCTGCGTCCCGCGGCTGCGTGCTGTCCGGCGGCAGCGTGCTGCGTGCAAGGTTCATGTGCGGTGTCGGGTCAGCGTGCTGCGTGCGGGTCCAAGCGTTCTGCGAGAAGCTGCGTGCGGGCAGCGTGCTGCTTGCGGGTCCGGCTGCTGCGTCCCGTGCGGTGCTCAGCGTCTGCGTGCGGGTCAAGCGTGCTGCGTTCGGGTCAGCGTCGCGTGCGGGTCAGCGTTGCTGCGCTGCGGGGTCAGCGTGCTGCTTGCTTAGCGTTTGCGCTCCAGTCGTGCTGCGAGAAGGTCAGCGTCGTGCGGTAGCGTGCTGGGCGGTCAGCGTCTGCGTGTCGTCAGCGTGCTGTAGAGTCAGCGTCGCGTCAGTCCGTGCGTGAGGGGTCAGCGTGTGCTGCGAGAGTGTCCAGCGTTCTGTCTGCGGGTCAGCCTGCTCTCTGGTCAGCGCTGCAGGTGCAGGTCGCGTGCGGGTTCCACGGTAGCTGCGTCGTGTCCAGCGTGCTGGCGTGGGCAGACGGCGGTCAGCGTTCGCTGCGGTCAGCGTGCGGTGGTCGCGTGCTGTGTGCAGTCAGCGTGCGGCGTGCGGTTAAGCGTGCTGCGTGCAGGTCAGCGTGCAGTGTCGGGTCAGCAATGCTGTGTGGCGTGTCAGCGTGCTGTGTGCAGGTCAGCATCTGCTGCAGGTCGAGCGTGCTGTGTTGCAGTCCAGCAATGCTGCGTGTGGGTCCAGCGTTGCTGTGTGCCTGTCAGTCTTGGGCTGCGAGAAGGTCACGGTGCTGTGTCGGGTCAGCGTTGCCTCGGCTTCACGGCTGGTCAAGTCTCGTCGTGCTGTGCGGCTGGTCCGTTAGCGTACACTGCCTCGAGCAAGGTCAGCGTGCTGTGTAGTCATGTCCGTGCTGTGTGCAGGTAACGTGCTGCGTGCGGGTCAGCGTTGCTCTGTGCCAGGTAACGTGCTGCCGTGCGTTGTCAGCGCATCTGGCAAGAGAAAGGCAGCCCGTCTGCGTGCAGGCAGTGCATGCGTGCGGTGCGGGTAAGCGTGTGTGGCCGGCGTGCTCGTGGCCATGCGGTCAGCGTGCTGCCGAGAAGGTCGCGGCTGGAGCGTGTTAGCATGGGCTTTCGTCGGTGTGCGCGGTCTAGTCGTGTCATGTCGCAGGAAGCGTGCTGTGTGGCGGGTGCACGGGCTGTGTGCATGTCAGCTGTGCTGCGGTGCGTTGTCAGCGTGCTGCAGAAGCGTGCTCGCGTCAGCGTGCTGCGAGATCCGGTCAGCGTGCGTGCGGCTGCGGCGGTCGCATGCTGCGTGCTGGTCCGTTCTTTTCTGTTATTCTTTGCGTCTTGTGCAGTGTCAGCGTGTCTAGGTCAGCGTGCAAAGCGCGTGCTAGGGCTGTGTTGGTCAGCGTGCTGTGTGTCGGGCAGCGTGCTTGTGTGCAGTCTCGGCGTGTGTGGGGTAGGTGCTCGCGTGGCTGTGCGCGTGCGTGTGCCTGAGGTCAGCGTGCTGTGTGTCGGTCGTGCGTGCATGCAGGTCAGCATGCTGCGGTGTGGGTCAGCGTGCTGTGTGCAGGTCAGCCGTGCTGCCGAGAAGTCAGCATCTGGTGGTCGGGCGGTCGTAGCGTGCTTGTGCGGTCAGGGTAAGCTGTGCGGTGTCAGCTGCTGCAAAGCCGTGCTTGTGCGGGTCAGCGTGCTGTTTGCATGGTCCGTGCTGTGGACAAGTAGCGGCGTGTGTTTCATGCAGGTGCTTGCGTTCGCATCGTCCAGGTCAGCGTGCTGTGTCGGGCAGCGGTGCGTGCTGCGGGTCAGCGTGCTGGCGAGAAAGGTCAGCGTGCTGTGTGCAGTTCAGTCGTCTGCGGGCGTCAGCGGCTGTGTGCGGGTTCCCGTTCTGCGTGGCGGGTCAGCTGCTGCGAGAAGGTCAGCGGTGCGTGCTTGGTTGCGGGTCCGTGCTGCGTGGGGTTCAGCGTGCTGCGAGAAGGTCAGCCTGTGCTGCGTGCAGTAGCGTGCTGCGTGCGGGGATCGTGCGTCAGCTGCCTGTGCAGTCCGCGTGGGTCGGGCAGCGTGCTTGTCGGTTCGTCAAGCGTGCGTCGCGTGCTGGGCAGTCGCTGTGCGGGTCAGCCTGCTGTGTTCGGGTCAGCGTGCTGTTGTGCAGTCGCGTGCCTGCGTGCGGTCGCGTGCTTGTGCGGGTCCAGGCCTGTGTTGTCGCGTAGCTGTCACAGTGCTGCGTGCGGGTCAGCGTGCTGTGTGCGGCCGTTGCTTGTGCGTCAGGCGTCGGGAGCAGCGTGCTGTGTGCGGGCAGCGTCGGTGCTGGTCAATGTGTGCTAGGTCACAGCTGTGCGTTAGTGCGGTCGCGCTGTGTGCGGTGTCAGCGCGCTGTGTGCGTGGTCCAGCCGCGCTGTTGTGCGGGTCAGGTCGGCTTGTGTCATCAGTGTGCTTGCGGCTTGAGAAGGTCAGCGTGCTGTTTGCGGGTCAGCGTGCTGCTTGGGCGGGCAATGTGCTTGCGTGCAGGTCTAGCGTGCGTGTGCGGTCAGCGTGCGTTGTGCAGGTCACGTTGTTGTGTGCAGGTCACGTGCTGTTGTGCGTCCACAGTAGCTGTGTGCAGGTCAGCAAATTGCGGTGTTGCGGGTCAGCGTGTGCTGGCGTGGTGCGGGTCCGATCGTGCTGTGTTTGCGGGTCATCGTCTGTGTGCGGGTCAAGCGTGCTAGGCTGCTTGGTTTTTCAGCTGTGCTTGCGGTCAGGGTCTGCGGGTCAGCGTGCTGCGTGGCGGTCACGTGCTGTGTGCATGGTCAGCGTGCTATGTGCAGGTCAGCGTGCTGCGAGAAGGTCAGCGTGCTGTGTGCAGGTCAGCGTCTGTGGCAGGTTCAGCGTACTGTTGCGAGTACGCGTGCTGTGTGCGGGTAAGCGTCTGCTTGTCGGTCGCGTGCTGGCGTGCAGGTCACGGCCTGTGTGCAGGTCACGTACTTGTGTTGGCGGTAGCGGCTGTGCTGCGGTGCGTCGCTAAGCGTGCTGCGGTCCAGCGTCTGCCTGCTGCGGGTCCGTGCTGTGTCAGGTCAGCGTGCTATGTCATGGTCACGTGCTGCGATGAAGGTCAGCGTGCGTGTGCAGGTCAGCGTCGCTGTGTGCAGGTCAGCAGTACATGTGTGCGGTAAGCGCTGGTGCGGTAAGCGTGCTGTGTGCTGTACGCGTGACTGTGTGCGGCCGCGTGCTTTGCTGGTCCAGCGTGCTGCGTGCAGGTCAGCTGTGCTGCGTGCGGTCGGCGTCTGGTGTCGGGTTACGTGGTGCGTGCAGTGCACGTGCTGCGTGCATGTTCTCTGTGCTGTGGCCTTAGCACGCGATCAGCAGGTCCGCTATGCGCATGTCAATCGTGCTAGCGCGGTCAGCGTGCGTCGGCGTGCTGCGTGCGGTGCGTGCTGGTGCAGTCAGCGTGCGGTGTGCAAGGTCAGGTGCGGTGTGCAGTCAGCGTGTTATTGTGCAGGTCCGTGCTGTGTGCAGTGTCACGTGCTGTGTGCAGTCAGCGTGCCTGGTGTGCAGGTCAGCGTGCTGTGTGCAGGTCACGTGCTTGTGCAGGTCTAGCGTGCTGTGTGAGCGGCACGGCTATGTGCAGGCAGCGTTCTGGCAGGTCAGCGTGCTGTGTGGTCAGGTCCCATTGTGTGCAGTCAGCGTGCTTACTGCAGTTCAGCGTGCTGTGTGCAGGTCAGCCGCTGTAACCACACCCCATGAAAATCATAGTATTTATGACAAATAAGAACAGCTGGGCCGGTCGTTTCCCTATTTTCCCTAGTTACTGAGGCCCTGATTGAGCCACCTGTGCTGAAGCTGGGATCACTTCCTTAAAAGGTGGCCCTTGAGGACGGGAGTTAGCTCCTTGCCTAGGACATAAGCAAGTAACATATGGACTGTAGTGTTTTAGACAGTGAAGAAAGTACAAAAACAGTAGGTATAATGGTGGTGCCATGGCGATGCTGTGAACGGGTTTCCACGGGTAACAGTTAATGGTATTTTGTATTTAGGCCTACCGTTGGGATAACCTGATTAGGTGCTTTTCCCAGGATCACACCTGGCGCTGAAATGTAATCCAAACGCTTAAACACTTTGTCTCCGCTGCCAGTTTCTGCCTGTTTCAAGTCACACGGATCTTCTCTCACCAAAGAACCGTTAAACACGTCCCTCAATGAATCATGAACTTAAGCTGCAGTTCAGTCTTTTTTTTTTTTTATTATTTTTTTACTTCAATAGTTTTCATGTGGCAATGCTCTAATTACAAAGAACTATAGCTGTAGCTGCCGGTCAATTCGTTCTCCATGTATTGATAGGGCGAAATGTGGTGACTCATTAGTGAAGGATCTGTTTTTCTTCTGCTTCTGTCTCTCAGTGGAAGCCCATGAATATCATGAGCCCTGCACTGACATGTGCTAGAGGAGGGCAGGGCTGACAAAGGGGTGTGTTCCAGAGCTTGGTGACAGGACTGAAGGGCAGTGCCTTAGTAAATGTTTGTTAAAAAGATACAAGAAAATTAGTCTTCAAAGTTGTTTTTTTTAAAACAGAAAATGCTAAAAGTATTTTTCTGACTACAGAACTGATTTATTAAAAAAAAAAAACATGCAGGATATTACTGAACTGCAGCTTTAAGATGTATACTTTAGATCTCATTCAAAATTCAGAGACACAGCGTTCTTACACACAGGACTGATTCGTTTCCTCCTCATTTAATGTGTCCCTGCCACAAATATTAACATACGTTAAATGCTGTCCGTACACGTGGAGCAAACATAGATGACATTTTAACAACATTCTAGGCTCTTGCATCTTGCATTGTTTGATATTTGTTTCGGAGCTGTCGCAGTGAAGTATCCAAATGAAACCCATTTGGTATCCCCAACAGATGGGAAGAAGCTTGTTTGTGGTACAAGCGTCACGACTCACCAGACTATGGTGCAGGAGTATAATCATAACTAAAAGCTAGATTCCAAGTGGCCCCAGACGTTACAATTCAATGGAAAATCGACTTTGTGTGTCAAAGATTTTACGACTCCATTTGTTTGGTTTGTTTAATGTCTCGTTTGTGACCTTTTACGTTACAAAGAAAAATGTGTTTTTTTTGGTGGGGAGGGGGAATTGTCATGTGCCATATTTACTACGCAGTGCTCTTCACAAGAATCTTCTGATACCTGCTCAAGTCCAGTCCGCCAGACCCCCAGGATATCCTGCTTCAGCACAGGTGGTGCAGTCCTTTGACGAGCCACCTGTGCTGAGGCAGGGAGATCCTGAAAACCATGACCTGTCGGGGTTTTGGAGAGACTCGAGTTGAGCACGCGGCCATACGGCACCTTACAGCCAATTAAAGTGAATGTATTACATTTGGATAAAACCTTTATACTTATTTTTTGTAAAATGAATTAACTGGCATGTGTGACTATTGGGAAGTATCCACCGTAGCGCGGAGTATCACCGGGCGGCAGACGTCACACCGGGCGGCATGAGTAACCGTCAAGTACACCCTGGGCCGTAGCGTGCGGGAAGTATCACCCAGTGGCGGAAGTATCAAAGACGCACCGGGCGGCGGGAGTTCCAGGGCGGGTGGGAAGGTCACAGGGGCGTATGGTGGGACGTACACCGGTTGGGGGGGAAGTATACGACCGGGCGAGACGGAATGGTTCACCACCAGGCGGCGGGAACTATCACAGGTGGGGGGTGGAACCGTACGCCGTGGCGGGGGAAGTATCGCCGGGGGCTGGAAGTAGCACCGGGCACAGGAAGTATCACCGGGCGGGGCTCGAAGTATCACCAGGCGGTGGGAAGTATCCACTGCTCGCGGGTAGTATCACCAGGGGTGCGGGAAGTATCACAGTGTGGTGGGAAGTACACCGGGCGGGGGGAAGTATCACACGGGCGGGGGGTAGCAACGAGCGTGGGTGGGGGAAGAATTCATGGGCGCGGGAATATCACCGGGCCGGGGCGGGAAGTATCACACACGGGCGGCGGGAAGTATCACCGGCGGCGTGAAGTCACCGGGGCGGGAAGTATCACGGACGGCGGAAGTACTCCACGTGGTGGGAAGTATACCAGGGGCGCGGGAAGTATAACCGGCGGGGAAGTATCACTGGCGGGGTCGGGCGGGAAGTATCAACCGGGTGCGGGAAGTATAACCCGGGCGCGGCGGGAAGTATCACCAGGCGTGCGTGAAGTATCACAGGTGGGGGGAATATCGCCGGGTGGTGGGAAGATAATACCCGGGCTGCAGGAAGTATCACTGGGCGGCGCGGGAAGTATAACCGGGTGGGGGGAAGTATCGCCGGCGGCGGAAGTTAAACCGGTGGGGGAAGTATCCCGGGCGTTTGGGTAAGTATCAGCGGGGTGGAGTAGCACGAGAGCGTAATTATCACCTCGGCGGGAATAGCAGGGCGGCGGGAAGTATATCACAGTGTGGTGAAGTATCACACTGTGGCGGAAGTATCACAGGCGGCGGGAAGTATCACGGGTGGCGGGAAGATACACCGTGCGACAAGCGGAAGTATACTGCGGTGGGAAGTATACCACAGGCGGTGGGAAGTATCAACGCTGTGGTGGGAAGTATCACCGCGTGCGGTGGGAAGTATCACAGTGTGGTAGGAAGTACTCACCGGGCGTCGGGATATCCCGGGGTGGGGGAAGTATCACAGTGTGGTAGGAAGTTCACCGGGTCGGGAGGGAAGTATCACAGTGTGGTATGAAATTAAAACCGGCGCGGCGGAATATCACCGGTGTGGGGGAAGTATCACCCAGTGTGTAGAAGTATCACCGGGGTGGGAAGTATTCCAGTTGTGGGTGGAAGAATCACCGGGCGGTGGGAAGTATCACAGTGTGGTGTGGAGAGTATCACCGGGCGTGTGATGAAGTTATCACAGTGGTGGAAAGTATCACCCGATGCGGGAAGTATCACGGATGGTTGGAAGTATCACGGCGGCGGGCTATCACGTGCGGCGGGAAGTATCACCACGGGCGGCGGAATATAGGCGGGATAGTATCACAGTGTGGTGGAAGTATCACCGGGCGGGGGAGTCACCACGGCGGGAAGTACAGAGTTGGTGGGAGATAACACCGGGCAGCGGGAAGTATCAGGGCGGCGGGAAGTATCACCGGGCGGCGGCGGGAACTATCACCGGCGGGCGGGAATATCACCAGCGGTGGAAGTATCACAGTGTGGTGGGAAGTAATCAGCACCGCGGTGAAATTACACTGTGGTGGAAGTCACCGGGCGGCGGAAGTATCACCGGGGCGGCGGGACAGATAGAAGTTCTTTTTAATGCCCTGACTACTGACAAAATTACCTTTCCACAGAATTACTTTCCACATTGCTTTCCCTGGCCTTAGTTCGCGCACCGTCCGGCGTGTCGGGGGGGCGGGCCAATGACGTCACAGAGCTGGTTCGCCCTCATTGGGCGAACCGCTTAACTACCGGCCCCTGCGCTCCCGTGAGCGCGAAAAACGAAAATTGTATAAGATACTCCTACGCCTCGCACGCCTGCGGCAGCGTGCGCGTCGCCCCTGCTAAAGCGCCTCATTGCGTGCTTGTGCTCACTGAAAAGCGTCAGCGCGACTCAGCATGGGTCAGCGCCTAAGTCGCTGACCCTGACTCAGCCATATATGATTAGTAATAATGTCCTCCACAATTGCCAATTTAAATCACTGTTCTTTTAAAAAAGAATAACACAAATCAACAAAATGACATTTGATATTTTTTAATGAATGTTATTGATGGACACTGTTTTCTTTTACAGCCTTGTTAATCATGTAGTATCACTTCAAAGTATACTTTTCATATTCATGTCATTTACATACAATGCCATCCCTACGCACATCTACAGTATATTACTATTTGCTGCTAAAACAAGGATGTGCGAAACGTGTGATACGCATTAGTGAATGATAACTTCCCCCCTTTCACATGATCGGACTCGCGTAATGTTTCCCCACTCCCAGGGCTAATTTTTGTGGCGATTAGTGTTATATTTTAGCAATTTTGCAATTTTGCAGGACAATATCCCCAATTGTGTATCCCATAATCTCAGGATTAAGTAAATCCAGCGATGTTAGACAATTTCACAGATTACCACACGCAATGCCCATTAGCCGCGGGAGTCCTCAAAGTCAATGGCAATATTTCATTCGCCGCATAGCGTGATCGCGCGTTGATCCCTCCCCCCCATTGATTTGGCTGCTTGGTAGATTCTGACGCAGCCGCGCTTCCCGTCATTTCTCGCATTTAAAAAGGGCAAATTTTTGCACGGTTGCATCTCAGCGAAAGTTTAGCACATCTTTATCTAAGACTATGTTTTTACTATCCTTTGTATAGCAGTATCCCGCTGCCACTAAGCATGAGATAGAACAGTTACAGCCCCACACTACGCGGTCTCCTGAATTGCTCAGATTTACATTCCTTCTTCTTGCGCGCGCTTAAAAGCTCCTCTTCAATAATCTCCTCTGTCTGTCACACTGCAGAGGTTGAGATGAAGCCGGTAGAGAAGATTTTCGGTATATTCCACTGATGTCTCAGGACCCCTCCACTGCAGGTATTGGAAAATAAACAGAATTATTTTAAACCCAACGCCTCCCCTCTCCTTTCCAGTCTTATGTGATGCAAACAGGTGTACCCTGCGCTACTGATTCACTTATCGATTAATCCGACAGGGTCCAAAACGTGGTTTACTATTAAATGGCTTGTTGGTGAGGGTAAACAACGTGGGGTTACTATTAAATGGCGTGGTAGTGAGGGATAACAAAACGTGGGTTACTAGTAAATGACGTGGTAGTGAGGTGTAAACGAAACGTGGGTACATATAAATGACTTGGTGTGAGGGTACAAAAACTGGGTTACTATTACGTGGCGTGGTAGTGATGTACCAAATGGTAATATTAATTGACATGGTTGTGAGGGTAACAAACGTGGGTTACTTAATGCGTGGTATGAGGGTAACAACACGTGGGTTTCTATTAAAAATGGCGTGTTAGTGAGAGGGTACCAAAATTGGTTACTATTAAATGGGGGTGCGTGGTAATGGAGGTAACAAACGTGGGTTAAAATAATGTAGTGGTGTGAGGGTAACAAACGGGGGTTAACTAATAAATGACATGGTAGTGAGGGTAACAAAACGTGGGTTACTATTAAATGGCGTGGTAGTGAGGGTAACAAAACGTGGGTTACTAATAAATGACGTGGTAGTGAGGGTAACAAAACGTGGTTTACTAATAAATGACATGGTAGTGAGGGTAACAAAACGTGGGTTACTATTAAATGGCGTGGTAGTGAGGGTAACAAAACGTGGGTTACTAATAACAGCTTTGTGTGAGGTAACAAAACGTGGGGTTACTAATATGACTGGTAGTGAGGGTAACAAAACGTGGGTTACTATTAAATGACGTGGTGTGAGGGTAACAAAACGTGGGTTACTATTAAATGGCGTGGTAGTGAGGGTAACAAAACGTGGGTTACTATTAAATAACATGGTGTGAGGGTAACAAAACGTGGGTTACTATTAAATGATGTGGTAGTGAGGGTAACAAACGTGGGTACTATTAAATGGCGTGGTAGTGAGGGTAACCAACAGCGTGGTTTATATATAAAAATGGCTGTAGTGACGGTATACAACGTGGTTACTATTAAATGGCGTGGTAGTGAGGGTAACAAAACGTGGGTTACTAGTAAATGATGTGGTAGTGAGGGTAACAAAACGTGGGTTACTATTAAATTACGTGGTAGTGAGTGGTTTGCATTCAGTGCTGAGAGCAATGCATGGTTAGCAATCTTAGCACTAAATGGGTTAAATATACAGTATAATAAAATCAGCTTTACAGATAGTGAAAAAACTATTATTTGTCTCCGTACGCAACCTCTAATGCAAGTCCAAGGGTAGTACACATTAAGCCAGGGCGGCTCAGCGTCCGTCCTCAAGCTTCCCCCTCCCCCTCAACAGGTCAGGTTGTCAGGATTTCCCAGCTTCAGCACAGGACGCTCAATCAGTCCCTGCTTCATCACAGGTGATGCAGTCTTTGACTGAGCCTCTGATTGAGCCACCTGTGCTGAAGCAGGGATATCCTGAAAACCTGACCTGTTTCGGCTTGAGGACTGTAATTGAGTACCCCTGCCTTAACCTATATGCTGTTACTATTGTCTAAACCCACTTTCCCCCTTAATTTGAAGTGTTGGGCTGAGAAATCCCTGTGTTGTGTTGATCTCTGCAGCAATTCAGGGTTTCATTTACCTCACACGACGCGATCCCGGGAGTGGGGTAGATGGTGTATACTGCTGCTGCGCTTTGATTGTTACGTGTCTATGCACATGGTGCTAATGTAAGTGTGGATTACCACTGTTTTATTGAATACATCAGTAGTGAACATACAATGTTGCACTAGAGTTGTCTCTGTTTCCATCGAGGGTTGGTTCCACTGACACCAGGGAGAGTATCCTAAGCAAGACCCCCCTGCAAACTACAGAGTCTTCAGATTATCTTCCAATGCTGTATTTTAACTGGGAGAATGTGAGTTCTTAATCTCGATCCCCATATACATTGTTACAGGTGTTTGGACATATTACACTATTATTTATTTCATCCCTTTTATATGGTGAAATTCTGCGCTCCCCACAAGCTTCTTCCAAACAGTCAAGAGAGGAGGAACTGGATCTTCTCCTAAGAGGGTTGAGCAGCGAACTTTACTAGTATTATCACTATTTTTGAACACTGTTTATATTTATATATTCATTTAATTTATCACTATATATTTATATATTTATCACATCTTTATTGGAAGCGCCTCACAATTTTTGTTTTATACTTTTCATTTACCTCAGTCTAGAAATGAAGATGCAGAACTGTAATCACGTATTTCAGCGCTACAAATATCACAATAACCCCCCTCCCCCCCCCCTGAAACATGACAACTATACTGGGTGGGGGAGACATAATATATAAAGGGGTCACATATGTTGTTTGTGGGTTATGTGAGTGTACAACAGGCATAACATGATTGAAAATGGACATGGAGTATTGGTTTGAATTATGTATTTAAGGTGATTGCCCTTCCTTCCCTCCGCAAGCAGGATTAGGGGGGGTTAGGGTGGAAATATCCCCCAAGGAGAGGGTTTTAGGGTAATAGGCAGATTTGAAAACCCAGGAATTGGAGACAGAGCATATTAGCAACGAATAGTTCTTTATAGATCGTTCTAGTTGAACATAGGACCTCCCAAGACTTTGTCAGATGTTTTATTTATGCCCCAAACATACTGTATGACACATGTAATAATATAGTACATTGTACCATGTGCTACTGTACATGTATATGTTCTACAATTGTTTCTATGAAACCTCTAGTGCAAGAAATGTATTTCCCTGTAATGTCTTTCAGGCTTTGGCACTGCTTGGGGTGGGAGGCAGTGCTGCCTTTTACTTACAATCCTTAACTTTTTTATTTTTAAGAAAAGTGTATATTTTTTATTACTATTATTAGCGTTTACTTGAAAAGTGCTAACATATGCCGCAGCGCAGTACAATGGGAGTACAGAGTTACATCAATTACAAAAAGAGAATGACATTCAAGTAAGGACAAATATGCACAGACAGATGCAGACGGTGATGAGGGCCCGGATCCTGAGCGCTTACACTCTACAAGGAGTAAGGGGCGCTGTGGGAACAAAAGGTAAAGTGACCGCTCATTCTGGGACGGAGTATACATCAGGGTAGGGTGTGGTCCAGCCACACAGCTGATCCCACTTAGGTTGGTGTTCGCGTGGGGTTTGGTCCAGCCGCACCGCAGGTTCCAATAGGGTTAGGGAGAGGGGAGATGTTAGAGGTTAGGGTTAGAGGGAGGGGAGAGGTTAAGGTTAGAGGGAGGGGAGATGTCGGGGTTAGAGAGAGGGGAGAAGTTAGGGTTTAGAGAGAGGGTAGATGTTAGAGGTTAGGGAGAGAGGAGAGGTTAGAGGTTAGGGAGAGGGGAGATGTTAGAGGTTAGGGTTAGAGAGAGGGGAGACGTTAGGGAGAGGGGAGATGTTAGAGGTTAGGGAGAGGGGAGATGTTAGGACCTTAGAATCTTCGTACCTGTTATAATTCTGGGTAGGAGTGAATGGTGCCAGTGTTGTTGTACTAGCGCCCTCACACCTTGCGTACAGCCTTCTGCTCCTGATGGTGTAACGCCAAGTCCTAATACAATTTGCAGATATCCTGGGCTAATGCTTTGCCTCATCCAGGGCAAATGGTACACTTGCATTTAGGAAGGATTAGTAGACTTCCTGTCAGTCGTATACCAATTGACATGAAAAAAAATTAATTAAATACTGCCTTATTGCGATATTGAACCTTTTGGGAGATGCACGAAGACCACACGTACTCAATGTCGCGATAAAAACATCATCCAGGATATGGCCACCTACCCCCCACCGCCGCCACGATATCTATATATGGTGTTTAGATGTTTTTACTCCGAATACCTCCGTCTATCATTATCTGGAATGGCAAGGTGGGTTGTAGGCGGCACCATTGATAAGCCCAATATAGGTCAATAGTGTATGCATAGCATGAAACAGCCTGTTAGGAGAGTTTAGAAAGCCAGTTTCTCTTTACATGCTTTTCAGTGAGAAAAGAACTGCCCAATAACCTTTAGTGCTAAGGTATAGAGCTGTCAGCGTGTAACGTGCTTTGCCCAGTCTGCTATATCTAGCATTAACTAGCTTGACGGCACCGTCTTCATTCTACAAATCCAGGTTTTCTCTGCGCTTTTCCTGCAGAATGACGTCCAGCTCTTCACCTGGCGCATGCCGCGTCATTTGCATAGTGTTCGTCCAGCACGGGTCATGCACGCCTGACGACCCAGACCGTTGATGACGTCTTATTGAGGAATACGCGTTCGGATATTAATAAGCGTTCTCGTCTCTGCCCAATTCTTACGTTAGGTCCGCAGATGGACAATATCATGAATTGTAATCGCATAGCGCCTGCTTCAGTAATGTGTTCGCTACTTGCAGGTCTGTCTTATGTTTCCGCTCTTTTACCTAATATTCAACGCGTTGACCACAGTCAGCCACTCCTGTGCTATTTGTTATACTTGGCCTTGAGGTAGCACTGAAGACCGAGATAGCTCAGATCCAATATAAAGTCACCCACCACTCAAAAGTTGAGACAAGGGGGAAGAGAATTGCACATTATAAGATGCTGTGTTGATCATTTTACTGCCGCAGTCCATCTTCACTATTAATAGCAAGACTGGAAAGACCAGTCTCGGTTTCAGGTTACAAGTATTCTCAGAGGACATGAATTATGATACCGTTGCGTGCCCAGCTCGCTGTACACATGGTGTTCAAGTATGCCAGCCAGCTTTCCAAAAAAACCGGGACAGAAGTTCCGCGGTTTTGATATCGGCCCGCCCGGCTTTAATGCATACAGAGGCATTCACGATGGCAACAGGTTGCTGTCAAAGCTATCAGCTATTATCTCAGAGTTTCTATCCGCAAAAACGGATGATCGATAGCTCTTTACAGATATGGTCTGTCACAAAAAAAAACATCGCTCGATAAGACGTTGGAGGTGGGGTAAGCGCTTGTCTAGAGAGAAAAGGTTATGTTGGTGGCTCGTTTGAGAAATGTTTGATAGTATGGTAAAGAAAAGAGGTGCGGGGTGACTGAGACCGCGGTAATTGGGTCCTATGCTGTAGATCACGGCTTTTTCATGTATCATGATCATCGTTGATGTACGGAGCAAAAAGGCCCACCACAAGGTTCGTTGATGGTTAATAACCAGACGAAGAAAGACAGTCGCTGCCCAAAGCCAATGCACCAGCACCGCTCTTCCAATGACGCGTCCCGCCGTCAGATGAAACCCTGAACCTGAGCAGGATTTGCCTGTGCTAGTTCTCGCTCAAGCTTGCCATTGTAACTAAGAAATTGCACGAGAATCACAGATGACCTACAGGTTTGTAGTAGTTTCCCGATGAAAATATTGACGTTGGATAGATCATAGAAAGCTGGACTGGCAGTGCGACCGCGCGCAGGAGCCAGCCTGAATGGAAATTCTATGCGTGAGTTTTTGCCGTAGTATTTGCTGTGTTTTATATTTATTTGACAATACAGTATCAACTATCTAGTGCCGTTCAAAAGTCAAGCGATTCTCCTGTAGCAATCATCATTGGCTGACCGGCTTCTACAGATTGAAGCATACTGCTGAATAAATGGTGGTTGCGTGGTGGAAAGATAGGCGCAATGCGCATGGAGCCTTCTTGCAAACGCAGATGCGTGTCATCGCACGACGGTTAGGGTGCACATATGCACCGCATTAGTGAACATGGAGACCCCCCGAGAAAAGTATTGGTGGGACTGCCTGAGGAATGAGAACTTCTTTAGGGAGGCCTCCTCTGGCCTCTGACCATTACAGTAAAAAGCTTTCTTTTCTGTTTTTCCTCAGAAAGAGAAAACAGCTAATGGAGACGCGGCGCAATTTCGGATGTAGATAATATCGCTTTGTGTAACCAATGCCGTGCACATGCTGATACGAGTTAAACACCCAGTACGGGAGTGGTTACAGGCTTTAGATGACCAGCTTGTTATTGATTAGGATAGAATAAATGCTAACCTGAAAACGTATGCTGATGTGTATTCTACGGAAAGCACCACACGACTACAGTATACAGTACGACTACTTTGTTTATATACAGGACACAGCTTATACCTGTGTAAAGTAATAAAACCCGAAAAAGTAAAACTAGCATATGGTTATATTCATACATGCTTTATCAATACAGAGCACCTATTGTGTCTTCTACAGATAGTACCCTAGCTGCCAGTACATACATGTACAGTACTGCTATGTCTGATCTTCTATCTAAGATTTAATACGCTTATAGCGTGGAGCTTGGATGCCTACTACGACAGTATTGCATCAGACATTATAGAAACAATGCTATTTTGTTACTAGTAGGCCAATAGCTGAACGGGAGCGCATACATTGGAACAAGTGTAAGATCAAACTCAACATGTGTTTATGGTTGGAGGAAGGTACCAAAAACATCTTATATTACAATAGTACTGTACATTGCTAGAAACACTTTTAAGTGCCACAGACCATTCAAAACATCAACAGCGTGCTATGGTAAGTTTTACTGAATACGGTAACATGTGGGAAACACATTAGGGTAGTGTCAGTCATGACGTATGGGTTTATCTATATGTCGACATGTTTTTAAAAATCAAATTCTCTTCATTCATCCTATAAAACGTGAAAGTCAAGGCAAACTTACTGTGCTCGTATCATCTCTCTTTCGCTATTATCAAAGCATGTAAATGAGCTAAGTCAATAGACTAACGCACCAGATGCACGTCCCAATACCATAAATTTCATCCATTATCTGCCTATCTAGTCGGCTGCATCTTCATGTAGTGTTGTTTAAAGCAGGTCTGCAACTAGTACAGCTACATTGAGGGCAGCAAACAGGGACAGCGTTTCAGAACAACCTTGAAAACCTATGCCTGGTTTGCGACCCCAGGGACTAGCGAATGCCTCTGCATAGGGTCCTGTGTTGCTCGACAGCAATGTTAAAAAATCTTCTGTATAAATGTGACCAGGTAATAAGAAGCCACCAGTTATATGCACTGGGCAAAACCTATGTCTAGTCTGCAGTGCCCAGCATGACTAGAGTTAACTTCAAGAGTGGGGAAGCCTAAGGACAATTAGTTGCGGCAATGAAATAGAGGTGAGAAAGTAATATAAGGAGGATGCCTGTGTTGCGAGGAAAAACGTGATTGTAGACAAATGGGCGAGGTGTGGTGGGTAGTTTCCATGATATGGGGACCTCCCTCCATCAGAGGCTATCCCTTATGCAGAGGGAGCTGGGCATAAGCTAGTCTGCTAAAGAGATTTCCTGTACAATAGTTGATAAACAAGAAGTAAGGCTGAATTTTATAACACCTGAGGCCGTATCTCCTGTTAGGAAAAGGGTAGCTGCCTGAGTTTACGCCACACTGTCTGGCCCCTTAAAGAGAAAGAGGAGAAACTGTTCTCGTTATCGTTTGTTGCTGAAGAAAAGCGTATTTTTTTGTAGCTGTAAGTATGACATGAGAGGGGATCACCTGCTCGTTCCTTTGGGCAAGGGCTACCTGGTATAACCGGCTAAATAAAATAGCCTCTGGGCCAAGCAACACACGTTGTGTGGTGGGTGTAGTTTGCAGGTACCTCTGCAACAAAGCAGACATAGCCAAGAAAATAGAAGCAACAACAAGCCAGCGCCGTGAGGGAATGGGACAGGTGAGCAGCAGGTCAAATCATGTATGCACGGGACAATACAGTTCAGCGAACATACAGGTTGATGCACCAATCTCTACTACGAAATGTCCATCCGCCAATGTGCCGTGCCATGGACGATCTCTTCCTGCATGGCTGAAACGCACATTAAGTGCGAGATCATCGACACTCGCCTTTTTTACAGGATCTGTATATATGATTAAAAAGCGCCGCATTTCACCACGCCGAATTTCCGTCGCTTACAATAGTGTCCTAGGACTGCAAGCAGCCTTTTCTATCGCGACAATTACCGTCCGTTCACAGTTAACTTGAACGGCCCCAAGTCGCCCCCCATACAAATCGAGTAGGGAACATGGGTGATTAAAAAACTAAGCAAGGCACCATACTGTGTTCTGAGCAAGAGGGGTTTGAACAAGTACATGCTTCAAAAATATAAATATATTAACATGAGCGCCGGTTGTACCGGGAGGCGGCTTAACGACACTTACGTGTCGTTGGCCAAGTTATACTATGAAAAAGATAGTAATGTCGCGTTGATGTGGGAAAAAGTTAGAGTAGAAAGGGCTGGCGTGTGTGAGAGCATGTAGGTAGTCGTGAGCTGACGATCGGGTGGCTAGTAAAAATTTGACGACATAATGACAACGAGAAGAAGGACAGTGATTAGCAAGACTACGAAAGACATAGGGAAAAAGCTTGAGGTGTACGACTTTGAGGCTGAAATGTAGGATGTAGATGAGAGGTCTCTGTAATGGAGGAAGCTGTCCTCCGGTACATTGTCGCCGTTGTTGTCTAATGCAGCTGTGGTGTAGATGTCTAAGACTGGTGAGTTAGATAATGTAATATAAAAGGAAATACATGTACACTACATCTTATGGTGAGAAGGGCGGTCTGAAAAGTGGATGATGGACCAGCACGACGGGTTGTCGAAGCGAAAGTGCGCATCAGTCACATAGACCTATATACACTGCTTCCCACAGGCTCCAGCGTTTGTGGGGGGTGAGTCAATCACGTGGGAAGAAAAGGTGAGAAAGGTAATTAAGCCACGAAGAAGAGACAAATAAAGTTATGCCCGCTTAATGTCAGCCCGCTTCTTCTCCTAATCCGTGCGCTCATACCTTTGATTCCATATGTTATACATCTCGTGCTCCAAATTTAGGAATATCAGTTCCAGAGAAGATAGAGCTCATCTTATGCTTAGCCACAATTAGATAATTCCTCGTAGTGCCTACACATCAACTACGTGTATACCACTAGTCAAGCTAAATCCTCGGTCTATAATCGCAGATAGAGTAGGGAGGGGGTTGATGAAAGTGGTAGGGTGGGATGTGCCAAAGGACTTTACACCTGTGAAAATAGTGAGCCGGGGACATATTCAGGAGAGGGAGCATGGTGGCATGGCGTTGCTTTTTTGATATAGATAGCACAAGTGACAGATAGGATGATTGTTACTAGATGCGAGGGGGAGGTGGCCATGATTAAGGTCTAAGTTCACATGCTCGGACAAGGAAACGTATTGGAAATGAACGGCCTGCATCCAGACAAGCAGACGCAAAAAAAACTAGTGAGACATCGGAAGCAGAGAGTGCTGATTAGCCGAAGGTAGTACACTAGTCCATCATTCTCAGTGCAGATAGTATCCTAGATTTTTAATGAGAATTTGAGATTGCTAGCAGAGTTTGGGATCCAGCGTCGTTCGAAGAGGGATTGGAGAATAGTGTGTGACCGTTTGGATTGGTCATGTCAGGCGGAGTAATGAAGACGTATGTTTAGAACTTTAAGAGCAAAAGAGAGGCAGAGGGACGAAAGTCGATATTTAGTACCATACTCTTTCGTGCGATAGAGTAAGAATTTGTTAACCAACGGGCAGAGGGGGAACGATTGCCCGCTTGGGTCGAACCAAAACTTTATCAAAAATTTAATAACTTTTACGAGCCCGCATTAAAACCTTACTTAACGATTAGTTGGGCGCAACAGTCCCTTACAGATTCAATCGATAATCCCTCGAGGTTTTTGTCTCAGACAACACAAGAGCTCCCCGTAGTACCTCAAAGCCAAGTGGCCATAAAGCATACTTCCTAGACGTAGCATTACAGCCAGTCATCTTGATGATACAGCTTTATGTCAAACTGTGGAGAAAGGAACTGTGCTCAGCACCCGCAGGCGTGCGGTCTCTTGCTAAGTATGTATAGTCGGTCCATTATGATTAGATTAGTAGTCATAGCGCGTTTAACAAAAAAAGTCGGATTTGAAGCTTTGATCTGTAAAGTTTGGAACTACATATTTTATTTTAGGTAATGCAAATGTTAGATAACAGAAAAATAATAAAAACAGAAGCATTGGGAACGAACAGTGACAATAGAAGCACATCCTTCATCGAGAAAGAGGTCCGCACTGCAAATATTTTTCTGTATCATGAAGTATTGAAAGGAACGAAAAGCCAGACGGTAAAAAATTCACTCCCTTAAGTATCCTACAAAGGGGCACGGCCAGGTCTATGTTTCAGTTAAGATCAACAATTAAGTAAATCAGATGTAGAACGATGGGCGAGCATGATTTGATATGGAACGAATGTACTTACGAACTTGTCGAGTAGTAAGGACTATGAAAAATAACAGGTAGGAGTCACTTGACTATGCAGGAGCTTTACAGTTAATGGTTATGTGTAGGTTTTAAACTTCTTTAGCAGATCTTTGTTTTGTTGTTTAGGTTTTGTTGTTGGTGATGAACGCCATTGCTACAATTGGGAGACAGGTAGGTAGGGAGGAGGAGAGTTCTGGTATAAGTGCTGTGGCGACCGGCAGGAGACGGGCGCCAACTTTATGCAGACCGAGTCATTAGGTGATTTTACAGAGAGGTGATCTCACTAGTGTCTATTTTATTATTTATTCTTCTTTAAGACATATGAGTTGTTTGGTGTGTCTAAGGTGGGAGGCATTAAACGACGGGTTGAGATTTGCTCCCAATGCCTTTCATATGGGTTGAATGTTCCCCCCAGCTACTTAGACCCTACAAAAACACTGACGCAAGATGTGGAGGAGGGGACTGAGTGAGGTTGTCGTCAAGTACTGCAGTGGGGTGTCACGACCCATAGGCGCAGTCCAGAGTGGGCAGAGGTGGGAGTTAGACTGATAAAGGGGACATTGGGCGGATGGATGACTCATGGTTTGAGAAAAAGTGTATAAGGTTTGGTTAAAATGGAGAATGGGATCAGAGTGGTGCGCGACCTATCTGTATTGATATCGACAAGAGGGGGCTAGAAAGAAGAAGACATCCCTGAGAAGAAAACGCAAGAGGTATAGGAATGGTGCAACAATAACGAGGATGAAATTAAGGCTGACTGTGAGAGTATAGATTGTAGAGGAGGGGAACCAATAGAAATTTGTTTAGGCGACTTTGGGGCAACGTCAGAGCCAGAACAGAAGTGTGTAAAGAATTTAAAGTCGAGCGAGAGGTTCGGTAGAAGCATAATGGCTGAGGAGGTGTTTGAAGTGTTTATCTTCAGAGAAATAGCAGCAGGATTCCTTATTTTGAGTTCCAGGGAAATCTGTCCGGAAGTTTAGTCGGCAGTCGTACAGATCGTGGGTGCCGTTTTGAGTGCGGGACGTTTGGAGGACAGGACTCCGTTTTGATGAAGCTATGCTGATGGACAGGATATAGTGAATGAACTACGTAACTGAGTAGTTATAGAAACGTGGATTCTTGGGCCTAGGGTAGAGCGAGAGTTAGGAACTCAGACCGCTCTTGATGTAGGAGTTTAGGATTCCCCCCCCCCTTAGGCACCGGTTGAGACAGGCCCGTGCAGGTTTTTTTTTGTTATGTTGGGATTGGCCTCTTCACGGCGTGGTTTGGGCCCCCCCGAAGTCACGACGCTGGCTGTCTTTTTTCGCTCCCCGCGCGCACAGCGGGGACCCACCGGGTAGAACCTGAATGTACTTTGTGCGGGTCTGCGCCCACGCCGGATTTTATGCCGAACATCTTACCCCTGCGCCGGAAAAGCGTAAGGCTAACTACCAGCCCGCGCACATCGCAGGACGGTATACAGCTCAAATGCACCTAGATCCACGTAGAAAACGCGAGCGCTGAGTACTAACCTCTACCCCGTCCATGCACACCGAAGAACAAGTACCCTCCACAGCCTCGCCTCCAGGCTCAGAGGGACCCTATGACGGGCCTAATGCAGCAACCATCTAACAGCGCGCCGACCCTCTCCTATCACGAGCAGTATCCCTAGATGCCACAAGCATAGCTAGAGCAATAGCATGGCAAAGGGCCATCCGTTACCGATCTCATCTGTTATCAGTTACGCACTAGGAAAACAGCCGACAGGATAATATTTAGAAATAGTTTCGCAATGTGAGTAGTGAACATCACCACCGCCTCTCGCCAAGCAACCGCACGCTACAGTATCACTGTCACGCTCCTCTCTAGACCCGCACGAGGCCGAATACAGTCGAGTCCCCTGGTGCGCTTCTCTGAAAACCTGTCCGTGAACAATCTGCCCCGTCTAGCCATAACCCTTGTAGATCAGCTACGCCCTCTGCACGACTAAACGCTTCAAAGCATTTACTCCCTCGCCACACTGCACCCCTTACAGCATTTACCCCTCACTCTCCCCGAAGAACGCCTGTTTCAAATAGTGACGACCTCACTTTGAGCATACTCGACCCCCTACTAGGTGTCTAGGTCTACACCCGTAAGAGCATGATCGTAGGTAGCGCTCCCACGTCGTTCGCCCTGAGAAATACCGTGCGTAAGCACGCGCTCACCCGTCAGCGCGCCGAAACCCGGGGGGGGGGCGCTTCACGGTGTAACAGTTCATGGCCGCTGGCTGCACTGACGACCAGCGATTACACATGGTCTTTGTGTATGCGAAAGCATCCGTCGCCCACTGCCTCCAAAGCCCGCCAGAACCTAACGGCGCGAATGATTGCGTTAGGCTCAATAGCATGATTCCTCGACCCAGCTCATAGTCCCTAAACCTCTAGATCATCTGTGCCCTCTCCCAAAAATCCTGTTCGAACAATTACCCTCTCCCACAACCTCTAGAAACTCTCGCCCTCGCAAAAACATATAACATGTCCCCTCTCTCTAACCCTAGAACATCTCCCACCTGTCTCCCAAAAATAGAACCCAGAGAACATGGGATCAAAATCAACATATAAAAACACGGAAAACGCAGAAACTGAAATGATAAAATCGCACAATATAACGAAAATATAAAATAAACCTCTCAATAAACATATACATTCTACCTAAAATATAAATCTAACCTCTAACTACTCTCTCTTCCCGAAAACCTCTCCATCATCCCCCCTCCCACACCCTCCTATCTCTAACCCCTATCACAACCTTCTAAATCTCCCCTCTCCCTAACCCTAACATCTCCCCTCTCATCCTAACCCCTAAGCATCTCCCGCTCCTCGCCCTAAACTCTACGTCTCCCCCTCTCTACCCTCAACCTCTCAACATTCCTCCTCTCCCTGACCTCTAACCGATGCTTCCCCTCTCAACCAATTCTCCCCTAACCTCTAACATCGTAAACCCCTCTTACCCTAACCCCTCCTCTAACCCGACTCTCCCCTCCCTCGTACCTTAACTCCCCCTCTAACCCTACTCACACTCTCCTCTCCCTAATCGCTAGCATCTCCCCTCTCCCAAACTCTAAACATCCCCTCTATCCCTAACCTCGAACAGTTTACAAAGCTCCCGAACCTAGAACATCTCCCGCTCACTAAACGCAACAGCATCCCTCATCCATGAAAAGTATAAACAATCTCCCTCTCTCCCTACCGTTAGGGAGAGGGGAGATGTTAGAGGTTAGGGAGAGGGGAGATGTTAGGGAGAGGGGGGATGTTAGAGGTTAAGGAGAGGGGAGATGTTAGAGGTTAGGGAGAGGGGAGATGTTAGAGGTTAGGGAGAGGGGATATGATAGGGGAGAGGTTAGGGAGAGGGGAGATGTTAGGACTCCACCCCCCAAGCTGTGCGCACTCCACGAGCTGTGCGCTCCCCTGCTTGGGTCCGTGACTGCTACTTTTGACGTTCACAATGGCTACTAAAGTTAATAAATTCCTACAATGTTTCATATCCCGCTGAAGTTAACATGACTTTGTATCATTCATTGAAAACATTACAGTGCATGTCATATACTGTAATCCACATCTCTATTCGGTGTAAAAAACATCACCAATAACCGTACCCCTCCTTACATCAACTTACCAGTTAGTGAGCGGAATAGCTTCATCTTTTTCTGCGCTCCGCTATGCAGCGACATGGAGTCCTCTCTCTATCAGGACAAACGCGAGATATTATCTTTATTAGTGGTCACTTCAAGCAATTAATACAGTGTAGAATGTTATAATGTCATGGAAATTTATACATTTACACAGATATTCAAATTTATAACGAGCACATGGCACATGCATTTGTACTAAACACATATCACTAGAAAGCTTCTTGCCTACAGTTTTTAATAAGGCAAACAGTCTTACCCTTTGCATTGGTTGGCAGTAACTATTTTATTCTTGCAGATAAATATACTGTTTTGGCGCCATCTAGTGTCTAAGAAAAAAAAGTTTGCAACTGATGAGGCTAAGAGCAAATAGTTCATTTCTGAAATCCTGTGGGATTGTGCATCTAATTATATACCTGTGTAACATGTTCAGGCAGCTAAACTTTCTGCCACATTTAAAACAAACATTGTTCATTTAATTACAACACGTCTTACTAATAATAGAATTTTCACCATTCATACTTAATAATGTATTATGTCGTTAGTAAAAAAAAATTTACAACGAGCAGTAAATTTTAAAAATATTAACACCAAAATAGGGGTTTATTTGCACATGAATTACCTGCATTCCGTGAGGGTTTTCATGCTTGCTCTGATTGATACGAAGACTCTGATGTCTTCTTATCAGAATCTCGTTGGCCTGTCTTGCGCCAGTATCTGAAGACAGGGTGTGTCTGCTGTAAGCTGGTGTCTGGTCAAAGGTTAAATAATACAGTATATTGCAAGTGTCATAATGGATAAAAGTAATGTACAGTGTACATGAGACGTGAGATAATGCACAGGTGCAACATATAGAATTTAGGGGCTCATGCAGAGAGCATAGAATTTTAAAATTGGCGAATTTCATAAAAAGTAGCTTTTTTGGAGAGTTTTATTCTCCATATGCAGAAAAGTGCGAATTCTGCTATGTTTAACATGGATGCGTGTGGCGAGTTTAAATTGGCGAGATGCGCGCTTCAGAAACGTGTAAAAACAAATTCGCGCCTTTTTTTTCCCCTTTACTATAGGCGGCGAGCGCCATCTTTTCCTGGCGCGGCAAAAATGCGAGAATCGCGCCATTTTCTTGGCGCGAACAGCCGCTACATGCCGTTCGCACCTCTCTGCATTCGGAGAGTTTTAAAAATGGCGAGATGGAGGTTCTCGCCAGCCGCGAGGCGAGTTTTAGCAATAGAAAAAACAAAATGGCGCGTTTTTCGAAACTCGCCATTTTATGCCGGTTTCTGCGCGAAATTGAACAAAAAATGGCGAATTTCGAAATAACGATGCTCTCTGCATGAGGCCCATAATGAGTTATCAACCTTTTAAGAAACACAGAACTCTTTCAAAGGTCTTTTGACTCAATTGAACATCAACCTGCCCTGCTTATCTCTAAAGATACCAAGGAATATATACTTTTATACCATATATAATTTACATAACATTACTATATATTATATGATTATTTAATTAATTGATCTTAAAGAACACACACACACACACACATATATATATATGTAAATGTAATATAAAATCATCTTCAGCACTGGTCTCCCAACTGTTGGATGAAGCCTCCCCAATGATCTCCCAGATACTGCGGTTACAATCCTCTCTTCTCCCTGTCCCTCCAACACATTTTCTGATTTCATCGTCACATCGTACTTTTGATCATTGTTTTAGTCTTTTGATATTCCTTGGAATCCAGTTGAGTACCATCTTTGTCCAATGATGGTCATTTCTTCTTGCGATATGTCCGGCACACCGGCATTTTAATTTCTTCACCCTGATAATGTCGTCATAGACTTTTGGTTTCAACTCATTCTTTCTTTTCCCTGTCTCCAAGAAATACCCAACATGCATCTCTCAATACATATTTAAAGCTTCTCAGTTGTCTACGCATTTAGGATCCAAGTTTCACCTCCATACATGAGCACCAGGAGAATACACTGGTCGTAGGTGACTCAAGTATTCAAATGTGGTTTTTCTTCCCACTGCAATATCTTTAACAATTCTTCAAGTGCTGCTGTGAAAAACTTTGGTGACATGGTGTCTCCCTGCCGCACTTCCTTGTTGATCCTAGTGATATGTTGCCTCCCTGCCACACTCCCACGCTGATCCTGGTGACATGGTGCCTCCCTGCCACACTCCCACGCTGATCCTGGTGACATGGTGTCTCCCTGCCACACTCCCACGCTGATCCTGGTGACATGGTGTCTCCCTGCCGCACTTCCTTGCTGACCTGGTGTCTCCCTGCCACACTCCCACGCTGATCCTGGTGACATGGTGTCTCCCTGCCGCACTCCCTTGCTGATCCTGGTGACATGGTGTCTCCCTGCCACACTCCCTTGCTGATCCTGGTGACATGGTGTCTCCCTGCCACACTCCCTTGCTGATCCTGGTGACATGGTGTCTCCCTGCCACACTCCCTTGCTGATCCTGGTTACATGGTGTCGCCCTGCCGCACTTCCTGTTGACCTAGTTGGACATGGTGTCTCCCTCCCTGCCACACCGCCTTGCTGATCCTGGTGACATGGTGTCCTACCCTGCCCTGCACCTCCCTCGCTGATCCTGGTGACATGGTGTCTCCCTGCCACACTTCCTGGCGCTGATCCTCTGGTGACATGGTGTCATCCCTTCGGCACTCGACCTTCTCTCTGTCTTAGCATTTTTCCCCCTGGCCTCAACTTTGCCTTCTTCTCCTTTTCCGCTTATGTTTGTCTCCCTCTGACTCCTGCTGAGGGGGGAGGGGTCGGGACACTGGAGGTGTGGCTGATAACCTTCTGATCGGCCAGGCATGTACTCGCTGGATCAGGACCCTCCCTTGGCGACATTTCCCTTCCAGGGTCCTAGGTTTATGACCAGTGTCCCCCGCCGCCACTCCCCCCCCCCTGTTAGCAGTAGTTGCGAGCACCCCCCATTTCCCACTCGCAGCCCCTTTATTTCCCTCCCTCCTTCCATGTATTTCTCTCCCCCGTCTCACCGTCTCACTCTCCTCACCTCACCCCCCTCCATCAATTACCCACTCTCATTCAACCCTGCCCCCGGCCTCAACTGACTTTCTCCCCCTGTAATCTCACTCTTACTCTTTTCCTCACTCAACCCCTCTCTCCTCTCGTCTCCAGTCTCCCTCTGGCAATACCCCACTCAATCCCACTCCCTAACACTCATTCCCTCCCCCCTCCCAAATAGTACCAAAAAACCCCACCCCAATACAAAAAACCTTCCACCCCAAAATACATACAACCCCCCCCCACCCCCAAGAAAGAATACAGATGCAGCGGCCGTTATTCAAACATTTTCACGCGTTTTGTACCTCGGAATACCCACGTCATGGCGCGTGATTTCTTCCAACCTTACCGCCTTAAGATGCGAGTGCAGAAAAATGCATTTTGTGTTAAACATGTTAACGCTGAAATTGACACAATAGCACAGTACTGTACCATTACAATTCCATGTTATTTCTGCCACGGATACCGCGGCAAAGAATTGCACCCGAAGAACAGAAATCCACGAAATTCAAATAAAGCACACCCGATAAACACGTGTGCCTGGTGTGATGGCGCGCGTGGAATACACAGGAGCGCACGAAAACGGCGCCGTGAAATGTTGCGAATCACGGCTGCTGCATCTGTATATACAACCCCCACCCCCCCGAATATATACAACATCCCCCCAAATACATTTTAAAAACACCTCCCCAATACATATAACCCCACAATACATATTAAAAAACAAATACTAAAAAAACAATAGATATAAACCCACCAAATACATAAACCCCCCAAATACATTAAAAAACTAATACATATAACCCACCACCAAAACATATAAAAAACAAATACATATAAATAAAAAATACATACTGTACAGTATAAAAAAAACAATACTGATGCAGCGGCCGTTATCGAACCATCTCGGCGCCGATTTTGAGTTCTCTGCTGTTCCCCACGCAGCATGAAAACGCGGCTAATCGCCCCGGGCACCCGCACTTATCGCGGATTTTTTTGTTTGAATTTCATGGATTCTGTTTCTTTGTTTGCAATAAAATGGATGAATTGTAATCTGTACAGTACGTGCTACTGTGTCACTCTTACTGTGCTACTGTGCTACTGTGCTACTGTGCACCCTGTTACTGTGCTACTCTGCTACTGTGTCACTGTGTCACCCTGTTACTGTGCTACTGTGCTACTGTGTCACTCTGTTACTGTGCTACTCTGGTCTACTGTGTCACTGTGTCTACTGTGCTACTTGTGTCCCGCTGTTACTGTGCTACTGACTGTGCTACTGTGTCACCCTGTTACTGTGCTACTGTTCACCGGTTACTTTGCTACTGTGGTCACTGTGTCACCCTGTTACTGTGCTACTGTGTCACTCTGTTACTGTGCTACTGTGCTACTGTGTCAATTTCATGTTTTTAAAAGCCAGAACACTAAAATTCCTTTTTCTGCACTCGCCGCGCTCGCATCTTAGTGCGGGAAGCCTGAATTCATCCCGCGGTTTCAAAATCGGGTCCGATGTACATGACGGTGAAGTGTTCGAATAACGGCCGCTGGCCTCAGTACAAATTAAAAAATACATTTAAACCACCTACTATAATATAAAAAAAACTATAAAAAACACTAATACTATTAAAAAAAAAAATACACAAAAAAATAATACAGGCTTAAAAAAAAAAAAAAGTATAAGTATATATATATATATATATAGTATATATATAATAATATATATATATATAAATACATATAAAAAATAAATACATACGACAAACACCAAATACATATAAAAAAATATAAAAAGAAATATAGATAACCCCAAATACATAAAAAAGAATATAAAAAAACAAATACATATAAAAAACAAAACAAATACATATAAAAAAAACAAAACAAATACATATAAAAAACAAAACAAATACATAAACAATTAACAAATACATATAAAAAAATACACATATAAAAAAACAAATACATATAAAAACAAATATATATATATATACAAAAAACAATACATATATAAAAAAACATTGCATATAAAAAAACAATGCATATTAAAAAAGCATATTAAAAAAACCAATGCATAAAAAAAAACAAAGGATATAAATAAAACCCCAATGCATATAAAAAAATCAATGCATGTAAAAAATACATATTTAAAAAAAATACAACATATTAAAAAAATACATATAAAAACTACATATAAAAAAACCCAAACGATATTAAAAAATTCATATAAAAAAACTATATATATATATAACAAACATACATATTAAAAAAACAATACATATTAAAAAACATACATATAAAAATATGTAGAGTTTTAACACTTTCATGTCAGGAAAAAAATTATTCTTATGGTTCTACTGAGTTTTCTCCATCTAAAATGAATGTACGTGTCCCACAACCAAATGTGTCACTTACTGAATGTCCTGATCAGGTGTCTGTACAATTGAGGCAAATGATTAACAGGCCACAGTTACTTGAATGTATCATTTCAAAATAAAGCAGAAACAATAGCAATGATTCTGAACATGGGCAAAACAAATTATGGCCTCATTTGCCATTGTTATAGGATCTTTAGCTGAAGGCCCCTAGCACGCTGCACTTTTCAGGTAATGGGGGGCTGCGCCTTTCAGGTAATGGGGGGCTGTACCTTTCAAGTATGGGGGGGGGCTGTACATTTCATGTGTGGGGTGGGTCCGTAAAAGTAATGGGATGGGCTGTACCTTTCAGGTTATGGGGGGCTGTACCTTTCAGGTAATTGGGGGGCTGCACCTTTCAGGTAATGGGAGGGCTGCACCTTTCAGGTAAAGGGATGGGTGGTACCTTTTAGATAATGGGGGGCTTTACCTTTCAGGTAGTGGTGGGGGCTGTACCTTTCAGGTAATGGGGTGGGTTGTACCTTTCAGGTAATGGGATGGGTTGTACCTTTCAGGTAATGGGGGGGCTGCACCTTTCAGGTAATGGGGGGGCTGCACCTTTCAGGTAATGGGGAGCTGTATCTTTCAGGTAATGAGGGGTTTACCTGTCAGGTAATGGGGGTCTATGCCTTTCAGGTAATAGTGTGGCATGTACCTTTTGGGTAAAGGGAGACTGTAACTTCTAGGTAATGGGGGGCTGTACCTTCCATGTAATGTGGGGCTGCACCTTTTAGGTAATGGGAGTGTACTTTTCAGGTAATGGGGTGGGCTTTAACTCAGTCTGGGTGAACTGGTCTAGTTTTGATAATGTGGAGCAGGGTGAGATAATGTAGGAGCAGGGTGAGATAATGAGGAGCAGGGTGAGATAATAGGAGGCAGGGTGAGATAGTGAGGAGCAGGGTGAGATAGTGAGGAGCAGGGTGAGATAGTGAGGAGCAGGGTGAGGAACTGAGAGCGTGAGATAGGCTGAGGGAGTAGCAGGTGTTGAGGATAGGTGAGGAGGTCAGGGTCGAGGATAGTGAGAACATGGTGAGGATTATTAGGAGCAGGGTTAGCATGAGTGAGGAGCAGGGTGAAGATAGTGAGAGCAGGGTGAGATAGGAGGGCAGGGTGACGAGATGTAAGTTGTGAGAAGCAGGGTGAGATGTGGGTGATATGGTGAGATGGTATGAGGAGCAGGGTGAGAGTATGAGAGCAGGTTAAGATTATGAGGTGAGGGCAGGGGTGAGATAATGAGGGCAGGGTGAGATAATGAGGAGCCGGGTGAGATGAGGAGATATGGTGTGATGATAGGAGCATGGTGAGATTGTGAGGAGCATGGTGAGATTGTGAGGAGCAGGGTGAGATAGTGAGGAGCAGGGTGAGATCGTGAGGAGCAGGGTGAGATGTGAGAAGCATGTGAGAGGGAGGAGCGGTAGATGGTGAGGAGCAGAGTGAGAATAGAGGAGCAGGGTTAGATTGTGAGGAGCAAGGTGTAGTTATGAGCAGGTGAGATTATAGGAGGCAGGGTGAGATTATGGGGCATGGTGAGAGGATGAGGAGAGCAGGGGAGCAGGTAATGAGGAGCAGGGTAAGATTATGAGGAGCAGGGTGAGATAATGAGGAGCAGGGTGAGATAATGAGGAGCAGGGTGAGATAATGAGGAGCAGGGTGAGATAATGAGGAGCAGGGTGAGTTATGAGAGCATGGTGAGATGTGAGGAGCATGGTGAGATTGTGAGGAGCAGGGTGAGATAGTGAGGAGCAGGGGGGAGATAGTGAGAGAGCAGGGTGAGATAGTGAGGAGCAGGGTGAGATGGTGTGAGCAGGTGAGTGGTGAGGAGCATAGGAGTAGGAGGAGCAGGGTGAGTATTGTGAGGAGCAGGGTGAGATTATGATGAGCAGGGTGAGTTGGGGAGATTATAGGAGCAGGGTGAGATTATGAGGAGCAGGGTGTAGATGATGAGGCCAGGGTGAGATGTATGAGGAGATATGCAGAGAGGTAAGATAATGAAATGAGGTCGAGTATGAGAGGGTGGAGTAAGAGGAGCAGGGTGAGATATGAGAGCCAGGGGGCGTTAGCTGGTAGTGTGTTGTAGATGAAGGTGAGAAGTAGGCAGGAGTGAGAATATGAGGAGCAGGTTGAGATGTGAGGCGGTGAATGTAAGGGCAGTGGGAGATGTTGAGGAGCAATGTGAGATGTTGAGGAGGCAGGGTGAGATTAGAGAGGTATTATGGAGCAGGGTGAGTATAGTGGAGCAGGTGAGATGTGAGGAGGCAGGGTGAGATATGAGTGTAGAAGGGTGAGAATGGTGAGAGCATAGTGAGAATAGTTGAGGAGCGAGGGTGAAGATTATGAAGGAGCAGGGTGAGATTATGAGGAGCAGGGTGAGATTATAAGGAGCAGGGTGAGATTATGAGGAGCAGGGTGAGATGATGAGGAGCAGGGTGAGATTGTGAGGAGCAGGGTGAGATAGTGAGGAAGGATTTAGAAGGCAATGTGAATTTGCAAGAGCTCATATTTGGGTCGTGTCTTTCATGAGTGTAAATCCATTTTTTCTAAGGCCTCTTTCATGGAAGGAATACATCTTACCAACTGCATAGAAATATTTCTAGTTCTCACTACAAATAGTGCATGGTTTCCCTGAGCTGGGTTAGCACCCTACACACCGAGATAAGCGCTTATTGCCTACAACGTACTCATTTTCTTCTGAGCTGTAAAATAAAATAACAGCGCTACTTCCTTTCCCTTTGTATATGATTAACTTTTCTCTTTAGCTTGTGGTCCGCTCACAATTTTCTTGGAAATGGCTCAAAGGAAACAGCACATGTTGAGCAGGAAATTGAGCAGCTGACGTTCAATCATGAGGCAATCCTTACCGTCTTCCTTATTCGGTACAAGTTCCGCGATAATATTTTCTGTATGTCCTCCAGCTGATCAGGAAACATTTGTTCCCCGGCAGATGAGGACATATAGCGGTTGCTGCTGAAAACATAACCACAGATATTACACACTGCTACCATTTTTTCTGTATTATTATTTTGATAAGTGGACAGATAGAAGCAAATATGTCTTCAACTTAACTATTTTAAAAATAGATGCTCCAAACTATTTATTTTGCTTTGAGTGATGTAATAGAAACACTTTCTTTTTTTAACTTGGTGCAGATGAGATGTATGAATCCATAAGACTCATTTATTTCATTGGAACTTGCCCTGAATATAGCAGAATAGAACTGTTTCCCTATAGTATATCAACGCATACTGTATACTATAATGTATGATAATGTATTCTATTACTATATATAAAATATATCTACTTACTTGTATATAATGTGATAACATATATATTTTGTTATCGAACAGACATTCTGTTGGTTAATAAAGGAAGAATTAAACATTCCTGTTTCATATGTTATAACTAATGGAATGAAACAGATGCTTCTCACTAAATAATTTAGTCAAAATAATGTGCAAGACAGATTTCTTCCACTTCATTATACGCATGAAAATATGACCCCATATTACCCCATATTTCATGTTTATGAGGCCTGTGAGCTGACTGTTTGAACATACAGGGCAATGTCTAGTAAATGAGGCTAAGTAGAGAGGTGCAAAGTGCTCACAAAAGTTTTTGTGACATTTCAGTAAGAACAAAATGTGGAAAAAACAACTATTTGCACAAAATTGCAGTTATGTGCTGTGCAAGGTCACGTGACCAATAAGCAGATCACATCAGTCATGTGACCAAGTTTCAATTCGTCAAATGAATGCAACATTTTGTGACGATAGTAAAAAAAATATTTGAATTTTTTTTTAATGGGGTGAACTTTTGTGCACTTTAAAAATATATATATATATACTTTGCATATCCTGTTAGCATATATCCCTATGTAACTCAGATGTCCTGCTTTTTGTGCACAGGTGTCTGTCTGCATGATGTTTTAGGGGGTGCGTCTGTGCGTCTGCGCATCTGCGCGTCTTTTTCTAACCCCCTCTCTCTCTTACTCTCTCCCACCCCACCATTCCCTTCTCTCCCTCCCTCCCTCCCTCCATCTTTACAACAGCTTACACATCTCTACTGCTCAGCCATAAAGCACCTTACTGGCCATTCACATGAAAATAGTAAATAGTTTAATTAATATTGCATATTGTTGCTACATTTTATGTAGCAATATTTGTTAAGCATTTTAGGTAGGAAAATCAAAGGCAGTTCTATGCAGACAATCATTTTGCTTACAAACCAAGCGTTATGTGGGAGACTTAGAGAAAGCAGAGGAGGGAATAAGTGTAGTAGATGGCAGTGCTTGGCCTTGATGGTGGGTGGGTGCCGTAGACAGCAGTGATTGGCCACAATGGTTGGTAGGAGTGAGTGTGACTGTGGGACAGTGGCCATGAGTTCAGGCTATTGAAATACTTTATTTAAGAGGTGAGTTTTAAGATTTGACTTAAAGGTGGAGAGAGAAGGTATTTGGCGTGTATCAGTGTGAGGGCGTTCCACAGGTAAGGGGCAGTGAGGGGAAAGACCAGTAATGGTGCAAGGGGTGGAAAGGTGGTGGAAAAGGGGGTGAAAGGTGACAGTTATGGTTAGAGCACAGGAGACGAGCAGGGGCATAACGAGAGATCAGAGCTGATATTTAGGGAGGAGCAGATGAATGGACAGCCTTGAAGACAAGGAGGAGAACTTTGTAGGTGATTCGGAATTTGATGGGAAGTCAGGAGAGAGATTTCAGGAGGAGATAAGAAGAGACTGTTCTAGGAGAAAGTGAAATTATTCTAGCAGCAGAATTTTGGACAGATTACAAAGGAGAACGTTGTGAGGCAGGGAGGCCTATTAGCAGTATGTTACAATAATCCAGATGGGTGAGCATAAGGGCACGCATGAAAGTTTTTCCAGTAGATGGACAAAGGAAAGAGCAGATCTTGGCAATGTTACGGAATGCAACAGCACAGATGTGATATGAGATAGATAAGCAACAGACAAAGAATACTTACTGTAGATTAATGGTTGTGGGTATATCAGCTAAATGGCCAGTTCCAGCTAACTCAATGGCATTTTTCTTCTCCAGTTTTTCATAAAGGAGCACAATACTTGATTTTAGCTGGTTGTCTCTAAGCAAAATCTTCCTCAGGTATTTACTGTTGAAGTACTCAAATCTGGGGAACAATAAGTTCAGCTCAGCCTTATGTTATGATAACTATTACAGATGGGCAAAACCAACCATATGAATTCAGAACCTACCAGAACCTAACATTTCAAATACAAAACCAGAACACCAAGCCACGTGGACAGCTCTACATTGGCGTAGAAAATGTGGGGTGTTTCTCACCAAAGCTCTTTTAATTGTTTTTAGTTGTTCATACGGTATACATTTTCTAAAGTTGTAATGATTGTATACTTATCTTAAGGAGTCTATCAAGGCAGTTTTGGGACAAAACCTGTGCATTTTTAACCCTGCACCTATGTATCAAAGAATTTTGCCCTGTCTGCTCCAGCTTGCACCTTGGGAGAGTGAGTAGGAGTTGTTGGGGGGAGTTACATGGTGCACAGATTATAATGAGATGCATCATATTCTGCGTCTCTGCCCCAGCTTGCACCTTGAGGAGAATCAGTAGGAGGAGTTGGGGGGAGTTATATGGGGCACAGATTATAATGAAATGTATCACATTCTGCGACTCTGTGCTCCATTCTTTTTCTGTTTTAATTGCCTCCAAAATCTGCCATATATGTAGTGGTGGAAGTGTAACATTCTGTATCAGATGTAATAAGCTGTTATTACATATGTCGAGGCTCTGCTCCCAGAAACAGAGCATTTCCTCATAATATGCTGATATATAGACCCCCAAGGATTTGTCATGCTTTATTATGCTATAGCAGCATTGTTCCTGCTTAATTTGAGGGGTGTTTGGTACAAATCCCAAACCAAACAAAACCAAAGCACACAAAAACGTTTAGAACTAAAAGTAAAAGTTAGGTGAACCCCGAGCCCGTCCGTAATAATCCCACCATACAGAATACATCCGGTGTGAGCTAGATAAGGAGCGGCACCTACAGAAAGCTGGGAACTTGGTGTATTCTCTATGAAATATTCTTATTAAAGTTATTAACGTTGTATGCGACTATGATTTTATTTATAGAGCGTCAACGGTGTACGTAGCGCTTTACAAAATTACAATACAAGGTAAATAAAGGGCAAACAATGGGGATAAACAACAACAAGGTAATGGGAGACCCTCCCCGTAAGAGTTTATAATGTAAGTGGTATGTTGGGGGGCTTACAAACATCAACTCTCCCCCAGCCCCGCACTTAGTGACCCCGCACTCTCCCCTGGCCCCGAACTTACATAGGCCCCGCACTCTCCCCCCGGCCCCGCACTCTCCCCCGGCCCCGCACTCTTCCTCTGGCCCCGCACTCTTCCTCCGGCCCCGCACTTACAGAGGCCCTGCACTATCCCCATGCCCCTGTACTCTCCCCCTGCCCCTGCACTCTCCCCCAGCCCCGCACTCTCCCCTGGCCCCAAATTTACATAGGCCCCGCACTTTCCCCCGGTCCCCGCACTTACAGAGGCCCCGCACTTACAGAGGCCCCGCACTCTCCCCCGGCCCCGCACTCTCCTCCGGTCCCGCACTCTCCCCCCC
>CM071577.1:14378967-14461883 GCA_036426205.1 Ascaphus truei
GCGGTGGGTGGGGGGGGGGGGGGGGGTCCTCTGTTGGGGTGGGGAAGTGCGTGGCCAGTGTAAGCGGGGGGGGGGTCCTCTGTTGGGGTGGGGAAGTGCGTGGCCAGTGTAAGCAGGGGGCCGGTTCTGCTTATGTTACAGAGACTTCGTAAAAGTGAAATGAGACTGGCATTGTTGCTTTAAGGAAAGGAATGTTCTCGTTGTAAATGTAGGTCGATTACCTGAGAAATCTTATCCAGCAGATGTTGCTTCACCTATATCTGCACGAATAAAAATCTTACTTGTCTTTCCAGTAATATTGTCCCCAGTGTCCACAAACATCTTCCATTCCAGCATTCAGGTGATCCAAAAACTGCAACAGAAGTATTAATGTTACACCGTTAAACTAAAGCTTCTGGAGAAGTTATATACCCAATAGAAAATGTTTTATTCCCAAAACGTTTCATTCAGTTTATTGCGTGGCAAAATAACTCCCAGTCTTAGGCCCAGGTCCCCAAAGCAGCGATACGTCTTGGCGGGACTTTAACTGGACGTAACTTCATGTCACACCTGACCGCATAGCTGCAAAGGCCAATAATGTAACATTAAGTGGTGTTTTCTCTCGGAAAGAGCATAGCACGAACTATAACACTGTTAGCGGTAATGAGATGCACGTGATATGCGTTAAACTAACAGTAGCCACAAACTCTAAGAGCGCATTAAAGATTTCACCAGCAGCCATAGTGTCAGCCTCATTCCTGCGCTGTCCGTGGTTTAGCTCCATGGAAAGGTACTGAAGTTACTGTAGCAATTTTTGGATGAAAGACAAAGCATGCCATAGTAAAACTAATGTACCAGCACATAGCATCCTGTTAAACATATTTCATTGTGTAATCTTTCTGTGCTAATTTATTATGGCAAAGTGCATGAAAAATATTTAGCCCTTTTGTATCTCTGAGATTCTCCGACTGTGTGTGCGCACTGTAGAAGAAAGAAGTGCTGCTATTATTTATATGTGGTACTGGAAATGTATGCCGTATTTTCTGGTATTTAAAGCTTGGTCCCCACTGGCTGCGGCAATGCCCAAGAGCCGCCTCTCAATGGGGCCAGGCCCACTGCGAGGGGTGGCCGCCGCACTGCGAGTTTTTCTTGCAGACCCCAAAATTGAGATTAACACTGGCGATGGAGAGCTAGGCCACGCCCCCTGTGGTTCAGCCAATGAGGGCGAACCTGCCGGGTGACGTCATGGCCGTGCCCCCTTCACGCCCCCCTGTCTTTCCCCCTGCAGCTCACTGCAGACCGGGGAACTCTGCTGCATGCGCTGCCAGCCCGGCAGGCGCACGTGCAGAGCAGGCAGCGGGGCCGTAGCCTAAGGCTGCACTTATAGCAACAGCGACGCTGACGTCAGGCTGCGGTCACTGGAAAAAACAAATTGAATTGACTTCCAGCGATCGGGACCAAGCCTTCGCTCCGTCCCGTCGCTCCTACTATAAGCGCACGCAACGCGTCAATGCATTTGTTTTGAAGCGATGTCGCGTCACCTTCGCTGTCGCCAGCACTATAAGCGCCCCACGGGGGAAGAGCAAAAAGAGCAAAAAGGATATCACTGTTCAAAGAGGCGGTAACAGAAGTAAGGGGCGGGAGGTGTACATGGTATGTTTGGGTTACCATTAATCTTTGGAAATAAATTGTTAACCCTTCACCTCCCACCCGCACTGAAACAATCAGGAGAAAAGTCCTACAAATCACAGGGGCTCAGCCCCCCAAGGTTCAACTCCAACGTACCATGTTAACAAACTTATAAAACAACCCACTTTAAATGAGACAGGTTTTTGTAAGAAAAATAAAGGTGTTGGTCACGCAAACATAAAGCGCTAATTCCAGCTGCTTATATCATTTTATTAGTAGATTTTTTAACAGGATTTGAGCCGGGGATTCTCCAGCGCTGGACCGCTTTATTTTCAGCTCTGGAGACACCCCAGTTCCCGACATGCTTACATTTTTTTTGGTGCTGCTGTTCTCCAATCCCGGGGAAACAAAATGGCCAATAAACAACAGGCCGATAAGATGCAGCTTCCTATTAGATGGCCGTGGGCCCAATCTTAAAAAAAAAAAAATCAGCGTGTACCAGCGCATGAAACGGAGTATCTCAGGAACCATGGGTGTCCCCGTGGCTGAAAATAGCAAGGTTCAGCTAGAAAGTCAACAGCCATTTTGGGCGCCATTGCAATAGTGCTTATTACACATATTACTGCTTCACCTCATTCCCATACCCCCTGGCTATGTACTGGCATCTTGTAAGGTCTGGCAGATTTAAGTGGACATAATTAGTCCATAAATCGTTTTAAGGGATGAACTTTCATGTGCTCCACAGATTCCTGTTTGATATAAGAAAAACCATTTAAATATTTTGAACTGCTCCATTAAGTTTAGACAGTTAGCTAGTGGCATGGACATATCCCGCCATGATAAATTTGATACCAGAAAACACCATTAAACTGTAATCTGTAAATTATTTACAAAATCCTAACTCTGACCAAAGATATTTAAAAATGTTAATATTATTCAGATAACTAAGTACTTCATGGGTTTCTAATTTTTAAACAAAAATCTTAATTCTAAAAATAAAACAATTGTGGCAAAAAAATCTGGCATTAACCGTGTGTGTGTATGGATGTATGCAGGGCCGCAGACAGATTTCCTGGGGCCCAGGACTAGAGTTACGTACGGGACCCTACCCCCTGCCCCGGCGGTATTGTGAGCCCCCTCACCCATTTCACACCTCACAAGTCCCCTCTATTTCCCACCCTCTTCCCATGTATTACTTTCCCCTGTGTCTCACTCTTACTCCCTCTTTTCCTCACTCGCTCAATCTCCCCTCACTCAATCCCCCCCCCCACAAAATATATATAACCCCACTTCCCCAATACATATTACAAATCCCCCCACTCCCAGAATACATATATGTAGCCCTGGTAAGATAAGGGGCTATATTTCTATCCTCCTCCTGGCATAATCCCTGTTAAGGGCAGGTCGCCAGGAGTAATCATGGATTTTCCCTACTTCTGACACTGTGCTGAGTAAGTGAAGGTAGGTTACTTGACCCTGTGTCCAATCAAGAAACACAGGGGCGGTGCCTGGAGGCTACAAAGAGCAGTGTCACTTCCTATTTAGTGTGACAAGTCTGGAACAAGTGTTCTGACAAGTTATGAGTTAGCTAGTGAGGAGAGGAGAGTGAGCAGCCCATGAGTAGAGCTGATAGGAGATAGTGAGGTGGACCAAATACCTCTCACCCTGCTTACGGGGTGAGGGAAGAGCTAGCCCCACTCTGGACGGCCCTGAGTCCAGAGTGGAAGCAGGGACCATCCTAAGGGTGAACAGCTAGTAGGCTGTGTATTAATTGTACCTGACTGCTGCTGCGGCTGATGCTGGAGACAATAAAGAGTCTGCTGTTAAAAAGGAGCTATTGTGTGAGACTGGAATCTCTCATCCCTGGGAGGGGATTTCTGTGGTAGGGATTCCACCCCGTATCCCTGGGGCTTACTACAGATGGAGGCGCTGCACCATTGAAGAAGAACGAATGCATCCACCCCAGAAACCTGTCCTGTTGTCCCCCATGTCATCGCGGGAGACTCAGGCCCTCCTGTTGCCAGCAGGTATACACCACACTAAGACATGTAGCCAGACCACAGAACACCTTAGGGGGCCCGATCTGCGATTGGGTGGGGGTCCATGGGTTACATATTAAAAAGCCCCCCACACCCTCAATACATGTTTAAAAGCCCCACACTCCCCCAATACATTTTTATAAGCCCCCACTCCCCCAATACATTTTTAAACCCCCCCCACTACCTTTTTAAAAGTCCCCCACTCCTCCAATACATTTTAAAAAGCCCCCCACACCCCCAATACATGTTTAAAAGCCCCACACTCCTCCAATACATTTTAAAAAGCCCCCCACTCCCCCAATTAATTTTAAAAAGACACCCACTCCCGCAATACAAATAAAAAAGACCCCCCCCCCAATACATATAAACAAGAGCCCACTCCCCCAATACATATTTAAAAAAAACAGACTTACCTTGTGGATGGTCTGTGGGGAGCCCGTCCAGCCGGCACTGCAAGTAGGGTCCGACCTCTGGCCAGGCCCGGCTGCTAGTCCTCTCGCAGCCCCGGTTCTCACTCACTGCAAGCTCGATCCCTCAGTTCCACACCGAGCTGGCACACGCCGGGCCTCCTTCCATGCCATCACCCGCCGGATGCTAGGCCAAGCCTACTTCCAGCGCGCTAACGTTACAAAGGCCCGTCTGCGTGGGACAGTGATAGAGGCCTGCATCTGAGAGAGCCGGGGCCCGGCAGCTGCGCCTGGCTAGTTTCGGCCCACGTTGCACCACCGGCCGCCGGGACCCCCGCCATCACCGGCCCCGGGACAACTCTACCTTCTGCCCCCCCCCTCTCGGCGGCCCTGGCTGTATGTGTATGTGTGTATATGTAAATGGTTTTGAAGCAAAAAGTGGCACTGTGTGCTCATTTACATGTCATTTCCCAGAATCCCTTGCTGCAGTGGAAGGGCTGTGTGCTGGGTGATAATGGTGAAAGGCGGGGTTGCAGACCTGTCTAAGACATGCAAAATGAGCATACAGTAATATTTGCTATATGCTTTGCTGTGGAGGGTTTTTGACACTTTTTTTTACCCACCATAACTATATATATATATATATATATAATGCAAAGCAACACCCAGCACCCTGTATTAATGAAAAATCCAGGTGCTAATCCCATAGGTAAGAATAATGGAGATATTACCAGATTGGGGTCCAGTAATGAGGAGACAGCACACCAGGAATGATATTCAAAATGATTCTGTATTGTAACAATACGGGCACCCAGACATGTTCGTCTGCAGAGACAACCTGCCTGAAGAAGGTCGCTCTCTGCGACCGAACATGGCTGGGGGCCGTATTTTTCTACAATACAGAATCATTTTTAATATCATTCCGGTGTGCTGTCTCCTCATTACTGGACCCCATCTGGTAATATCTCCATTATAATATATATATATATTATATATTATATATTTATATATATATAATGATGTATCTATATAGACCTATAAGAACCGTATACCTTTATATAAATGTAATTGCTTTACCTTTTGTTATTCTTCCCAATATTATAAATAGCTGGCAGATCCACTAAGAAACACTGTACATAAAATATTCCAATTAAACAGAAGCTGCAGGTCAGTGGTTTAATGGTAGATATTTCATTCCACGTGGGAAATGAGCCAGGATCAAATGAATTTCTCTTGGACTCTTGCACAGCTGCAGTAAGGAGAAAAGAAACCACCTCGGCTTTGTGAAGTGCAGCAAACCCACGCACTGATCAACACAGCACATAACGGGACGTAAACAAGAACAGACATTATGTTCCCTGAACTTAATGAGTATCCTAAAAGCTAATTGTATAGAAAAAGCAACAGCCATTGTACATCTCATTAGCATAGGCTTAATGCCCCGTTATTTTCCATTAACGTGATGGTAAATCTGGGCGTTACTCCGACTCAGACCCCAATATAAGGAGGGGGAAATAACGCTGGAAATAATTATTTGCTCGTTAACTCATGCTTAACTGTGGCGTTACTCCCATCTAGAAAGTAATGTTTCAGGGTTTGGATGTGAGTAACACCAAGTTTAGGTATTAAACCTAACTAATGAAACGTTAAGTCCCCGCTCTGACATCAGCAGGCCTTAGTGGATAAACAATATTAGGGTAATGCCTCATTTGCATGTCATTATAACTAACGACCCTACAAGTCAATGCTCTTTATGTGATAACGGGATTTAGCGTTGTGTTATTGGCCCTGGAAGACACACTGTTGCGCATAACGTTACCTTGCGTGACTTAATGGCGCTTTGTGGATATGGGCCGTAGGATATGGGCCATAGGATATGGGTCGCAACACAATGTAACATTCACTATCATGTTTCAACGAACAGCTAGAGAAACATCGCCTCTTACTCACTGGACACAAACCATATAGAGTTGCTTTATACACAATGTTTGAAAGGAAGGTTTATTAAGGAGCTTATAGACCCCAGCATACCTCTGCCAAGCATTACAGAAAACTTACCCGAATATGGACCTGTTCACTAACAGTAGCGATATTTTTGTTCCTTTTTTTGACATCCAATAACTCCACCAGAGGACGAATTGTCATCCCCTAAATTGTACATAGAAATATAAAAGGGCAATGTCAGGGTCAATATAAGGAACAGATTCCCATCAAAATCACTATTAAATGTCATTGACTTTATTTTGGTGTAACAAAAAGGGGTGTGTGTGTATACTTCATCCAAATCCAAGCGGAAGACTACACAACACATCTAGTAAATACTATCAAAAAAAGTATATTAAGACATAAAAGAAAAATCCAATGTTTTGGCGCCACTCAGGGCATCAGAATGTTTTCTCCCTCCGTCTCTTGGATTTGGGTGATGTCTAATTCCATATTATTCCGTAGGACACGTGGACTCGCCAATATCTGTTTAAGTATTTATGGTGTGCTATCGCTTTTCATTTTAGTGCGTGTATATATTATATTTTTATATATATTATGGAACCCCTCTATTGCCACAGTCTATTTGTGCGTTGACGGGCCAGAGTCCATCCTCCCTTAATTACAGGATACTTTGAATTAAACCAGACGAGACTTGTGTATATATTAACTGGTGATTTATGACCCCTGGGCGACCTTAACCTGGCAGCCCTTACTCTTATACAAAAACTATATATACAGTGTATATACTGTATATATATATATATATATATATATATATACACACAATATGCAACTTACTATAAACAAGGACACTGCGCTATTGCCCATTTTATTAGTCCCAGTGTTGGATGTAGGAGCCATTAAGGCCCGTCTTCTCGCCAGCACTGCGTGGGATCTCTTATCTCACATAATGTTTCAGTCCTGCTTGGGATGTTTTTCAAGATACATATACATATTTATGAACTTATTTTTGTTATATATATATATATACGGTTTGGCACGTTCGCAGGTTTGAAATCCGAGCGACATGGATTCCTCGCTTGATTTGAACTCAAAGTCAAGCAGTTTGAGAGAATTGAGCGTTCGATTTGAAATGCAAGAAAGACTCATCCTCAGATTCATTTTTTCTGTTATTTTTAACTCTTTCTAATAACATTATCCATAATCCAAAACCGACAAGAAAAAAACCCAGTTAACAGCCCACAGTTGCATTTCTCTCTTGGTAACCAAATTCAGACATTTAATTAAACAATTCCCCAAAATACTCATTCAGTACAAGTGCTATTATTGAACTGTCCAAGTTTAAAGGGTTGCTTAAGGGATACATTCCTGCAGGAATTTTCCCTTAACTATCTTACTTTTAGCTTGGGCATGACAACATTGAGTTGTTAGGCTGCACAAAAAGCCTGCCTCAGCCCTGAAAATGTCCTTTATGAAGCTTGAACAGAAGGTAGCCACTCACTCACATTAACCTTTGTCACCGCCACACTGGCTCTGCATGAGCAGACCAGCAATGTGGACTGTTCTTTTCAATTCCTAAACCCATATTTGCATCTTAAAACATGTCAATCCAAACCTTCCCACTGCCCAAAAGTCTCAGTTCCCAGGGTCTACTAAAAATACAGTAGTAGGTAACATGGTTTACAATGAATTCCAATTCATGCTGTTGGAAGAATGCATTTTTGCACGATGTAATCACTTCTGCACTTGTACTGATGCCTATTTACTACTCTATGTGCTCACAATAACTGGGCTTGTTCCCTGGCATGGAGGGGAGCTTCTGGATACAGAGGGGCCCTTTGGTATAGGAGATCTTCATTGGAAACTCATTGTTTGAGTAACGTTGGGGAAGTTGGGTTTAGCCTGTGTCCTGCACAGGGACAGTGAGAAAGGAGTGGCGTAGTCTGAAGAGAGATTACTTGGCTGAAAACCCAGTGCAAGTTATCACCTTGGGAAAAAGACATTATCTTACTGTAACACAGGCATCGAACATTAGATTGTAAGATCGTTGGGACAAAGATACTGAATAACACAAAAATAATAATTAAACATCTTATAACTTTTGGCACACAGGAATTATATGACTGTTTGAGATTGGATGGTGAGCATTTGTCCTTTAATTTTCCTAAAGTTAGGAGAAATCTCTGAATAGCCCCATGATACAAAGGAAAATATGAAACACTGCATATCAAAACTTGTTAAACGTGAAATGACTATTTCTATTTCAAAGATAAGACTGCTACTTGTAAATGTTGTCCGGGGTGCACTGCTGGTTTAATACACGGTTTAGTACGGGGGGTGCACTGCTGATTTAATATTCACGGTTAGTACGGGGTTGCACTGCGCTTTAAATATCACGGTTTAGTACGGGGTGCCTTGCGCTTAAATACACGGTTATACAGGGGTGTCTGTGCTTTATATCACGTTAGTAGGGGTGCACATGTGCTTAATATCACGGTTAGTAGGGGTTGTGCACTGTGCTTTAAATATCACGTGTTAGTACGGGTGCAATGTGTTAATATCACGGTTAGTACGAGAGTGCAACTGTGTTGAATATTCACGGTTAGTACGGGCGGTTAATACGTCGGGCACTGTGCTTTAAGATTCACCGATTAGTAGTGGAGTGCACTGTGCTTAATATCACGGTTAGTAGAGGAGTGCACTCGTGCTTGAATACACCACGGTTAGTACGGGCGTGCATGTGCTTTAAATCCCGGGTTCAGTGCAATGTTGCGTTTTATACACGGTTAGTACGGGGTGCACTGTGCTTTAATATCACGGTTAGTACGGGGTGCACGTGCCTTTAAATACGGTTAGTACGGGGTGCACTGTTGCTTTAAATCACGGTAGTACGGGGTTGCACTTGTGCTTTATATCACGGTTAGTACGGGGTGCCTAACGGTGCTTTAATATCAAGGTTAGTACGGGGTGCACTTGCTTTAAATCACGGTTAGTACGGAGTGCACTGTGCTTTAATATCACGGTTAGTACAGGGGTGCGTGCTTAATATCACGGTTAGTACGGGGTGCACTGTGCTTTAATATCACGGTTAGTACGGGGATGAGTACTGATGCTTTAATATCACGGTTAGTACGGAGTGCACTGTGCTTTAATATCACGGTTAGTACGGGGTGCACTGTGCTTTAATATCCGGTTAGTACGGGGGCACTGTGCTTTAATATCACGGTTATACGGGTGCACTGTGCTTTAATATCCGGTTAGTACGGGTGCTAGTGTGCTTTAATATCACGGTTAGTACGGGGTGCACTGTGCTTTAATATCACGGTTAGTACGGGGTGCACTGTGCTTTAATATCACGGTTAGTACGGAGTGCACTGTGCTTTAATATCACGGTTAGTACGGAGTGCACTGTGCTTTAATATCACGGTAGTACGGGGTGCACTGTGCTTTAATATCACGGGTTAGTACGGGTGCACTGTGCTTTAATATCACGGTTAGTAGCAGTGCTCTGTCATATCACGTAGTACGGGTGCACTGTGCTTTAATATACGGTAGGTAGTACGGGGTGCACTGTGCTTTAATATCACGGTTAGTACGGGGTGCACTGTGCTTAATATCACGGTTTAGTCCGGAGTGCACTGTGCTTTAATCCGGTAGTACGGGTGCACTGTGCTTAATATCACGGTTAGTACGGGGTGCACTGTTGCTTTTAATTCACGGTTAGTTACAGGGTGCACGTGCTTTAATATCACGGTTAGTACGGGGTGCACTGTGCTTTAATATCACGGTTAGTACGGAGTGCACTGTGCTTTAATATCACGGTTAGTACGGAGTGCACTGTGCTTTAATATCACGGTTAGTAGAGGTGCACTGTGCTTATATCACGGTTAGTACGGAGTGCACCTGGGCTTTAATATCACGGTTTGTACGAGTGCACTGTGCGTTATATTCACGGTTAGTACGGGGGTGCACTGTGCTTTAATATCACGGTTAGTACGGGGGGTGCACTGTGCTTTAATATCAAGGTTAGTACGGAGTGCACTGTGCTTTAATATCACGGTTAGTAGGGGTCACTGTGCTTTAATATCACGGTTAGTAAGGAGTGCAGTCTTTAATATACGGTTAGTAGGGGTGCACTGTGCTTTAATATCACGTAGTACGGAGTGCACTGTGCTTTAAATACACGGTTTAGTACGGGGTGCACTGTGCTTTAATATCACGGTTAGTACGGGGTGCACTGTGCTTAATATCCCGGTTAGTACGGGGTGCAATGTGCTTTAATATACGGTAGTACGGGGCACTGTGCTTTATATCACGGCAGTAACGGGGTGCACTGTGCTTTAATATCACGGTTAGTACGGAGTGCACTGTGCTTATATCACGGTTAGTACGGAGTGCACTGTGCTTTAATATCACGGTTAGTACGGGGTGCACGTCCGTGAATTAATATCACCGGTTAGTACGGGCGGCACTGTGCTTTAATATCCGGTAGTACGGGGTGCACTGTGCTTTATATCACGGTTAGTACGGGAGTGCAATCGTGCTTTATACACGGTTAGTACGGGGTGTGCACTGTGCTTTAATTATCACGGTAGTACGGAGTGCACTGTGCTTTAATAACGGTTAGTACGGATGTGCACTGTGCTTTAATATCACGGTCAGTACGGGGTGCACTGTGCTTTAATATCACGGTTAGTACGGGGTGCACTGTGCTTTAATATCACGGTTAGTACGGGGTGCACTGTGCTTTAATATCACGGTTAGTACGGGGTGCACTGGCTCATTAATTCACGGGTCAGTACGGGGTGCACTGTGCTTTAATATCACGGTTAGTACGGGGTGCATGTGCTTAATAATCGGTTAGTACGGGGTGCCCTGTGCTTTAATATCACGGTAGTCACCGGGGTGCACTGTGGCTTTAATATCACGGTTAGTACGGATGGTGCACTGTGCTAATATCACGGTCAGTACGGGGTGCACTGTGCTTTAATATCACGGTTAGTACGGGTGCACTGCTGTTGATCACGGTTAGACGGGGTGCATGTGCTTTAATATCACGGTTCGTACGGGGTGCACTGTGCTTTAATATCACGGTTAGTACGGGGTGCACTGGGCTTAAATCACGGTTAGTACGGGTGCACTGTGCTTTAATATCACGGTTTAGTACGGGGTGCACTGTGCTTAATATCAGGTAGTACGGAGTGCACGGTTTAATCACGGTTAGTACGGTGCACTGGCTTAATACACGGTCAGTACAGGGTCATGTGCTTTAATATCACGGTTAGTACGGGGTGCACTGTGCTTTAATTATCACGGTTAGTACGGGGTGCACTGTGCTTTAATATCACGGTTAGTACGGGGTGCACTGTGCTTTAATATCACAGTTAGTATGGGGTGCACTGTGCTTTATATCACGGTTAGTACGGGGTGCACTGTGCTTTAATATCACGGTTAGTACGGCGGGGTGCACTGTGCTTTAATATCACGGTTAGGACGGGGTGCACTGTGCTTTAATATCACGGTTAGTACGGGGTGCACTGTGCTTTAATATCACGGTTAGTACGGAGTGCACTGTGCTTAATATCACGGTTAGTACGGGGTGCATTTCTGTGCTTTAATATCACGGTTCAGTACGGAGTGCACTGTGCTTTAATATCACGGTTAGTACGGAGTGCACTGTGCTTTTAATATCACGGTTAGTACGGAGTGCACTGTGCTTTAATATCACGGTTAGTACGGGGTGCACTGTGCGTTTAATATCACGTCAGTACGGGGTGCACTGTGCTTTAATATCACGGTGGTAGTACGGGGTGCACTGTGCTTTAATATAACGGTCAGTACGGGGTGCACTAGTGCCTAAATCACGGTTAGTACGGGGTGCATGTGCTTAATATCAAGCTTGTAGTATTACGGGAGTGCACTGTGCTTTAATATACACGGTTAGTACGGGGTGCACTGTGCTTTAATACACGGTTAGTACGGGTGGTGCACACGGGTGTAATATCCGGTTAGGACGAGAGGTGCATGTGCTTTAATATCACGGTTAGTACGGGGCGTGCACTGTGCTTTAATATCACGGTTAGTAGTACGGAGTTGCATGTGCTTTAATATCACGGTTAGTACGGGAGTGCACTGTGCTTAATATCCACGGTTAGTACGGGGGTGCACAGCTGTGCTTTAATATCACGGTTGGTACGAGTGCATGTGCTTTAATATCACGGTTAGTACGGGGTGCACTGGGCTTTAATATCACGGTCAGTACGGGGTGCACTGTGCTTTAGTATCACGGTTAGTACGGGGTGGCCGGATGCACGTGCTTTAATATCCCGGTTAGTACGGGGTGCACTGTGATTTAATATCACGGTCAGTACGGGGTGCATGTGCTTTAATATACGGTCAGTACAGGCGGAGTGCCACTGTGCTTTAATATCCGGTTAGTACGGGTGCACTGTGCTTTAAATCACGGTAGTAGGGGTTGCACTCGGCTAAATACGGTTAGTACGGGGGTGCACTGTGCCTTAATATCACGGTTAGTACGGAGTGCACTGTGCTAATATCACGGTCAGTACGGGGTGCACTGTGCTTTAATATCACGGTATTAGTACGGGGTGCACTTCTTAATATCACTGGTTAGTACGGGGGTGCACTTGTGTTTAATATCACGGTCATATGTACGGGTGCAATGTGCTTTAATATCAGGTAGTACGGGGTGCACTGTGCTTTAATATCACGGTTAGTACGGGGTGCACTGTGCTTTAATATCACGGTTAGTACGGGGTGCACTGTGCTTTAATATCACGGTCAGTACGGGGTGCACTGTGCTTTAATATCACGGTTAGTACGGGGTGCAATGTGCTTTATATACCGGTCAGTTACGGGGTGCACTGTTGCCGTTAATATCACGGTTAGTCGGGGTGCACTGTGCTTTTAATATAACGGTTAGTACGGGGTGCAGTGCTTTAATTATCACGGTTAGTACGGGGTGCACTGTCTTAATATCACGGTTAGACGGGGTGCCACTGGGTGCACTTTAATATCACGGTTAGTACGGGGTGTTGCACTGTGCTTTAAATCACGGTTAGTACGGGGGCACTGGCTTTAATATCACGGTTAGTACGGGGTGCACTGTGCCTTTAATCACGGTTAGTACGGGGTGCACTGTGCTTTAATATCACGGTTAGTACGGGGTGCACTGTGCTTTAATATCACGGTTAGTACGGGGTGCACTGTGCTTTAATATCACGGTTAGTACGGGGTGCACTGTGCTTTAATATCACGGTTAGTACGGGGTGCACTGTGCTTTAATATCACGGTTAGTACGGGGTGCACTTGTTAATATCAGGTTATACGGGTGCACTGTGCTTTAATATCACGGTTAGTACGGGGTGCACTGTGCTTTATATCACGGTTAGTACGGGGTGCACTGTGCTTTAATATCACGGTTAGTACGGGGTGCACTGTGCTTGCTTAAATTCACGGTTAGTACGGGGGGTGCACTGGCTTTAAATCACGGTTAGTACGGGGTGCACTGTGCTTAATATCACGGTTAGTACGGGGTGCACTGTGCTTTAATATCACGGTCAGTACGGGGTTGCCACTGTGCTTTAATATCACGGTAGTACGGGGGCAACGTGCTTTAATATCAACGGTCAGTACGGGGTGCACTGTGCTTTAATTCACGGTTAGTACGGGGTGCCTGTGCTTAATATCACGTGTACGGGGTGCACTGTGCTAATATCACGGTTGTAGTACGGGGTTGCACTGTGCTTTAATATAATACGGATAGTAACGGGGTGCACTTTGCTTTAATTATCACGGTTATACCGGAGTGCACGTGTGCTTTTAATATCACGCGGTCATTAGTACGGGGGCACTGTGCTTTAATATCACGGTTAGTACGTGGTGCACTGTGTTATAGTTAATCACGGTTAGTACGGGGGTGTGCACTCGTGCCTCTTAATATCACGGGTTACGTAAGGGGTGACCTGTGCTTTAATATCACGGTTAGTACGAAGATTCAACATGTACAGCATATAGAGCCATATGTACAAAAGGGATTCCAGTGAGACACCTTCCATTCATGAAAGACCCCTTACTCCACCATTCACTTGACGGGGCCCTAACTTGCAATATTTACTAAAACACATTTGGAAGGTGTCTTATCAAGTTAAAACACATAGTGATGGAATTAATACATGTGATGGTAAATATAATATATAGTGATGGTAAATATAACACGCAGTGATAGTAAATATAACACAGTGATGGTAAATATAACACATAGTGATAGTAAATATAATACATAGTGATAGTAAATATAACACACATAGTGATAGTAAATATAACACAGTGATATAAGATAAACTAGTGTTAGTATAATATAAACCGTGAGGTAAATATAAAACATAGGATAGTAAATATCACACATAGTGAGAGGAAATATAATACATAGTGATAGTAATATAACACAAGTGATGGTAAATATAACACATAGTGATGAGATAGTAAATATAACCACCGTGATATAATATAACACAGTGATGTAAATAAAAACATAGTGATAGTAAATATAACACGCAGTGATAGTAAATATAACACAGTGATGGTAAATATAACAGTAGAGGTAGTAAATTATAACACATAGTGATATAAATATAAACATAGCTGATAGTAAATATAACACAGTGATGGTAATATAACACATCATGGATGTAATATAATACATTAGTGATAGTAAATAATAACATAGTGATAGTAAATATAAAACAGTGATGGTAAATATAACACATAGGATCAGTAAATATAATACATAGTGATAGAATAAATCATGTATAGTAAATTATACACAGTGTGAAATAACACATAGTGATAGTAAATATAACACATAGTGATAGTAATATAACACGTGTGGTAAATATAAACACATAGTGATTGTAAATTAATAAACATCAGTGATAGTAAATATAACAGTGATGGTAAATATAACACATAGTGATAGTAAATATAATACATAGTGATAGTAAATATAACACGTGATGGTAAATATAACACATAGTGATAGTAAATATAATACATAGTGATAGTAAATATAATCATAGTTGATAGTAAATATAACACAGTGATGGTAAATATAACACATAGTGATAGTAAATATAACACAGTGATGGTAAATATAACACATAGTGATAGTAAATATAACACATAGTGATAGTAAATATAATACAATAGTGATGTAAATAAACACAGTGATGGTAAATATAACACATAGTGATAGTAAATATAATAATAGTGATAGTAAATAAAACACAGTGATGGTAAATATAACACATAGTGATAGTAAATATAATACATAGTGATAGTAAATATAACACAGTGATGGTAAATATAACACGTAGTGATAGTAAATATAACACATAGTGATAGTAAATATATAACATAGTGATAGTAAATATAACACAGTGATGGTAAATATAACACGTAGTGATAGTAAATATAGCACGTAGTGATAGTAAATATAACACATAGTGATAGTAAATATAAACACATAGTGACTAGAGAACAAATGATAACACATAGTGATAGTACATATAATACATAGTGATAGGAAATACTAACACAGCTGATGGTAAATATAAACATAGTGAGTAAAATATAATACATAGTGATAGATAAAATATAAACACAGTGATGGTAAATATAAACACGTAAGTGATAGTAAATATAACACATAGTGATATTAAATATAATACAAGAGATAGTACAAATAACACAGTGATGGTAAATATAACAGTAGTATAGTAAATATAGACGTATATAGAAATAAAAGTAGAAATAAACCGTAGTTACAATAACGATCTGTACTGTATATTGGTGTTTTACATTATTTGATGGACAGTGGAGCTGGTAGCTATGGAACTCCTCTTGAAATGTTCCTCAATATCCATTCTCTAAGTATAATAAGTCACAGACTGATACATGGGCAGTGGTTGATAACATTGCTCTATATTATAGCATTTTTGAGGCTGGTGAGATGAGGTAACATGATATTCTATAAAATGCTTAGTTTGTGACAATGGTAAAAAATAATGAATGACGCTTATCTAGTGCAGAGATCTAGAGGTCATATTTGTCCGTGAGAATTGTGGCCTCTGTAGTTTCTTCATGGATATAACTATGCACAAGCTCTTAATACCTCACAGGTCTCTTATTGAGACGGATTGGAGCTTAAGCTAAAGAGCCATACTCTTTTGTAACATGTTTGTGATGGCAATTGCAACTAACGATTAATTAATGCGGTTGTTAATTATGGTGGAGACTCGCCTCAATTGTAGACATGTGCACAAACATGTCAGAATAGTTGTACAAATAATGGCATAATGATAACAATTTACCAACTAAACAACGTACTTTCTTAGCAGGTTCGAAAATGGAAAAGTGTTCCTGTTGGGTTCATTAACTACTTCAGTGCTGGATGGATTGCATTGGATTTTTAGGATAGACTTATCCACTAACTGGGCCCAAGAACAGGAATTCAAAATGAGGTTTTAAAACACGTATTGGTTTCCACGTCTTATACTTTATATATTAGTTTATAAAAGAAATACTGTTATATTGTAGAGGAAGTGTATGAAATGTGTTTTTACAAATGTCTCTTAACAACAACACACACATGTCACATGGTGAGCCTGTTAGGGGGGCGGTCCCACTTAGCAGAGCCAAACAATATCTGTTCTTTTCTGTCCCTGATCACATACATCAGTGTGACAGTCTCTAGTAATGATCTATTTCGGAGAAATAGTGAACAGTACATAGTGAACTGGGAGAATTGTAACTGAACACTTCTGCCTCTCTATGGCCGATAGTTTTTCTGAGAGAATAAAAACAAAAAAGGTGCGCGTTTAATGACTATAGGATATGAGGTATGGGCAGGGTTGGATGTGTAGAAACTGGGATTGTCTTTCTGAGACACAAGGACGAGAGGCCATCTCAAGGTGTTATGCCCGACAGTTGTTTGTGTGCGAAGTAGGTCTGATTAGTTGATTGAGGCTCACTGCGGTGTCTACTCGATTTCTTAATTAATAGGATAGCAGCCTTTACAGGTCCCTAACAAAACAACCATGAGTACGTACTTGTTATGTTATATAGCATATTGTTATGTGCTTTTCTTCATGAGATTTTCAGGCCCCAAATGTACAAAACCATTAAACATATATTGCATTTTGAAATAGCAGCTAAATAGGATATAGAGCATGTTCTATAGCTCAGAATATGGTGCACAGTTAACTGTTAAAGTAGCCAAAGAGGCAACAAGTGGGTGGTTATGTATTAATATAATCGTGAGATCGACAGTACATCAAATAAGTAAGAGCCACTACATGGTGTACCAACCTTGGACAGCACTTTGGCCAAGATCCGCAAAGCTCTGTTAAATCAGGGCTCATGTAACATGATGGGAAATCAGTCTGCGGCCCTGATAACACACACAGCTAATCTATTATTAGGAACTCACATTCAATACTTTAATGTCCAGTCAAACATAACCATTTGTTGTCATGTCTGATACGTTTCATGCAAGTAGACAAGAATATTTGTTCAGGCTTAGACCAAGGGCCACAAAAAATGGAGAACAATTTGAGCAAGAGACATTGAAATTGTATGTTCCAATTAACTCGGTAGTGCTTACATCTTTGTTGAAAAATATCTCTAACCTGGAAAACACCTGTTGAACACGGGCATGACTCCACGGTAGTTGCCGCTATAAAGAGCCGTTTTTTCGGAAATTCAGGGAGCAGAAATACAAGCGAGAAACAGATGGCTCCCCGGAGGCCTCCATATGCAATAATGAACTGGTCCTTTCTGGTGATGGAGCTCACCGAGAACGTGTTCAGAATACATGTCAATACAAGGACCCCTATAATAAAAAAGTGACATGAAATTAGTGCAATCTTTCTAAAAATAGCTCACCCCTTATAACGCTGTGCTTGTGGGTCCCGATACACATCGAGTTTATAAGCGATCGCCTTGAAACTAAACCATGTAGCATGTACAATTAAAGTATTTAAGATACCATAATCGTGCTGTAAAGTATTCATAAATATGAAAATTGGGAGCCATGCTGCATCGCGTTATGAAGCGGATCAGCGGGGTAACTGATCGCGTTTAAACGGGGTGAGCTGTATTTTTTTTTTAATAAAATAAGGTGCAATATAGAAATCAAGTTAACTTGAAGTGTCTCAGCAAGAGGAACAGTTGAACTAAATCAGTGTGGACACGATATGAAAGTCTTGATGAAAGGAATCCTGAAAATTGACAGAGAAAAGAAAACCAAAATGAAGTGCGTGAAGCACTGCAAGATGGTTATGTTAACAAGCAATGGTGAAAAGCTACTTACAATGTAGCAGAAGTGGACAGCATTTCGGATACAATCCCAGCCACAATGGGGACTGCGGATGGCGGCGTTTCTGCCTCCCCGAGTGCGTCTTATGCTTATTTACAATTTGTATCTTATTGTTGGTTTTTGTGTAGAACCTTAATCATTGTGGCAGCATATTTAGACACTAGTACCACACACACACACACACACACACACACACACACACACACAACACACACACACACACACACACACACACACACACACACAACACTATACAGTAAAGTGAATCAAGAGACTAGTGCACACTATTTACTTAATGTAATATTTAAGTGTAGGATAGGGATATATAGATCCTTTACCACAGAAAACTGGAGGTGTGACACTAAGTATTATATTTATTTATGAACTTCAATACAAACTCTTGCCATATCTATTTGTCAGCAGAATAATGCTTCAAATGTTTGTAAAGTGCAGTCGCCTGCAGGTCACAGATACCATTTAGCGGACGACATCAGAGATGAATGAATTAGTACAGAGCTTTCACACCCTCGTAGGATTCTTCTTGAAGTGCATGCTACAAAGTACTTACAGCCATTAAAGGTATCACAGACTGCAAGTGATCTGCATTACTCCAGGGACCGTACTGGTACTGACCTTTTACCCTTGTCACACTTCAGTTCTATGGGACAGGACCGGTTTTATGTGTGTTAAGAGATAAGAAAATAAGGGGCGGGGGGAGGATAGGGGTTAGAAAAGATTTATTCCGTTGTGTATCCAATAGGACCCCAGTTCGGAATACGTGTAATGTTACCATCCCCCATTCAGATTCCAATATTGTTAAATTTACTGAAGTGCATTAATTTGTCCAAATTTGCGAGAATATCGGCCCTAAATAAGGTAATATGAAGTTGTCCGTGTGTTAACCCGGGGTTGCAACTCCAGGTATCCAGGATATCCCTGCTTCAGCACAGATGGTGCAGTCAAAGAGATGAGCACTGATTGAGCAACTGTGCTGAGCAGGATATCTGTAAAACTAAACTGTTGGTGCCCTTGAGGACTGGAGGTTAAAATATGCATTTCCTTTTGTTGTTTTTGGCCAGTGAAATTTTACCAGCTTATTTTTTCTACTCTGATTTACTCTAATTTGCAGAATATGTATCTAAGTAATGTGCTACTCATTCCCTTTCCGTCAGGAAACACACCTTTTAAGAAGTTTAAGATACATGGCACACTAGACTTGCTACCGTTTAAATTGGGAGTCAGCGCGTTAGGCATTTACCAGAAACAACGGTAGGTTAATCATAACACCTACTGTATGTGTTAAATCAAACGTGATAAGCCTACATTGTTATCAGATCATTAATCAGCATTTAAAAAAAAGTAAATGTCATATAATGTGATGGATTATCTTAAAAAAAGGTTATTTTAACTAGGCCACTTTTGCTGCCATATCCTAATTTTCCATAGACACGTCAACATGTTAAAAATACAGTAAAACCCGTTATAACGCAACCCGTTATAACGCGATCGGTTATAAAGCGGTTTTCACGTGGCTCCCGTTTAAAAAAAAAAAATTAAATTAAAAATGTTTATTTTTTTTGCACACTGCACACACTGCACACACTGCACACACTGCACACACTGCACACTCTCAATGCACACACTGCACACGATACACACTCTCACTGCACACACTGCACACTAATCACTGCACACACTGCTCACTGCACCACACTGACTCACTGCACACACGCACACTGACACACACTCTCACTGCACTCACTGCACACTGCACACTGACACACTGCTCACAGCACACCACACTCCAGCACTCACTGCAACACTCCCCGCACTCACTGCACCGCACACTCCACAGCACACACTCTACACTGCACACACTGCACACACTCCCCCACGCACGGCACACATCCCACTGCACGCACACACTCCCACTACACGCATCAACACTCCCACTGCACACAACCACTCCACTGCATGCACACACTCCCAATCCCACTGCACACTCCCACGCACGCACACACTCCACTGCACGCACACACTCCCACCTGCACGCATCCCACTCGCACGCACTCCCACTGCACACACTCCCACTGCACCCATCCCACTGCACACTCCCACCTGCACACACTTCCAGTGCACACACTCCACCATGCCCAAACTCCCACTGCACAACTCCACGCACACACTCCCACCACACACTACTCACTGCACACACCAGACAATCCCGCACTCACTGCAACACACCACTGCAACACCTCTCAACTGCACAATGCCCTCACACGCCACACTCTCACAGCACACAGCTCTCACACACTCGCTCTCACAATACACTCACATGTCAGCAGCCCACCCCTCCCCTACATTCAGCATCTCCCACACCCCCCAGCCAGCCCACCACCTCATGTCACCAGCAGCAGCGCACACCCCCCCCCTCACATGTCAGCAGCCACCCCCCTCACCCTCAATGTCGCAGCCCACCCCCCCTCACATGGTCAGCGCACACCACCCCCCACCTCACATGTCAGCAGCCCACCCCCCCCCTCACATGTTCAGCAGCCCACCCCCCCTCACATGTTCAGCAGCCCAACCACCCCCCTCCCACATGTCAGCAGCCCACCCCCCCCTCACATGTCAGCACGCCCCCCACACTCCATCACAGACCACCCCCCTCTTCTTTTTGGTTTTGGTCTTCTCTGCATTGCTCCTCCACACCTTTTGTTTTCGTCTCCCGTACTACGCCACTTCCGCCGTTCGCCCACCGACATCGCCTATACTTCTCTCCTACAACCATTCCGTACCCCTTGTTTTCTTTCGTTTTCGATTCTTGTCATTTCTTCCACCAAGCTCCTTTACCGACTTCATTATTCACTCCACCCTACGGACCCATTGTTACTCTCCTCACCCCTGTACGCTCCCCCAACCCACCCCTCACCATGTCGCAGCCCCCCCAAACTGTCCGCAGCACACCCCTCCTCACATGTCAGCAGACACACCACCCTACATCGTCGCAGAAACAAAACCAAGCAATGTCAGCCAGAAAAACCCCCCTAAAATGTACACGAACACCCCCTCACATGTCAGCACCAGCCCCCACCCCCCCTCACATTGTCCGCAGCCCACCCCCCCTCACATGTCAGCAGATACACATGTCAGCAGCCACCCCCCAGCACATCGCAGCAGCCCACCCCCCCTAAAATGTCAGCAAAAAACAGCACACCCCCCCTCACATGTCTCAAGCAGCCCACCCCCCCCCCTCCCGCACATGTACAGCCAGCCCACCCCCAACCACACCACACACACACACACACACACACACACACACACACACCCCTACCTACCTTAGATCAGCTCCGCACATCCTCTCTCCCCGGTACTAAGCTTAAGCCCCGCCCCCTCATGCTCTGACCTCTCCGGAAGAAAAAAAAAACACACGGCTGCCGGGGACTGGGAGGGGGGAGGGAGGGGGCTGGGAGGGAGAGGGAGGGGAGAGGGAGAGGGAGGGGGCTGGGAGAGGGAGGGAGGAGGGATGAATCGCCGCCGTTTTTTTAAACTTTTTTTTTAAACTTTTTTTTTTTAATTTATTTAATTAACTGGCGCCCGGCCAGAGTCATCGCGGGCCCCACAGAGAGGCCAGACGGGCCGCATGTTGTGCAGGCCTCTTCCTTCCTTCCCTCCTCACTCCCTCCCAATCAGGCACGCGGCGGCCATTTTTTTTTTAAAATTAGCGCGACCCCGTTACTAACGCGGTGGTCTCGGGGTGGACCCCCAGGACCGCGCTATAACGGGGTTTACCTGTATATTTTATGTATTTTATCATGCATTGCTGCATTTAAATACAATTTATCAATCAAATTGTATTTTCATGAAATACGTCCTGTGAACAAAGTTATATGATGTGAACCCTAACAAACAGAATATTTTATTTAAACTAACTGACTACTGATTGCAATTCAGATTCTTGTTTACTTAAAAAGTCATGAGCCAAGTTTTTTTGAATATGCCATTAATTAGGCACAAAGAACGCTGAAACGCATTACCTGTTCCCCAAGAATAATGGACAGATCACTTATAACTCTGCGATGATTAGAGGTGGATAAGATTTGCTAATTTATTCATGATACTTCAAAGACATTTGCAAATTAGGGATATATTTGAGTGAAGGCTCTTTGGCAATTTGCAGGGTCAACTCAAAAATACATACTCCCTTTCTTTTGTTATTACTCAACAATACTAGTCAGTACTAGCCAATACTTATCAGCATCTTTCACCACGTTTGTAAAAGATGGTGGTAACAATCTCTTTAGTTGGAGATTTCCGGTGAGGCGACGTATTCATGAGTTTTCCAAATTAAAGATAATAATCTCTAGTGATGATAATAAATCTTTAGAAAACATGTTGTCTTCAAAAGTTATAGCACTGTCTAAGATTCATAATACGCATTTTCATTTACTGCTTGTTATTAGTATGTCAACTACTCACATGCAGGGAAACAAGAATAAACAGGCGACAAATTAAATGGGGATACATTAGGGGAATCCTTGATAGAGAAGGATTTAGGAGGGCTTGTAGACAGCAGGCATAGCAATAGTGTACAAAGTCAGCCTTAATTTCTCGCTATGCACCATCCCGACTCTTGCATTCCGCTCAAGGGTGCCTTCTCTCTACCCCCTTTGTATCTAAAGCACTCTCCCGCATTAAACCTTTCTCACTGACTGCCCCACACCTCTGGAATGCCCTTCCCCTCAATACCCGACTAGCACCCTCTCTATCCACCTTTAAGACCCACCTTAAGACACACTTGCTTAAAGAAGCATATGAGTAGCTCCTTGGCTGATAGTATACACCTGATACATAAACCTTGGCCCCCTGTAGACGCACTTACCAGAATGCCCTCCTACTGTCTCTGTACATTCTTCCTACTTACCAATTAGATTATAAGCTCTTCAGGGCAGGGACACATTTTTCTAACTGTCACTTTTATGTCTAACGTGCTTCTTCCCATGATCTGTTATTTGTATTATTTGTTATTTATATGATTGTCACGTGTATTACTGCTGTGAAGCGCTATGTACATTAATGGCGCTATATAAATAAAGGCATACATAAATTCAAGTCATGCAGTAGCTGCAAAGGCAAACAAGATCTTATTTTGCATTAATGGGGGAATGGATGGAAGGGAAGTAAACATGATTATGCCCCTTTATAAAGCATTAGTAAGACCACAGTTTGAATATGGAGTACAATTTTGGGCACCAATCCATAAAAAAGACATTATGGAACTAGAGAAAGTGCAGAGAAGAGCCACAAAATTAATAAAGGGGATGGATAATCTGATTTATGAGGAGAGACTAGTTAAATTAGATTTGTTTATGTTAGAAAAGAGGCGTCTAAGAGGGAATATGATAACTATATACAAATATCTTTGGGGACAGTACAAGGAGCTTTCAAAAGAACTATTTATCCCAAGGACAGTACAAAGGACACAGGGTCATCCCTTAAGGTTGGAGGAAAGGAGATTTCACCAGTAACAAAGGAAAGGGTTCTTTACAGTAAGGACAGTTAAAATATGGAATTCATTACCAATGGAGGCTGTGATGGCAGATACAATAGATTTGTTCAAAAACAGGTTGGGCATCTTTTTAGAAAGGAAAGGTATACAGGGATATACCAAATAAGTATACATGGGAAGGATGTTGTTCCAGGGAGTAATCCGATTGCTAATATTTGGAGTCAGGAAGGAATTTATTTTTTCCCGTATGAGATATTATTAGTTGATATGTCACTGGGGTTTTAGCTATTAGTTGATATGTCACTGGGGTATCTGTCATCTACATTTTAGCATAGGTTGAACTTGATGGACATATGTCTTTTTTTAACCTCATCTACTATGTAACTATGTAATAGATGGGCACCGGGTCATTAAGGCGCAATTGCAGGGGTGTCAAACTCAGTCCTCACGGACCACCAACAGGCCAGGTTTTATGGATATCCCTACTTCAGCACAGGTGGTGCAGTCATTGACTGAGTTTGACACCCCTGCTCTATAGCCTGCAGGTTCATTAGAACAGATTGCCATTAATGGGGCAAACCCCTGTACCATGCAGTTTGGTATCTTTCCTCATCTAGTTGTAATTAAGAATTCATATGTTTGTAGTATTAAATGCTTTCTTTAGATTATATATCGGTATTATGGTTTGAAGTGATATGGAATAACCATATTCTGGAAATATAATTTGTTTCAACTATTTTATATTATACCATATGTATATATTTTAAATATGTATCACATGCTCATCTTAGATGTTTGGTTAGCTCTACTGAGGCATCTTTCATGAGCACTGCCTAATCTTATCATTAAGTGAATACTTCTTGATATAACGGAGAAGTCTTTTCCTCCATAATTGTCCCACAGAGTAGAAGATTGGGGCTATTTTCATCAGTGTCTTATGCTGGGTCTGACGAAGCTTCTACATTCCAGGAACAGGCTTGCTGAAGGTCGTGATTCTTCATCCCCTGTATATATTTACCTGATGCTCTCCAAAAAAGGCAGAAGATAACAGTTAGGCAGATGTAAGGCCAGTTCCACTCGTGATTGTCTCCAATTGTAGAGACACCAAGGAAGATGAAAATCAGGGTTTCACTGACACTGCTCCACATCTTCATGAAGTATTTAACTGTAGTGTACGACTTTTGAGAGATGTTGGCCTCCACGTAGCGTTTCATGCTCATAGAGCAGGCAATAATCCTAAAACAAAAATTAAAAAAAACAATATCGGCCATTAGCCAAGGACACCATTACAACAAATGCAAAGGAAAGCAGATCTGAGTGCTGGTTCTAATGTAAAGTGGTTTTAATACATTCAGAGACCTTTTCATAAAGTGGAGAGGATAAAATGTATTGCTGTTCTGATTGTCTGGAAAAGGCCTCAGGATTTTCTGCTTGGCATGGTCTTGAGTAATGGCGATTATTACCTTGCAGTCTGTAAGAGACGTGTTCAGAGGTACGCAATGGAGACCGTTTAAAGTGAAACGTAAATTAGGCTTTATTGCGCCTGTACCTTTAACACAGCAAAATTCTTCAAATTAAGCAAAAGAAAACATACTCTACTTTGGAGAATATCTACACATGTAGTCCAGCCCTCTCTAACTGGGTGGTTAGCTAAGCTAATTACCAGCCCCAAATATATATACATATATACAGATATATAACCGTCCGATAAGAAAGTCTTATCTGTTTCTTGTAGCTGTAGGGGAAGCCTCTCTGCACTCCTGGTTCTGCACCCTTGTGTGCTATAGAAATATCAGGATCCAGGTTTAGAAATCTTGTCCCCTTTGTCTTGCTGTCAGCCTGCAGTCTCTTTGCAGCTCAAGACATCTGTCCTTCCTAGGTCAGCCCCAATTGTGAGACTAAGGAATCCTCTTCCTGTGTCTCAGAGCAGGCTTTTTCTGACAGAGCTGTGATTAGGCAGGTGGAGTTGGTTGATTGCTGGTGTGCAATTAACCAGCACACTGCTGGATTAGAGGCAAGTTGCTTTAACAGAGATAAGTCCCTGTTACACAGTCCTTTTGAGGTGGGTACAGGATAGGTCATTCAAGACTCCTGGGATTCAGGGAGAGTGTTTAAAATGGTGGACACCAGTCACGTATCGCTTCTTTGTTATAAAATCCAGTGGCTACGTTTTAGTTCCTCTGTATATTAAATATATATGTGTGGCCCTGGTTATAATAGGTTAAATATGGCTCTATCCCTATAGAATCTTCTGGTGAGATGTAAAGCCATTGAAGGTTATAAAGAGCAAAGGGATCCCATGATCTAGGAGACACGGTTTCCTGACCAGGAGGTGCCAAGTCCCACAAGGACAGGTCAGGCAGCTGAGCCTGTAGGACTTCACCCTGTGGGTGTGGCTAGGACAAAGGAAGAAAGCCTGTCATAAAGGGACAAGTGCCTGTGGCTACAGCTGTGGGCAGCTATCTTCAGTCCACCGGCCTCCACGGTCAAGTTGTATGTCATCCCTGGGGAGCCCACCCTAATATAAGCATGTGCCCCTGCTAGTGAGATCCTGGTTATCTAACAAGGGACGTTGCTGTTAACCCTTGGATGTTCAATAAAAAGAAATATTCTGGTAAGTATAAAAGCTCCTAGAACCTCATTCTTACTGAGACTTCCGAACAGTGCACCCCATCTGCTCAGCCGGAACCTTTAAGAGTAGCGGTACTGACCACACGAGAGATACATTAGGAAGTGTAAAATGATTGAAGGGATAATTAGTCACATATATTTGTGTGTAAGAAAGTATCCACAAATTCTGCTCACACAGAGCAAGCCGCAAAGATCGAAATGTTATTATTAAAAGACTTGGTTAGACTTGTCATCAGGTTACTGTCAATCTACGCTCAAATAACCTTTAACGCTCATTTTTGAAGTGTTTTGAAAAGAAAATTGGTTCTTAATGTCTAGGGACGGCTGATGGAATACCGCGATGATAACATTCAGATCAAATGGGTTCTGCTATCCTGACCCTGCAATTTATCCGGCATGTGATATAATGTTGTAATTCAGTAATATTTCAATTACGTTTGTCCACTTAACCATTTCAACAGTGCTGGACCATTTTACATCAAATTTGCAAAAATAAACGTTTATTTCACAAGTATATTTCTCATGGTGAACTAATGAAGCGTTAACAATCAAAATGTTTTACTTTCATTCAACTTGTCCAGCTAAGTCTGAGATTTCTTAAAGTAAATTACTTTGTCTCCATCTGTAAGTTCTAGGTAATGCAGCAGGAGAAGCAACACAACCTTACTCCAGCTAGCAAAGCCGTTATGAATCCCAGATAGCTGGGGGAGGTGCCTTCTTATAGGTCTTGGAAGGTCAGGTGGTATAAATAGCTGCCTAGCGAGGGCCTGCCCAGAATCAAGGTGTCCTAGCATGTGAGACGTCACGGTGATGGCCTCCGGAGGATCTACCTCTTGGTGTCAACATGTTTTCTAAGTAAAATGTTCACAATTGTCTAAGTCTCATATGTATGTATGAAACTTTATCCTCAGCCACAAAAGTGCACAAGTTAACACATTGGGGAACGTGGATTAAGATTATACTTTTGCCCCTCTCTAGCGATGACGAGACATTTGCATTGTCTTTTCTCCAGCTTTGAGAAGCAGATTAACAGCGTTTTAAAAAGTTAAGGGGAATGTTGGTACCAAACCTACAGTATCCACATTTAGTTGTGATAACGTTCCCCCTGACTGTAAATTCATACATAAACGTCTGCTAATTCCTATGTTAATCAAAGTTGAAAGTTGTTTTTTAAGTTTAAAAACTGGCTCATATCCAGCAAAAAAAATTCCGATTTCATCTGTTCCATTGTGTGCCGATTAATCCTTTTCTTTATTCAGTTAATCCTCCCAGAAATGCCATAAATTCCAATGAAAGTGTGTGTGTGTGTGTGTGTGTGCGCGTGTGTGTGTTACGTGGATTGGAATTTTGACTCTCTGCTCTTTGAAAGGAATTCACAGTATTATATTTGATTTTCTCTCCTTGATGATTGTGAAGTGAAAAACTTGTTTTTTTAAACGTGCTGCGAATATAAATGAATCAATCTATTTCTTGCTAAAGACACTCCCAACCCCCCCATTTATCAACGTAATTCTCTCCAAGTGTAAAGACACTTGGAGAACAGGCAAAGCTTGAATCACGTATGCACTGAGACCAAATGGATACATGGTACTGTAGCTGAATTGAATTAAATGGATCGTTAATTTCATGTCACTTTCTGCTCATTAATACTTAGCGCCTTTTTTGCGTTGTTTAAATGGAATAGCCATTCATTTCTTTAAAAAAAATTAAAAAAAACCTAGAGAAACCTTAGGATCTGACCATTTTGTGTTCATTCAATTCAAATTATTATTATCCATATGCTGTGATAAATATTATAATTATAATTGTATAACATTATAATGGTAACTATGAACGGGTAATAAAGGAAGCGTTGGTTCTTGAGATACTTACGCCACAATACCAGAAAGGTGAAACATTTCCGCGGTGAGGTAGGAGAAGTAGCTGTATAAGAAAACAAAGAGAGGTTCGATGACACGGATATTATCCGTGAAACGCGTCGTTAAGGCGGCTACAAATCCAAACGCAAGGCCAACCAACACTCCTCCAATGCCAACTGCGAAAATGGATCCAATTCCAGCACAGATGTCCACTACTTGAATTTCTGTCATTTTATCGAAGGCTTCGAACAGCTTATACAGCACCTATAACATAAATACCGATACTCTTAGAATATATTTTTACCAAACTTCTATGCCAGTATAAGAACACAGGCCATGTCAAATAGAATTAAATACTATTATAGGCTAAAGCAGTCAAATTCAGGGCATTATTGAAAACCCTGCTCTCTGATTGGTTAAAATTCCGGGCATTATCAAATCAGTAATGCCCGGAATTTAAGCAGCTTGCAATGTGTAGTTTTCAATGTGTTTATTTCCAGCCAATCAGCTTTCAGAACAGCTGAGACAGGGCAGGAGGGCAGGGGATTAGTCTGAATGAAGTAACAGCTCTGAGACAGGGCAGGGGATTGGTCAGGACGTATCAGCCACGGGTTGACTCCTCCCGAGCTGACAGATTTTCTGAGCAGATTCAGTTGAATTGGGGGGGGGGGAAGGGGGGAGTCTGCAAAGAAGTAGTGGCTGTCTGCGTTTGTTGTGGCTGCAGTTGGGGTCAAGTAGTGTGTGTGTGGTGTTACTGTGTGTGTGTGTGTGTGTGTGTGTGTGTGGTGTGTGTGTGTGTGTATGTGTGTGTGTGTGTGTGTGTGTGTGTGTGTGTGTGTGTGTGTGTGTGTGTGTGTGTGCTGTTGTGTTGTATATCTGTGTAGAGGTGTGTGTGTGTCAGTGTCAGTGCCAGTGTCAGCAGCAGTGTTTATGGGTGTAGCATGTGTGTGTAGCAGCAGTTTGTGTGTGTAGAGGTGCAATGTTGTGTGTGTGTGTGTATGTTGTGTGTGTAGAGGTGCAATGTTGTGTGTTGTGCTGTGTTGTGTGTAGAGTGTGGGGGGAAGAGTGCAAAGTTTAGTAAGTGGCTGCATTTTTTATTGTGGCTGCAGTGTGTGTGTGTGTGTTGTGCTGTTGTATGTGTAGCAGCAGTTTGTGTGTGTGTAGAGCTGATGTGTGTGTGTGTGTGTATAGAGTTCCAGTGTGTGTGTGTGTGTGTGTGTGTGTGTGTGTGTGGTGTGTGTGTGTGTGTGGTGTGGTGTGTGTGGTGTGTGGTGTGTGTGTGGTGTGGTGTGTGTGTGTGTGTGTTGGTCAGTGTCAGCAGCAGTGTTTATGGGGTGTAGCATGTGTGTGTGCAGCGAGTTTGTGTGTAGTGTAGAGCGAGTGGAGGGTGTGGGTGCTGTGTGGGGGTGTGAGTGTGTGTGAGTTGTGTGTAGAGGTGCTGTGTATGTGTGTGTAGAGGAGGGCTGTGTTGTGTGTCTAGAGACTCCAGTCTGTGTGGTGGGTGCTGTGTGTGTAGAGGTGCTGTGGTGTGGTGTGTGTGTGTGTGTGGTTGTGGTGGGTGTGTGTGTGTGTGCGTTGTGTGTGTGTTTGTGTGTGTGTGTGTGTGGTGTGTGTGTGTGTGTGTGGTGTGGTGGTGGTGTGTGTGTGTGTGTAGTGTAAGCGTATAGAAAGGTGGTTCATGTATGTACCATTTATGTTAATAAAAGAAATCTATTTAACTATACAAAAGTGTCTATTTATTATAATAAGCCTACTTAGCCTATAATATAATAATTCCCTCAGAACAGGGCATTACTGGCCAATAATGACCTGGCTGGATTAAAGTCCCTCGGCTTCGCCTCGGACCTTCAACTCTTCCAGCCAGGGCATTATTGGCCAGTAATGCCCTGTTCTTCAGGGATTATTACTTAATTACAATTCAGTAAATTAAAAAAATTAGATTTAAATTCATTTCACGTAGAAGGAAAAGTAGAATTTAATAGTGCAAAGGGAAGAGAGAAGTTTTGCAGAGAGCAAGAGAATTTCAATATGGTAAATGATGAGGGGGAAGGGAAAGGGGTGGCAGAGGCGTGGGGAGAAGGAGAGGGTTTGGTGACTGATAACAACAGGCCAGAGAAGAGGGTGAACACTAAAACAATGCAGATGTTCTGGAAAGACACCGAAAAGAGCTAATGAATAGAGTTGGTGAATTTGTGTGCCCACTATAATAATGATGTATTTTAAACTAATGTAGTTATCCATGGATACAACCTTGTATTATGCCTATATTCTTACATTCAGTAAATTGCATTGTCCAATAACTGTTATTTCTGCCGCGTCCTGCCCAGAGGTTTCTAGAGCTCGGTCTTTTTCATAAAATCTCATTAGGAAAATAGTCAGTTAACCGTTAAACATCTATTTTTGTAATATTTGCTTATTATTGCTTTGTCAATTTCAAAAGATCAAACATGCTGACGAAGCCTAAACCACATACAGAGTGTATACAATAGATCCAGAGGTTCATGTTTACTACAGATGTACTGCACAAATTGCAATGATTTGACTTTTCCCTTTCCTAAAACAAGTTTGCCTTTAGACTGCAGCTATAAGTACCCAGAAAAGACAGAGTCAGGCTACACCGGTCATTTCAAAGTTCATTACCTTTCCTTCTATGCCTTCCTCTGATAGCTTTACTTCGAAGTTCCAGCCTTCCACTAAAACCCTTCCAAAGCACTATATTTGTAAAAGTCTGCCTCCATCGTTTCCATGCAGTATCTCTCTAATACTATATCTCATCCTAAAGGGCTTCAATCTCTGCCAAAACAATGGATATCATGGCCTTCAAACTCAGCTGGGAATCTAAAACACTGGCACAATATACTGTAACCCGTTGCTTTTGTTAGTCATCAGAGGCTTCTGTTTGTACTCAATGGAAAACACTTTAACAACAGATTGCTCTTAATGACGATAAAAGTTTGATGCGCTGCCAGAGGATACATTCTTGTACATAAATCCTTTCTGTTTGGAAAGGTTTATTCCATTGATACAGTTAGAGATGTGCAAAACTTTTCAAAACGTTTCTTTTTTTTTTTTTGTGACCAGTTTGCAGAACGTTTAAGGACTAAGGAGCCTATTCTATAAGCCTCGATAAGCCACTTATCGAGCACTTATCGGCCAAAATGCAACTGCTGTTCAGTAAGCCTCGATACTGTAAGTGGGCGATAAAGGCATGAATCGCCAAATTTTTTTCAGCTGTCAAAAAAAGATCGCCGGGTGAGCGGCGATAAGCCACTTATCGGCAGGTTCTGAAACTCGTGCAATTCTAGTAGCCTCGTGGCTCTAGAATGGCGACTTTCTCCCAAAATCCCCACGACAGGAAGGAAAAGGCGAGAGGCCGGGGAGAACCTGCTGAGAGGCGGTGAGAGAGGACTTAGAAAAAAAATGCATTTATCCTGTATCAGATTCATGCCGGGGTCTCCGGAGCTGAAACCCATTAATATCAGCACCGGAGACCCCCGGCATTAATCCCATGCAATAAAAATGCCTTTACAGGCAACTTCATTACCTTAACGGCTAACCGCTAAGGCAAGGAAAGGGTTAACTACCACTGCCATGTTTATTGTGGGTATCGGGGGTGGGTGAAGGTGGTATTTGGCCATTGGTGGGTAATTAGGCCTTGCAGGGGGGCTGCGGGTGGAGTTAACCCATTCATTACCTTAGCAGTTAACCCCTCCCGCTACACACCCGGTAGGTATAAACACAGGGCCAAATGCCAAGTCCACCCATCCTCGCTACCCACAATAAATATTTTAATTCACAACAACTCTACTACCCACTTCCTCTACCCCCAACAACTCCACCCCCCCCCCCCCCCACCTCCAAACACCTACAGTACAGTAATGGGCAAAATATCTATTATCCAGATATGGATAATAGTGCATTTGCCCATTATAAAATCAAACATTAGCCAGCCAGCATTAATAAAGTAAATAAAACATTCAACTTACCCCTGCCATCATGAAGGGCGTCCTCATCAGCATACTGCAGGTCCATGTCCTCTGATGCCAGCAAGAATACAAGAAAAAATTAAATCTAATGACCCCTAACCCCTTAATCCCCCTAGCAGTTAATAACCGCTATAGTAATTAAGGGGTTAACCCCCGTCCCATGCTACCTACCCGGGAGGCCTAACTACCCACCCTGGCCCCACTATACCTACCCTGTACCCATTGATTGGCACAGTGGTATATCATACCCATATAATATGGGCATGATAAGCCACTATATCACTCAATGGGCAACCTAATAAAAATAATTAAGGCCAAAAATACACAATAATCAAATAAATACACAAGCAGCTAAATACCCCAACAATAAAAGAACTAAAAAGCCTCAACTACACATCAATTACATTAATCTATCACTAAAACAGCAACAGAATTCCAATTATGTTATTCCAAAACATAAGAATACAAATAAATAAACATCTATCCAATCAATCAATTAAATAAATAAAACCAGTAGCCAACAAAACAAATAATTAATTTAAACCAGTAGCCAACAAAACAAATAATTAATTTAAAACGCTAACCAATCCTAACATGTACTAAAAACAAGCCATCCAAATTCAAAACAATTTAATCCAAACAATAAACAGAAATTGAAAAAATAACAATCAATAGAAAACGTAGGGGTAGAAGAATTGGGTGAAGGCGGTAGTAGCCCCAATGATGGAAGTTTAGGCCTTCCAGGGGGTAGCTGGACTGGTTAACCCCTTTATTACCATAGCGGTTCCCACCATTATGGTAGTGAATGGGTTAACTCCTCCCGTAACTTTCCAGGCAGGCCTAACCACCCACCCTGGGACTACTACCCCCTTCATCCACTCCCTCTGCCCAAAGAAACAGGCTATTGAGGTTTAACCCCTTCATTGCCTTAGCAGCTAGCCACTAAGGTAATGAAGCTGTTTTAATATAATTTTTCTTACTAGTGTACTGTAGATGAGCAGAGGGTCTCCGGAGCAGATATACGTTGATTTGAGGTCCGGGGACCCCCTACTTCCCGAGATACAGGCCCCGTTATGGGGTGCCGGCATCTCATATGCATTTTATTCCCACGGTCACGTGACGCGAGACATTTAAATGCATAGGAGATACCGGAACCTCATAACGGGGCCTATATCTCGGGAACAGAAGAAAAGTGTATAGGCGGTCACAGCAAAACGGAACTCAGCCAAGAAAAATAAAATAAAATCAGCTTTATTAAACTTGAATGCTGCACATCACAGAGAGCACCTCTGACGCGTTTCGTCCCGTCGTGGGACTTTATCAAAGAGTAAAAAGCCTCTCAACACGGGTTTCTATTGTAGGCAGATCCCTTTCAATGAATGGTTTAAAAAAATCACAATCAATGGTAGGCAATCAACTAATCATGTTGATGGGCCATGAAAGGAATCATAGTTGTCTAACAAAAAGGTAAACCAGAATCTAGACCAAAAACAAACAACACACATATATATGAAAGAATATCAAAGTGTCAAAAAACATATAAAAATTAAAAATAAGAACAAGTGATGAGCAGCATCAAAAACATGAATACATGTTAAACCAAAAAATACACATATGGATTTATAACCTAATGGAGAAATGCAGAAACTGTATATAACGTATGGGAGAAATCACCGTCCCTGAGGAGGAGAGTGAGACAGCGGGCACGGCCGCACAGCAAAAATGGCAAAGGCTGGACTGTGCTATAAAGTAACTTTATTAAAGCATAGGTTTTAAAAAAACAAGAGGAGGGGTGACATAGCGGGTGAAACGCGTAAGAGGCGCGGGGGGGGTGTCAAACCTCCTCTTGTTTTTTTAAAACCCATGCTTTAATAAAGTTACTTTATAGCACAGTCCAGCCTTTGCCATTTTTGCTGTGCGGCCGTGCCCGCTGTCTCACTCTCCTCCTCAGTGACGGTGATTTCTCCCTGCATCTTCATACAGCGTGGAGCACACGAAAAACGGATGAATTAAAGATATATGTGAGTACTTTGATACTACTTTGAAAGTTGGAGCTTCCCCAGGTGCACTGGTTGATTGAGTTGCAGGACTTATGCATGGGGTCTAGGTGGGTCTTAGGACTTCCCCCGGACAACCCTTTATAGTCTTGCCAGAACACGTCCCAACTAGGGGTTAATCCACATCAGCTCTACTGTTTATTTTCATTTTATTCCGGATGCAGCAATTCATTAATATGTGGACATAATGCTCTGTAGCACTAGTCAATTGGAGGGACCTTTACCCCAATATTCCTTCTGTATATAACGTATAATGTTATCAATTATCAGTATATTGATATATGTTAAGGAAATAATAATAACATACCGATACTTATGATAATATATCAGAAAATATACATTAAAGTTAAACAATATGCGGGAGAGCAATCCAAAAACCTGTACAAGAAAGGCCGAGCATGCATAGGTATATATGAGATATATGATGTAATATAATGTATATGATATGATGTACCTAGAGACACACTCCCAAGACTCCCCAAAACCACTAACCCTGAAGGAAATGTTTCAACTCCCAATCAAGGTTAATACCATGTGGGTGGAGAGTATTGAGAGTGTATATCCAATACATCTCTTGTTTGTTGAGAACATTTTCCCTGTTGCCACCTCTAGGGTGGCAAGATATATGTTCTATTGCTGAGAAGGAAAAATTATTAATACTGCCTTTAGGACATTGAGAAAAGTGTCTAGGCACAGGGTGATTTAAATCTCTCTTTTTAATCAACCGTACATGCTCGCCAATTCTGACTTTATGGGGCCTTGTAGTACGGCCCACATATTTATGTCCACAACCACAATAGAGGACATAAATAACAAAACTGATGTTACAATTAAGAAAATTCCTTATATAATATTTTCTGAGGTTCTCATTATATGAAATATATGTGGTCTGGACTGCGTATTGACACATAGAACATTTGCCACACTTAAAAAAACCTTTTGGTATACTTTTGACATTAGGGAAATTGGATCTAGAATCAAACATACTAGGCGATAAGTAAAAGGCCAAAGTTTTGGCTTTACGATAAGAAAATCTAGGACCACTTTGTACAATATTACGAATGTCCTTGTCCAACAACAATGTATGCCAATGTTTTGATATGATGTTACAAATTGGTTGCGACTGAGAATTGAATATAGTAATAAACAATGGACTCTTCGTATTATTGGATAATGATAGTAAATCTCTCTCTCTTTTAGGTAAATACTTTTTCTTTTTCTTACAGATAAGTGTTCCTCTATCCATAGCATCTGCCCTGGCGAATGCTGTAGTTATATCTTTGGCAGAATAACCCCTGGCCAGAAATCTATCAGACATCTCTTTTGCCCGAGACAAGAATACTTCATTGTCCAAACAAAGTCTTTTTAATCTGACAAATTGTGCTCCTGGAATGTTCTTAATCAGAGAGCGTGGATGACAACTTTGTGCGCTAAGAAGTGTATTTCTGGAATTTCGTTTCCTGTAGATGTCTGTCTGTATATTCATATCATCGTCAATATACAGGAATAAATCTAAATAATGAATGTGATTGATATTGTGTTCAAAAGTAAACTTAAGATTGTAATCATTGCTGTTAAGATATTCAATAAAAGAAAGTAGTGAAATTTCGTCCCCTTTCCAGATAAAGATCAGGTCGTCAATGTATCTCCTAAAATAGACGATATTTTGACGAAATTAATTGTGACTGTGATAAATAAAACGTGATTCCCAAAAACCCATAAATAAATTTGCGTAAGAATACGAAGAGTCCCTTGTTTATTACTATATTCAATTCTCATTCGCAACAAATTTGTAACATCATATCAAAACATTGGCATACATTGTTGTTGGACAAGGACATTCGTAATATTCTACAAAGTGGTCCTAGATTTTCTTATCGTAAAGTCAAAACTTTGGCCTTTCACTTATCGCCTAGTATGTTTGATTCTAGATCCAATTTCCCTAATGTCAAAAGTATACCAAAAGGTTTTTTTAAGTGTGGCAAATGTTCTATGTGTCAATACGCAGTCCAGACCAGATATATTTCATATAATGAGAACCTCAGAAAATATTATATAAGGAATTTTCTTAATTGTAAGATCAGTTTTGTTATTTATGTCCAAAGGGCGTGAGCCGTTTGCTGCCGTTCGCTGATGATAGTTGATGTTAAAGTAATGTTGAAGCTGCTCTATTTCTATCTGAAAAACATAAGCCCTTTATCCCATGTACATAATTTTCCAACTTTATCTGTCCATGAAATGTCTATGAATTACCTGTATAACCCTGTTCTTTTATCGTAACCATGTATTTTTTATAACTCTGTGCCCAGGACATACTTGAAAACGAGAGGTATCTCTCAATGTATTACTTCCTGGTAAAACAGTTTTATAAATAAATAAATATTGTGGTTGTGGACATAAATATGTGGGCCGTACTACAAGGCCCCATAAAGTCAGAATTGCCGAGCATGTACGGTTGATTAAAAAGAGAGATTTAAATCACCCTGTGCCTAGAAACTTTTCTCAATGTCCTAAAGGCAGTATTAATAATTTTTCCTTCTCAGCAATAGAACATATATCTTGCCACCCTAGAGGTGGCAACAGGGAAAATGTTCTCAACAAACAAGAGATGTATTGGATATTCTCTCTCAATACTCTCCACCCAAATGGTATTAACCTTGATTGGGAGTTGAAACATTTCCTTCAGGGTTAGTGGTTTTGGGGAGTCTTGGGAGTGTGTCTCTAGGTACATCATATCATATACATTATATTACATCATATATCTCATATATACCTATGCATGCTCGGCCTTTCTTGTACAGGTTTTTGGATTGCTCTCCCACATATTGTTTAACTTTAATGTATATTTTCTGATATATTATCATAAGTATCGGTATGTTATTATTATTTCCTTAACATATATCAATATACTGATAATTGATAACATTATACGTTATATACAGTTTCTGCATTTCTCCATTGGGTTATAAATCCATATGTGTATTTTTTGGTTTAACATGTATTCATGTTTTTGATGCTGCTCATCACTTGTTCTTGTTTTTAATTTTTATATGTTTTTTTACACTTTGATATTCTTTTATATATATATGTGTGTTGTTTGTTTTTGGTCTAGATACTTGTTTACCTTTTTGTTAGACAACTATGATTCCTTTCATGGCCCATCAACATGATTAGTTGATTGCCTACCATTGATTGTGATTTTTTTTTTAAACCAATCATTGAAAGGGATCTGCCTACAAAAGAAACCCGTGTTGAGAGGCTTTTTACTCTTTGATAAAGTCCCAAGATGGGACGAAACGCGTCAGAGGTGCTCTCTGTGATGTGCAGCATTCAAGTTTAATAAAGCTGATTTTATTTTATTTTTCTTGGCTGAGTTCCGTTTTGCAGTGACCGCCTATACACTTTTCTTCTATTACTACCATTTGGCTGGAGCACGCAGGCAACTACTTCCTGACTGGGGACCCGTGTCTCCCTTCCAGCGTGAGCGCCTGGGGCCGCCCGCCTCTGGGACTTCAAGGAGCGCTGGAGCGCATGGCACGCTGTAACCAGTCCCAGCATAGCAGTTTACTCCTGGCGATGACGTCATTCAGAAGCGCGGTGCTTGTGCAGCTGGGACCGGCAGGAATACACGGGCAGTGAAGACACCAGGTCGGGTAAGGGCAGCAGGTGATAGTATCCGTGAGTACACGAGAGGGGCATCCTACGGCTGCTTCTCATCTTGTCTCTATCTGTCCCCTGCTCACTAGCCCCCCACCCAGGTATTTAGTCTGTTTCCCATCCTCCTCATCGACTTTTATTCTCATATTGCTTCAGTGTCAGTAAGGTTGCCATTTCACCATTGTGTTGGTCAGAGATTGCTTGTTTATACAACGCCCAGTCGTACGTGTGGTTGTGGAGCACCGGATATTCTGGCGTTCATTCTCCGTACTACATATGCTATATCTCGGGAAGCAGGGGGTCCCTAGAACTGAAATCAACGCGGTTCTGCTCCAGAGACCCCCTGCTCATCTACACTAGTATTACAGTGTATATTAAAATATTGCGATCGCTGGTGAGCTTTGCGCAGGGAGAGGCGGCTCTCTCTGCAGCTGAAAGAAATCGTCGGGTAAGCCCTTTTCGGAGAGGCGATCACCACGTCGTCGACTACTCGCCCGTTTTGAGAATTTTGCTATCACAGGTAATCGAGGCTTCCTGAATACCGTGATAGCAACGCTCAAATAACAGGCGGCGTAAACGGCTCGGCGATTTTTTTTTTTTATGAAGACATACTGCTGCGGCACAGTTTATTCGAGCATTTGCCCGTTCTGTGCCGCAGCAGTAGCCTGGCGCGCGCCCGAGAGTGACGGGCGCGCGCCGAAGCAGCGGAAGAGCGCCCTCCGATCGGGGCGCTCTCCCTACCGCTGCCGGGTCCGCCGGGTCCCCCGGAACCCCCTGCCGCTGTCCCGCGATCGCGGGACACCAGGGCTCCCTCGGGGAGCCCCTGGACGCGCGTGCAGGGGGCGCACGCTCCCGAAGACGCGTGACCGCGCGTCTATGACGCGCGGCACGCCGAGGGGCGGCCACTAGCAAGCCGGGAAATCTCCCGGCTTGCGGATCTGGCCGCAGTGTAATAAACTGTGTCGCCAGTGTAGGATCCGTCCCAAAAAGTTTCTCAAAATCAATTTATTGCTTTGCCAATGAGCAGCAGCTCAGCCACAATTCGCGAGCGATTTCCCGGGCGACCTCTCCAGTAAAAGCCGTATTTGAGGCTCTGGATGGCAGTTGGCACCATTAATTAAAATGCTTGGCACATTTTGACCATGCTCTGACTAACTTGCAACTTATCTCACTGAAACATAGCACAAAAGCGTCACGCATCTCTAGTTTCAGTATGTCCTACCTCTTATTACATAAACAATGTACTATATGTAGATTCACATGACTATGATTAAGAGATGGAGAAATATAAGGTTTTACAATACATTACTGGTTTGCGGTTGACAAACTTAGTAAAAGCACATTTAGCAAAAAAAATCTATTTTTTTCTAATGTTAGTCACATTTTTCAAAACTTTACTTTTTTGCAAAAAAAATGTGTGGGTTAAAATATCAAGATAAATGAAAAAACAGCCAAACAATGGAAAAAAAATATCAGAGAATGAACCTTTTTTTTTGTGGGTTTTTTTTTTTTTTGGTTCGACTTTCACTTGGATTCTGAAATGAAAATCGACTCGGGTTTTGAATGTAAGATCGAATTCTCAAACGAATTAACTTGCAATCTGAATCGAAAGCCGAGTCTAAGACATTCAAACAAGTTAACGGGCTAATTCTTAAAATCTTGCTATGTGAATGGGATCCTAGCCTATTACTTCCTGAAGATCTCTCGGTGTACATAGCTTTGTTAGTTGTCATATATGCCAATATGTCTGATGTGTCGGGTTTAAAAAAAACACCGCCCTTAGGCACTTACCTGGTTCCGCCCTCCTCCTCCAGGGCCGCGCCGATCGCGCCTGCCGCCCACCAAATTCTGCCACCCCAAAATTTTACCACCTTAGGCCAGAGCCTACCGGGCCTAATGTGAAATCCGCCACTGGTCTGCTGTTTTCAAAACAGAGGGCGTTTTCTACATAGCCACCTGTCTGGCTGCCTACCAGCCCTTGTGGTGTGGCAGAATCTGCATCCTTTTTGATTAGAAGATAAATATACAATACTTCTTTAACGCTATATCTGGCCATTTAAAGCACGGATCTTTTTACGTAAATTGTATTTAGTAGAAATTGGGTAATCGGAATATGTATGAAATGTAATGGTAATAACAGTCACTTTCCCATTTAACCCCTGGTGGCCCCATAACGTAGCCACCATGTCGTGGGGTCAGGCACTCCAGCGCCCCAATAACGTAACGGCTGCCATGCACTTTTTGCTCGTTTTCTAGGGGGGCGGGGGTGACATTCTGCGATTTTGTGGACGGATTTGGTCAGAAGAGAAACGGAACAGGACTCATTGTCATATAATTATATAATTTGATGGACAGAAAGATATGCCAAATACAGCTCAACCCCCTTATAACGCTGTGCTTGGGGTCCAAAGAATCACATCGCGTTATAAGCGGATCGCGTTAGAAATAATGCACAATTGTGTGCATTGTACAATAAAGTATTTAAGATAACTATAATCGTGCTGTAAAGTATTCATAAATACAAAAATTGGGAGCCCGCTTGGATCGCGTGATAAGCGGATTCGCGCTGTAACGGATGGCGTTATAATGGGGCAGAGCTGTAAAAGGAATCTGAAAGTGATATATAACATATAAAGAATAATTGGTTTGTAAGCATTTCAGTGCCACTGCCTTCCTGTCTCATGCGTTAATGCTATCACACTTGTGCAACTGTGGGGTTTCCATTTATTTGGGATTATTTGTACGCTTGTAGGGAAAAGAGAGGGAAACATAGATGACTGTATAAAATAAAATTCATAATGTAATATGATAATAGACTTACAACAGTGACTGCGTCATTTAGGAGGGATTCTCCAAATACCAAAATATGAAGCTTTTCATTAACATGAATTTCTTCAAACACCGATAAAACGGCCACTGGATCCACTGCTGCAATGAGGCTTCCAAACCAAAGATTGTGAAGAAGAGAAATATCTTGCAGGCCAAAAACCTTCACCTGGCATATCCCGTAAAGAGAGAGGCCAATGCCAAACACATTCCATATGGTTCCTACAATAGCGTACCAAAGAATGGCTCCAAGATTCTCAAAAAAAGGCCGGCTGGGCATGAAGTACCCGGCATCGAGGACTATTGGGGGCAGTAAGTAGAGGAAAAAGACATCGCTGCTCATGACAGGGGAAGATTTGTCTTTCACCCCATAAATCACTCCTCCCATGATGAGTCCCACAATTATCAGCACACAGCTCTCTGGCACAACGGAGGGCAACTTGTGAGAAAGATGGAACCCTAGTTGGAAATGAAAGATGTCATTAACCACTGTTCATCAACAAAGGCCTTATATGCGTGTTATTTCTGTTTATAAACACCTGCGGGGGCCCCTCTGAATTAGGGGCTGCATAGGGGACTCGTCACGCCAATGATTATGGGAACAAAACTTTATCCCCATGAAATGGAAGATTAACATTTACAGTGCCAAAGGTCCGAGGGCACGAGAGACCACCGGACATCAGGCACTTCACACACGATGCGACTGGTCCCCCTGATGCTGGAAACGGAGGGTGAGGTGGTCTCCACTCCCATTTCAATCAAGGTTACCGTCTCAGCCTGGTACATCAGACGAGCCCTATAAAGAGTCATGGCGCCTGTATTTGTTAAGCACAGTGCTGCAGGGGTGGCCAACTCCAGTCCTCAATGGTCACCAACAGGTCAGGTTTCCAAGATACCCCTGCTTCAGCACAGTTGGCTCAATCAGTAGCTCAGTCAGAATGACTGCACTCCCTGTGCTGAAGCAGGAACATCCATGAAACCTGACCTGTTGGTGTCCCTTGAGGACTAGAGTTGGTTACCCCTGGAGTAAAGCACACACTGACATTCCTACACAAAAACTCTTATTCTAGTACAAGTTGCTATCGAATCGGCCATAGAAACCCTTCTGCAGCTTGTGTACTTCAGACCTACACCAGGGAATACATGAATACTGCAGCACTTAAACCAATCAATATTATTTTTGCCGAGAGACTTTGCAGCCGGTATTATTATTAATAATACATCACTATTATTCTTATTTTTCTCATCTCAAGCTGTGCCCCTATGTAAAGTAACAAACAGAATAGAATTCCTCAAATGTGTCTGAATTAAATAATAATTCATTACTCAGTAACCTTTTTGAAGCCAGAGGGAACCTACTGCGCATTACAAAAGCAATGCGATGTGAGACTATATGTTGCAATATACTGTAGGTTATAAAGTCACAGTCCCATATATGAATACATATTGGATGTGCAATAATGAGGGAAATGATGCATGTACAGTAACACCTTGTATAACATGCGTAACGCGTGTTTGGCAGTGTAAGATACTGTATGTCATTGCGTTTCCAGTTTAGACCGAAAACCGGACTTCCAAAAGAACAACTCTCCACTGTGTGAACCATACATTTGGGCTTTTATTTGATTTGGAGTTAGAAGCAGAAACGCTGCGGTGATTCCAAAGAGGTGGGGATTATTTATATGGCATTTCCTAGAAAATCAACAACGTGGCATTGTATAGGATGCTCTTCTACTGCATAAACATATTTATATCTGTGTTTTCCTGAAGTTGAAAAAAGCGAAAAGCAAAGTGAAAACTATTGAAAGAATAGTATTTTTTAAACAACGTGGAACTGGAGTTTTAATGTAACCTTTTAGATTCCAGATGCACTTAGATTTCCAATGCCCTGCTGGCCCTCAGGCAGTGAAAGGGTTAAGCCAACAACGTAAACATATATAGTGAAAGGTGTCAGCGACTCTTGTATTAAGTCTTAATGGTAACGTGAGAAGGAACGACTCGAATGAGAAATAAAAGCTGTTTATCTTTATAAAAAAAAGAATAATAAATATCACAGAAATCTTCAGGACACCTCGTCTATCCCTCACCCCTCAACCCCCCACACCCCCACCCCCCCACCCCCCACATACAGTTGAAGTAAGATGTGGGTAATTGAAGATATATTCTATATATATATATTGTTTTTGCATCGGAACGCAAAACACAGAAAATGTAACTCTAAGAGCTAAGGTAAGGTACACCGTCTATAAGTCACCTGCATTCCTTACCTATTTTAGCTAATGATGCTAACATTATCCACAAGGTTATCTCGAATGGTATGCGGACATGGTGGTAATCCATGGAGAAGACCTTCAGTCTAGATGAGATGTTGAACACATGATGACCCGAAGTGGCTGTTTCCGTTTCATGGTTGTCCACGTTTAATATACTCTTGTTTTGTGATACTTCATGAAGTTGTTTTTGGTCTTCTGCGATAACGGATGTTTTGACCAGTTGTACGAGCAAGAAATAAGCATACAGAGTAGTCAGATAGCTAATTGACTTCATGGTGCTCTTAGTAACACTGGCTTTTCAGAAGATGCTCTCTGTCTCCACTGAGCTGTGGGTTGGGATGAGATGAGATGAGATGTAATGCTTTGAGGCATGAGACACACTCACTAATCTCAGCTGGGATGACTAAAGGGAGTTGATGCAGGGGAAGTGCTAAATTGAAGAAACAAATCTAATGTACTGCAGAATGCCTCGGAATTGTACTTAGCAACTCAGCAGTAGTCCAATATAGTCTCATTAACAATGTAGTAGATTCCAGCTGTTATTTATATGGATTTCCAACATTATATTATATATAATAATATTTGTCTTAAAAGGATCACTCCATTTTGCCGAAAATGTCATCTGTCTGGCTTATTTAATACCCGCACTCCAGAGTTCTTGAAAAACATGTGAAGGTTTAAAGTAGGATCAGCGTTTCGGTGCTTCCTGGGACCTTGGTGAAGATCCAAGAAAGGATCTGTTGCTATTTTATCTGAACGCCATGATCAGGGGATGTCTCGGTACCCGAGGCAGTCTGCAGTGTGTATACTGGGAGTGCTCCTTTGAAATCACCATTATTTAACACCTGGACGGAGTCTTGAGGTTGAAGAGCGATGGACTTTGGCAAATAGCACTGTATTTATACCGCGTGGTTACAGAGAGTAACATGACCTGAATGTTTTCACTTTTACTGAATTGTATTATTTGCATGTATGGCATCACCAAATGGGTTGTTGTGAATCAGAAAATGTCATTGTTGATCCACTAGGTGGCGCTGACTGTCTGATAAAGGAATCACCAAAAATCTTAGGAATATGAAAATAATGTAAATAATTTGCATCTCCAACAGAAAGTTGGAGTTATCATGGTATTCAGCAGGGGTCTGCGCCACCTGCCTGCTCGCACCCCCCCCCCCCGACCTTTTTTCTGGTGTCATGTGACGTCACGTTGCCATCTGACCCCGCGGCATCATGTGACACTGCTTTGCCATGGCACCTCGTTGGCAGAAGTCGCCGGAGACGAGGTAAGGGACCTGCAGAGACCTCATTTAATTTAAATGCTGTGGGGAAGAGCGCAGGGCCTCTGTAAGCGCTGTGTCCCCAAACCCCCCCACCCCCCCCGAAAATTTCACACACCCCAGTTTGCGCACCCCTGGTCTAAAAAGGCATTGTCAAAGCAACTTGTCTGTGTCTGCACTGGGTCTGTCTAATACAGGGGTGGCCAACTCCAGTCCTCAAGGGTCACCAACAGGTCAGGTTTTAAGGATATCCCTGCTTCAGCACAGGTAGCGCAACCAGGGACTCAGTCAACGACTGCACCACCTGCGCTGAAGCAAGGATATCCTGAAAACCTGACCTGTTGGGGGGGTGGGGGGGGCTTGAGGACTGGAGTTGCCCGCCCCGATGTTAGAGAGTTGTAGATTCTTGTGGTGACGCATGTTGTGATTCTGGACTAGAGAAATATATCAAGCAGTTACATCATGGCAGTGATACACAGTGGACAAACAGTGATGTAATATCCTCCTTTCAGTCTTACGTAGTGCATTTCAGAAATATTTGACACGTTTCTTTGGCATGTAAGGATAATGCCGGCTCTGACCTGCCAGTTTCAATGATGGTGTAAGACGGGAGAAATGAACTCAAAGAAAGGGAAAGGCCCACGTATCCCAATAATATAACCATAATAAGTTCTCATTCTGCTCTATATACCAGTTGCCCATGTTGCAATACCGCAGCTATTGACACTAAAGCAGCCGGAATGGGCTCCCTTGTATGGGAAGTATATCTCATGGGCAGCAGCGGAAGCGAAACATAGTGTTGCTGTAAATGAATGTGTTGGCTTCTCGGCAAACTCCAACCAAGACCTCTCTTCCAGTACAGGTGTTTGTAATGTAAATATGTTGGGATAGCCCCAGAAAGATCCCAGGTGTCAGTGATGGAAGGTAGCTCCTTTTACTATGCTTAATAAATGAAAGCATGTCATTTCCTAATAACTGTGGTTTGAAATATAGTACTGTATTCTGTATTTGAGTGTCTAAACAAATAAGGAGGTAATTATATATACTCCAAAAAGGTCTTTCAAGCAGTGTTCAATTACATTGAATGACGGCTGCTTTGGGATATACAGTATAGAATTAGCCCCTTATGTAACATAATGACTGATAAGAATAAGTTAAGGATAAAATCTATATAAATATAAAAGGCTTAGGTATGTTTCCATACAAAGGTTCAGCTTTTATAGGGTTGCGAAGCAAGGAGGGGAGGAGAGACAGCAGGGAGAGGAGGAGACGAAGAGAGACAGCAAGCAGAGGAGACAGATGGATGAAGTGGAGGAGGGAATGGAGCGCAGTGTGCACATGCGGAAGGAGGGAGTGAGGAGAGGGGAGCACAGTCAGCAAGGTGAGTAGGAGGAGGAAACAGAGAGACAGCAGGGAAAGGGGACGAGATCAGTAGGAGAGCAGGGAGTGTAGTGTGCACAGAGAGGAGCAGACACAGTAAGGCCTCGGCCAGGGTTCCCTCTGGCGTGCTGAGGCGCGCTGAGGCTCAGGGAAAGCGGGTGCTTTCCCTGGCCTTGCGGTTGCTTTCCCTGCGCGCCATCAGGGGGCGGGCCGGGGGAGGGCTTGGGGCAGGCCGTGGGAGGGCTTGGGGCGGGCCGGGGGTGGCCAGTGACGTCATGGAGCTGATTCGCCCTCATTGGGCGAACCGCTCACGTGACCGGCCCTGCGCGCCGGCAAGCGGGGAAATTTTAAATTCTGGTAAGACCTGCGCTTCCGCGCGCTTGCGGAAGCGTAGGCGAGCCCCTACTAAAGCCGTTCTAACTGCGGCTGTAGGGGCTCAGTGCTGAGGGTGACCGAGCGTCAGCACGGTTCAGCGAGTAAGCGCTTACCATGGCCGAGGCCTAACGCAGGGAGTGCAAAGAGGAGCAATGCATGAAGGAGGAGAGAGTGGGGTGGGGAAGAGGGGACAAGGGACAGGAAGGCATTACAGGGAAGGATGAAAACAAAGAGTAATGTTTGATTAATAACCTGTAAGATCTGCTAGTATTGAATAATTACTCCCCATTGTGGTCCTATTGCTACAAGCCTGGTTAGTGACACAAATGTTGTGTTTATTTAGCAATGTTTAGTGTAGGTGTGGCCAAATCCAGTCCTCCAGCCCCGGCAACAGGTCAGGTTTTAGAATCTCCCTACTTCAGCACAGGTGGGTCAGTCGAAGACTGAGCCATTGATTGAGCAACCAGTGCTGAAGCAGGGATATCCTAAAAACTTGACCTGCTGCTGGCCCTTGAGGACAGGAGCTGTCCACCCCTGGTTTAGTTAAACTGAGAAATATGATGGGACTTGCCTAGAAAGATACACATTAAATTAGTACTCAACAGCATTGTTACTAGGATTCAATTGTGAAAGGGTAGACTTTCACAGGAATTACTCTTTCGCCCTACTCAGCCGACACGTGTTTCGCGTGTATGAAACACTTCATCAGGGGGGGAGTACTGTACATGCGAAACACGTGTCGGCTGAGAAGGGCGTAGCAGAGTGACGTCAGGGAGGGAGCTGCAGACTGCCTCACAGCACCCCTTACCCAAACGGCTTGTATACGGGCGTGATCTTTTTCTATGCATGGGAGTTATTTTGCTGCCTGGCGGCTGTCTGTCCCAAGGGGATTGTTTCATGTTGCATTGCCATTTGCTACAATAAGTCTTACTTCGCTAGGTAACTTAGTAATACAGTGCCTGGTGATAATGGCTAGTCCTCATTTGTAGTATACATATGGCTATGATGTTGTGATCCTCTATATACTACAGGAGGTTACCACCTTTGTTTTTATATATATATATATATGTATACTACCTCATCTACCCGTGATTTTGTATTGATATGGGACACCAGGGAGGGAGACATAGTATTTAATTGTCTGTTGTTTGATACTTATGTACCTCACAGGGGGTTAATATTATATGCTGGTTGCAAATAGATTCAAAGTGTATTGTACCATATGGGATGCGTGGCTAATTTTTTCTATGCCATGCTAACCCACTTTTTCTGGCATGGTGGCCTACTTTGCTGGTATAATGGAACTCAATGTATTGCCCTAATACTGTGTTACCTCTGGTGAGGCTCAACAATTCACTCACACATACTCTGCCGTTGGCGACGTTGACGTTGCCATGGCGACGCGTCTCCAGATGCCGGCTGAATCACGGTAAGTATTGTTTACAGAGGCCCTGCAGCTCCCCCCGGCACGCCTTCGGGAAGCGCGCGGGGGCTCTGTAAACCTCGCGCCTCCGGTAATAACCTCGCGCCCCCCACTTTGCTGCTCTAGAGGACCCAATACCTATTAAGGAATAATCATTAAACCATCTTGGGTCCTTTCTACTCCACTATGAGGATCTTTTAATGGTTTTTAACATTTGAATGTTTAAGTACATTGATGAAATAAAACTTTTTTGTTTTCAATTTTAAGCTCTTCTCTCTCGTACAACAGTATACCACATAGCAGAATAACCAGTTCAGGCTATTTATGCCGTACACTATATAACTGGCATTGAGTGCATATTTAGGGGGTGCTTTTGACAGTACCTCTTGGAGTTCCTTTTTGTCATATATGTTTTACCCTTTTGCACCTGCATCTTTAAGGACCTTTCACATAGGAGAGCAGTCTGATTCATCAGTTTTTTTGTTCAAATAAGGAGCAACCCAGATGTAGCAGGCCATAAAGTAGCTTTATACGCGGACAATGTAATGTTGACACTATCTAAACCTCTCACCTCATTGCCCAACCTATTCAATCTCCTAGGGAAATTCAATAGAATTTCTGGATTCAAATGTAACCTGTCATGGAACCAGAACTACCTTTCTGACTCACCTCCCTCTCTCCTTTGCAGCTTCTGCCTGTCAGAGCTTATTCCCAGCTGCATGGAGCTTGCACACACATACTGTGCCTGTGTAACTTGCAACAATGTTGCATTTCTTGCCTCTGGGCATGGAATCAATGAGCTGCTACTGCCGTCTCTGAGATACTCACCAGAATGGGCTAGTCTGCCCCCCCTCCTGTTTGTTCAGAGATAGTCTGCCCCTAGACTATTCCTTTACCCACACTGCCCCTCACTTCCTTTTCCACCCTGGAGACAGTGAGTACAAGACCCTTCTCTGTTCATCCCCCATGGTGAGGCCATCTCTTTTTACCGGTTTCTAACTAATAATCACCACTACACACCATCCACAAGTATCTGTGTTCTGCTGCTTTTCCCAATAAAGTGGAGGAAATATTACAGGGCTTGGAGTGATTTAAAAGGGAACTGTGTTAATGCTATCGGGAGCCATTCATACCAAACGTGACCCTGGCTTCAGAAAATAACCAAACTAAATCTGAAGCCCTAAATCTAAATTTACCCAAAGAAGCAGAGAAATTATTAGGATTAAACTTTAATTTTAATTGGCAACCAACAGCAATTAAGAACCTGGAAGTATACATCACAAAAAACTATAAATCTCTATATAAAGCCACATTTCCCAAACTCCGCCATGCCCTCAGAGGCAACATAGGTCTGTGGTCCACATACAATATTCCTTGGATGGGAAAGATTTATTGTATTAAAATGAACCTTGTGCCCCGTCTATTATATTTATTTCAGACTCTTCCATTACCGGTGGTCCGGAAGAACATTCTCTCCATGCAGGCGTTGATTTCAAAGTTTTTATGGAGACATAAGCGTCCTAGAATTAAGGCGACTGTACTAAAAAGACCAACAGCGGATGGGGGGCTAGCGGTACCTTGCTTGATGTCATATTATAAGGTCGCCCAATTATGCCAAATTGTAGAGTGGCACATGGATCGTGGTTTCAGGGGATTGGTGGAGCTGGAAAGCAAAGTCTGTGCCCCTATGGAGCTACAAAATCTAATCTGCTATCCCAAAAAGATGCTTAGGTCTGTTAGAGAGCCGTTACAGGTGATGTCCGACACACTTGCAGTCTGGAAGGCCACTAAATTTAGATGTGCATTAACTACTAAACACACTCTAATGACCCCATTGTTTGACAACTCTGAGTTTGCTCCGGGCCTGGATAGCAAGAACTTTAGAGTCTGGAAGCAAAAAGAGTTCGGGAGACTTAAGGATCTGGAGGGTAGATATACCATTAACACATTAGAACAAATTAAGTCGGATAAGGACATCCCTAACACTGAATTTTTTAGATACCTCCAAATTCGGGCATTTTATATCAAACACACTTCCCGTCCAGCATTGATGAATTTTGAAACGATCTTTGTGTTGGGGAATGACATACGGGGACTAACCTCTCGGATGTACAGAGAAGTGATCTGTTCTGGGGCACACTACCCTAGGAAACCAAGTTACATGTCTCAGTGGGAAAGGGATCTAGGGTCCAGTTTGGACAACGAAGAATGGGGGAAGATTGTCCTAGCAGCAGCCAAAAGCTCTATTTGTACGACGTTAAAGGAGAACGCATATAAGGTAATGATGAGGTGGTACCTCACCCCATTAAAACTCTCAAAATGTCAGAATGTATACGGGGTTACTCCCCCTTGTGCCCCAAACAATGTGGAGAGCCGGTGGATCTGTTACACATGCTGTGGTCCTGCCCTCGGATTCGAGATTGGCTAAAGAGGATTTTGGGCCTCGAAATTCCCTGGGACCCCTGGCTTTTCCTGCTAAATAAAGCAGCACAGGAACTAGCCAGAGTGAAAAAGAAATTAGTTGCACATTTTGCAACAGCAACGAGGTGCGAGATCGCAGCATTATGGAAACAAAATTAAATTCCATCTATTGATAAAATTAGAAATAGAATTTGGTTTGTTTGTCAGATGGAAAAATGAACGAGTTTAGTTAATGACACTGACACAACATTTCAAAAAGTCTGGCTGCCTTGGTTGGCCCAGACCGATATCCCAGGGGTGCGCAATGCCACCGCTTGGCTATGATAGTGTTAGATGCGTTCTCCTCTTATGGGTGGATAGTTCCTGTGAGGAAGGGATTTAGACCAAGAAAATGGACAGTTGTAGATGAGGGCCTAGCCACACTCCAGACGAGACTTCATGTAAAAAAAACTGAAGGAATATCTGAAGTCTGTGGCACAGAGTTAAAACACAGACAAGACCTCTGCTACTCTCCTCCTCTCCCCCTCCCTCCCTATCTTACCCTCCCAATGGGATGTTCTATGTTTTATGTTATCGTTGAAAATAGTTTTTGTGCCGTTTAGTCAGGCATTAAGTTGTGGTTAAACGCCGCTGCGTTGGAGTTAAAACGATGCGAAGACCTTGTTGTTTGCTTGACTTTATTAAAACTCAATAAAAAATGTAAGTTGAAAAAAAAATATGTTTATTAAACATTGAAATTTACAATTGATGTTACATTGACCCCAGATAATATAATGGCCTTGTAATGGTATTCTTTCAACTGTCCACAAATGCTGTTATGTAATGGATAAAAGAGTAACTTTCTTTCAACATAAGGCACTTTATTCATATTCTATACTTTTCCCCTTGCATAGTCTTCTTGATAAGAGTGACCTGTTTCCCCACTAATTAAGTACATTAGGGGATACTTTGCAGGGGTAATTACCATAATACCTTCCCAGGTTTTTGTTTTGTAAAGCAGTAATGCATTAATGGAAATTACATTTTTGGAGCAGTCTGCGACTCTTTACGAAGACGGAATGTCTTGTTTGATGATGTTTCTGAGTTCTTTTTGCTTTCTAGATTTGAGATATGTAGAACAGGTGTGACAAATTCAGAGCTGTTTCCGCTGTTTGCACTATACAAGAAGTGCAGAATAGCCTTCCTCGCCTTGGACTGTTCCACTTTTTGTTCTTGTGTAAGTTGCATACTTATTCGATTGACATTGTTCATTAGCATGCTTGAAAATAACAGCGAGGTTGGAGAATCACAGGTCGTCATATTTTCCTCAAGAAACTGTTTATAAAGCTCATGCATCTTACTGTCCACGTAGCCATTGAGAATGGAGTTGGAGAAGGGAGCATTGCAGAGTGTGATGCTCCTGTCTTGGTTTTCTTCCCCATGTAAAACACTTAGAACTGAAGGTTTCTCCAAAACCTGGTCAGCAGGAGGAGTACCTGTTGCTATATCCACAGAAAGCAAAACTGGACCATCCTGAAATTCACACTCCAGGTCTAGAACACAGCCAGAATCCTTTTTATTGAGAATGTGATCCCCTCCGATGTGCAGATCAGGATAATTTTTATAAATACTTGCATACATGCTTGACCACGATGTATACAAGTCTAATGGGTTGTCATTGTTTTGGTCTCTCTTTGGTATATATAGGGGCTCTGAGGCATGTCCTATTGTATCCCCATGATCTTTTGTACACAACTTTTCCTTAGACCTGACAAAGTGTTGATCCTTATTATGGCTTGTTGCTTCTGCTCTTGGATTTAACGCATTCTGGGCCTCTCTTCCCAGCTGAACTCCCTGTGCATCTTCAAGGTGGTTGTCACGAGAGCCAGTATTCTCATGGGCATTGTTGATTCCTTGGTACATACTTTCCTTATACATAAGTCTACTTAGAGAAGCTTCTGACAACATTTCAATGAATGTAAAAGTTCCTTCTCTGTGGGGACAAAAAAAAAAAGACATTTAGGAATGACATACTGTGTGATAAATCTGAACAAAGAAGTTACACAGCTGTCAACACGTCTTTTATGGAAGCCTTTCATCAGAATTGGTACACAGCAACAAATTCTGAGGAAAGGGTTGTCTCTTAGTATTTATTGTCAGATATTTTCCAATTTGATGAGACCGTTTCTTTGTATAAATGTGTCCAATGCTATAAGAAGAACTAGTAAGGCTCACAATGCTCAGTGCTATATACAGTCACAATATTACACAAGCACTTTCCATCAGTGTCACTTTCCAGGCTTGGAAAGGGGAACTCATTGTGTAAGAGATGTGTCTCATCCATTGTTGCCTACTATTGTGTTGTAATGATAAAAACAGTCACATTACAGGCAAGTTGTATTGAAATTGAGGTGTATGTATAGCTTTATTTTTATAGCAGCATCCCTGTACAGTACATAGCATTTCACAGAAGTAATAGATGCAACAAAATAATATGGGGTGTAATAAATGCTTCAAATGCAAAAGTAAACATTTTCTTTTAAACATTCTCCTTCTCTAACCGTACACCCCAAAACTGGAACAACCTACCGGAGACTCTCACATCCACCACCAGTTTAAGTTCTTTCCAATCTAAGGCTGTCTCACATTTTAATCTGGTCTGTAACTGTTTCATACGCCCATCTATATCTATATTTTTGAAACCATTGTATGTCCGTGTCTAGGGGCAATCTGATTGGTCCGTCAGTCTGTCACTCAGCCTCCGGCCAATCAGATTGCTCCCTTGGCCCGCCCGCCCCCGCACACCTCTCATTGGTCACACTCACCAGCCACTGACACCGCTACCCACAGGCATCGCCGCACGCTCCTCGGTGCCACCGCCTCACCTATCCCCACTCCCCCTCACAGCAAACCCCAGCCTACCCGGCGCCTCCAGCAACACTACCCACGAGCAGAAGCGCCCGCTCCTCGGCGCCGCCGCCTCACCTGCACGAGGGACCCCCCACATGCCTTCTGCAGCTCTCCGGGCTCAGCTCTCCGGGCTCAGCTCTCCGTGCAGCTCCCCCCCCTCTCCCTCCACATGCCCTCTGTGCTCTCTGTGCAGCTTCCCCCCCCCCTCTCTCCCTCCACATGCCCTCTGTGCTCTCCGTCCGGCTCCCCCCCTCTCTCCCTCCACATGCCCTCTGTGCTCTCCGTCCGGCTCCCGTCCGATCCACGCCCCTCCCTAGCAGATGACTTGAGCTGGGGTACGACTCCCCCGGGCTGCAGGAGGAAGCTGCTGCTGGCTGTATGCTGTAAGGTAAGCAGCTCCCCCCCACACACATTCCCTCCTCTCTGGCCTCATCCCTCCGTCCCTCCTCCAACACACACACACACACGTCCACACACCCGTACACACACATGTACACACACACACACACAGACTTTACACAGCAAACACAACACTTAGACACAAACATGGTACAACACCCCGTCACACATTTCGACAACACACCCACCTTTATACCAACGAACCCCCATTTCGACACCCACAACCCCATGTATACCAACACCCATTTCTCCCCAAGATACACCCCCCCCCTGTCTACCCCCCCCACCACACACACCACATGTAACACACATGTAGACACACACACACCACATGTAGACACAACACACACACACACACGTAGACACACACACACATGTAGACACACACACATGTAGACACACACACGTAGACACACACCACAATAACACAAACCCACACACACATAGACACACACACACACACGTAGACACACACACACACACACATAGACACCCACACACACATACACACATATGTAGACACACACACACACATAGTAGACACACACACACTGACTGACTGACCCGCGCACACACACCCTGACTGAACGCCACACACACACACCACACTGACTGACGCACACATACACTGACTGGCTGACACACACTGCTGACGCCACACTACTGACTGCTGCCACACACACACACCCACACACACACCTACTGACGCTCACCCACACACACACACACACACACACACACACAACACATACACACACACACACTGACTGACGCACACATACACTGACTGGCTGACACACACTGCCTGACACGCACACCTGACTGCCGCACACACACACCGGACTGACGCGCACACACACACACACTCTGACTGACGCGCACACACACACACAGACTGACGTGCACAAACACTCACTACTGCCTGCCACACACTGCCTGACGCACCACACACCCACCCGGACTCCGCACACCACCCGAGACCCGCCACACACACATGACTGACACGCGTGCACACACACACTGACCTGACGCGCGCGCACACACACAGTGACTGGTGCGCGTGCACACACACACACACTGACTGACACACACACTCTGACTGACACACACACACACACTGACTGACACAACACTGACTGAACACACAACGCTGACACACACCGCCGCTGACACACACACCACGCTGACGACACACAACACAGCACCACACACACACGCACACACACTGACTAACTGACACACACACACACACTGACTAACTGACGCACACACACACACACACACACACACACCCACACCACACACACACTGACTAACTACACACGCACACTGACTAACTGACGCACCACACACACACACACACACACACTGACTAACTGACGCACACACACACACACACCACTAGACATGCTTCCCCATCGCGTCCGCACAGTGCTTCTCGTTTTGCATTTTTTGTTTTTTCCCCCCTGCCGTAGGTTTGTAATTGGTCAGGTTTAAAAAATTATGGCGTGACTAGTTCTAGATGTCCCCTATCTGTCTGTTTGTGTGTCGTTTCTTGTTGCGATTTTTAAACACCAATGCTTAAGTTTTTTTTCTGCCTCTTCAGTCCTGTATTAAACCATGCTAGTGTCCTGTATTAAACCATGCTAGTGGCGTAACTCTGAGCATCACTGAAGTCCATGGACCTCACGCAGTGAATGAGTGCAAGGCACACAGTACATTTCTTACATGTGGGGAAGCAACATAAATTGCATTTCTATTCTTTTGAAGATTGGATGAAAAGCTCCCTGCTTTCATTTCACTTATACTGCCCATAGAGTCCTTCCCAACAATGGTTTTAGTTCCTCAAATATCATAAGTATCTTAAAATAGTTTTTTTTTTAAATTTAATCGTAAAAGGGCTTCTGCTTTCTTTTCTTATTTGAACTCGTGCTTGTTCTATTGAATCATTAACACCCTGTACAGGAATCATGTGCATGCATAGAATCAGCAATAAATCATATGATTTTACTGGAGGAACCATATACTCATCATGGAATTATACAGTATGCAGAGTCAAAGTTTGTGATCTCAAGTCAGCCACAGCTGCAGCCATAGGGACGAGTAGCTGGTTGATTACGGCAAGATAAACACACTGACTTATTCAGCCTCTTTCCACACAAGAAAACAGCCTGCATGTTACCTTCTTTTCATCTTGTCAGTAACATCAACATTAATTTTAAAGACATAATGTTTGTTTGCAATGGCAGAGAAAGAACATTGTTTGCTTACTTTAGGCTTTCAAAATAACTGAAGTGAACAAATGTCATGACATTTAGATTCACAAACCTCAAGCTCTGTGTCAGATTGTGCGAAGTGTTGGCCTGCCTGTTATCAGCATCCAAAACTCTAATGTAACTCTTCCTGCCTACATTTGATTTCTAATTGCCTTTCAGTTTGCTTGGCATGCTTGAAATTTCTCGGTAACTATACAAATAGTTTTCATTCAATTACACAGTCACAATGACATGCAGTCAGGGGTTTACATCTACTAGCATCTATCGTACAGATATGGTACGCTTCCAGAAAGCGCCTGGGACTGTATAACATCACAATAGAAATAACAAACTTCATTTTCTGCAAAATGCACATTTTGGGACACCTAAGGACATTTAGCGCTGCACAAGCAAAGCTTAAGATCTACAAGATAAACTTAAAATGTACAGCAAGATATATATCTAATATATATATATTTTTTTTTTACGTTATGGTGGGTGAAAAAGGCAACAAGAAATCTCCACCGTATTGCATATAGCAAATAAAAAGATCACTTGTGAGCACATTCACATGTCTTAGGCAGGTCTTTTGCCTAAGCCTTTTGCTTCAAACCCATATAACATGGTTATATATATATATATATATATATATATATATATATATATATACACACACACACATCCCCCACAAAGATGGGATTTCAGCCTGCAGATACTTTTGGGGACCGCAGGAGCCACTCACAGAGACAGTGACTAAATGCATCAAATTTATTCTGACCCATAACTACTTCACATTTGGAAATGACACATACCTCCAGACAACCGGGACCGCTATGGCACTCGGATGACGCCACAGTATGTCAATCTATTCTGCGCAAAACTGGAAAGTGACTTTCTTTCCACCTGTCACTTGAAACCCCTTACATACCTTCGGTACATCAATGGCATCCTCCTGATTTGGACCTCTGGTGAACAGGACCTCCTACAGTTCCATGAGAACTTCAATATGTTCCACCCGACTATCAACCTCAAACTCATCCATTCCCTGGATGAAATATATTTCCTAGATACCACCATTACAATAAAGAACAACCAACTACAGACTTCTGTATACCGCAAACCTACAGACAGGACGATAGCTTTCACCCCACACACACTAAGCATGCAACCATCTACAGTCAAGCCATACGATACAACCGGATATGCTCCGACACAGCAGATGGAGGCCAGCGGAGTACAGCCTTGAGATCGGATTTCATAAACTGTGGCTATAACCACAGAATTGTAGACCAGCAAATCCACAAAGCCACCAGAATACCAAGAAGTGGTCTCCTTGAATACAGACAGAAAGAGACAAGTGACAGGGTACCTTTGGTGGTCACATATAACCCACACCTAGAAGCCTTACGCAAGATTGCCAGGGAACTACAACCCATTCTTCAGGAAGATACAAGACTGCAACAGGTCTTCCCTGAAACACCCTTATTATCATACCGACATACATACAGAAAATTATTGTGACGAGTAAAGTATTCAACAATACAACTGACTGCGGGACAAGACCATGCCAGGATGCAAGATGCACACAGGAATCTGGAGTACAAAATCAGAGGAATGTTCACCTGTTCCTCCAGCAATGTTGTGTACCTCATCATGTGCATGAAATGTCCAGGGGGCTGCTACTATATAGGTGAGACGGGACAGGGGCTAAGCAAGAGAATGAATCTGCATCGCCACAGCAACACACGTGGAACAAGAGACAGACCTGTCGGCGAACATTTCTCTGACTCTGGCCATAAGATGAACAATCTGAAGGTGGCTATACTCAAAGGTAATCTTAGAACACGAAAGAGACGGTTGCATGAGACAGGAGAACTTCCCATGAGTTGCTTTATCCATTGTAACACCGCCGGAAGAAGAGAACAGTGTATCTCGAAAGCTCGCACAAATAAAAGCATTTAGGGGCTTATGCAGAGAGGTACGTTAAGTTAAATTTCGCCAGGTTAGAGGCAAAAATGTCCGCATTTAGGCAGTTAGTGGCGATAACTTGGCGGGCCAATTCAAATTCGCCAGACGTGTGGCGAGAAGCGTGATTTCGCCAATGCGAAAACACGCACGATTCCAGTAGCTCCGATGCGCATGAATGCGCCAATCGGAGCTACTAAATGGCGCGTTCAGGGGAAATTTTGCCCGCCAACAAAAGTTGGCTGTATTGTGGCCAAATACCGCGCGGCTCTGAATGGCGTGAAACTTGCCTAATTAGCAATTTCATGCACACCGCGCTACCGGAGTACCCTGCATAGCACAACATTAAATGCCAATCCTGCAGCGAATTTAAGCCTTCTTTGAACAGTACCTCTCTGCATAAGCCCCTTAGTTAGCCACAGAACGGTATCGTCTATTCGTTTTTGATTATTAAGCTCGGCTAACACGGTACAGATACCTCTACATCTACATCTCTATATATATATATATACCATACACGTTTTAAGTTATGGTGGGTGAAAAAGGCGACAAGAAACCTCCACCATATAGCAAGGGCAGGGTTGCAGACCTGTCTAAGACATGTGAATGTGCTCACAAGTGATCTTTTTATTTGCTATATATATATATATATAATCCTGATTAGAAGATTGTAACATTGACAATAACATATAATGGTTGTTGTAGCAGGACTGTAACTCTCTTCTATTTTTTTATTTTATTTATTTCTTTACCATTTTCAAGCAATACTGACTCTTCCAGCCCTGAGGGGGTTAAATCTACATAAGTAATATGAAAATCCCCAGATTAACAAGGAAGTGTAATCTTACCTCCTGCGACTATTGTTACTCATGAGTTACTTATGAGCCCTGGCTAAAAAATGCAGCCGCATCTTGTGCTGTATTCTGCTTCTCATACCATTGCCCGCCTTGTTCTGTGTGCTCAGTCTCTCCGGCTTGTCTCTCTCCTGCAGACTGAGTGGGCCACACAGAATCGTTCCCTTTTTTTCAACCCTTTGTAAGAAAGGAGAAGTCCGTCAGCCACCGCCTCTTACACAAGACTTAAGTAAGGGTAACAGTGTTTCCCCCACCCAATCGCAGATAGGGGCCATTGCAGGGTGTATGGTGCATATGCCTGCTGGCAACAAGAGGGCTGATCGTCCGCCGATGGTAGTGGGGACACAGAAACAGGCCTCTGGGGTTCATACCCCACATATATCTTTAGCAGTGCAGAGCCTCCATCTGCCGTAGGCTCAAGGAACTGGAGTGCAGTACCAAAAGGAAGGGGGAAATCCCCATACCAACTACTGGCAACCTGATAGTACCAGGGTGTACTGCAAGCCCTAGGGCAGGACAGTAGTCAGGGGTGGCCCTGCTACACTCTCCATCTGGTGGATTCCCAACGACCCCGCTTGGTTCCTAATTTTTCGGGTGCCATTGTTAAATGAACCTGAACAAAAACAAGATAACAGTTCACATGATCATCACATTAGTATGCATGATATACATTTCTCTGTGAAAACAGCACGTCAATGTATTTGAATATACACATACAAACGGCTGTCATAATAACATAGGTTCCTCCAACATGGAGAACCTTTTCTTAGGAGGGTCATCTCATGCCATGATCCACTCTCTCTAAAGCGAGAGCAGAACGATATTCTGGTAACATACTGGGCACCCACATATCTCTTTGTCCCAGGGCAGTTTGGGCATGGTCTATGGGCCATTACATATTTCTGATACCGGGCCAGAAAAGCAAAAGTCAGAACACCCGGCCACACCGAAGGACTATCGGTCTCAGGGGCCAAGGCCGTATCAGCCACGGCTGCGGCTGCTTGTTTACGGGCCAAATGTTCAGTCATGGATTGGATAAATCCTTTCACCAAGAGCTATAGCTGTACTCACTGGGAATCGAAGGCTTCTCATCCGCCCCAGCGACCACCGTAGCAGTGGCTTCATCGTCAGAAGATATCGCAGGATCCGGTTGCAAGGGGGGGTTCTGAGAGCTTGCTGGGTATCTGTGTGTTTTGTTAACTTTGTCCAGCTGGCCTCAGCTGTTTTGGAGGTTAGTGGTTCCTCCCACCCAAGATTTAAGCTCGCCCCTCCCCACTTTCCAAGTAAGCAGGTTTTCTTTTCATGCAGCTGGTTGTGACAGGTTCAATGTCAGGACCATCCTGTCTCTAATTATAGAGGTAAATAAGGATTTTAATCAGTTAGTGTTAGGACCTGCGAACTGGTCATGCCGTGTAAGAGGCTCGCAGGCTTATACACTTTGGCCAAAGGGTTAACTAAATTACCCTTTTTCAAGAGATATATAGGTATTTCACTGTGTATTTTTGTCACATTGGATGTTGCTCTGGACTTCTTTGTTTCTTGTTTTATATAATTAGCCACACCCAGCAGCACTCCTTTTGACACTTTACATTATATATATATATATATATATATATATATATAATGTATAATGGTTATATATATATTGTGGTAATGTTGGGGGCTTTCTGAGAGCTTGCTGGGTATCTGTGTGTTTGTTAACCTCCCTTGTTCTCCAGAGTCATTAGGCAGTGGTCATCAGTGCCCCACCTCCCTCTGGTGGAGGTTAGAGGGGCAACCAGTGACATGGACGGGGCGTGACTCTGACTCAAGCTTGAACCAGTCACATCGCTTGGGTGGGGTCCTGGCTTTCTCGCCAGACCCTTGTAGAACTTTGCGAAAAGTGTACCCCAGGCTAGCAAAGCTCCATCTCGATACGCTGCACACGATTACAGTCCATTACAAGCACTCTGTGGTTCCATAGTCTGGCTACTGGCTAGTAGTACTCTGGGCTTCTTCCCTATTAGTACCCTAACGCCGCCCCACTTGGCTGCCAGCATCACGACCCTCTCCAGAGGTCTTTGGGACTCAGTTAACCAAAAAAAACCTTTAGGCGTCCCGACTACTCACCTCAGGGTGACTTAGAACAGCAATAGCCCTTGTGTCTCCAGACCATTCACCCGATAGGGCCGTTTAGGTCGTTCTTTGTGAGGTTACGAGGATACGTGGTACACCCTCCCAGTGACTACACCTAGGCTTCCTCCGTCTTTCAGCACTTGTTCTGAAAGCGTTCCTTGTTACTTCCAGCTTTGCTTCGCTGAAAGCCTGTCCCGTTACAGATCTCAGCAGCGCCTCCAAATGTAACGGTGTTTCCCCCACCCAATTACAGATAGAGGCCATTACAGGGTGTAGGATGCATATACCTGCTGGCAACAGGAGGGCTGAGTCGTCCGCTGATGTAGTGGGGACACAGGAACAGGCCTGTGGGGTTCATACCCCACATATCACTTTAGCAGTGCAGCGCCTCCATCTGCCATAGGCTCCAGGAACTGAAGATGATCTCCCATGGTAGAATTTATTACCTCTCCCCCCAGTAAGGTCACACACCAGGCAGGAGGTATATTGCAAAACAGGAATGGGTTTATTACTACACTCTGCAGTAACAGTTACACAGCAGTCTTCTGCCGGATGCAGTCTGTCAGATCAACTATGACTGAATATGGTCCCTGGACCGTCACTACAGGTCAAGGGCACCTGCAGCTGTCCTAGCTCTTCCCCATCTCCCTAGCAGAGGGAGAGGTAAGGTATACACTCACTCTCCCCCGGAGGGAAGAGCACATGGGAAGGCCCCAATCTCAGGCTCCCAGTTATGTGACTTGCCTTCCTCAGAGGGGAAGGAACCCCTAACTTTAGGGCGGTCCTGCCCTTAAGTACAGCCAGAAGGCGGGCACCCCGTTGTCCCAGCTACAACAGGATGTACCACCCTCTGCTGTCACTCAAGTGCAGTACCAAGGTGAGGGGGAAAACCCTATACCAACTACCTGATAGTACCAGGGTTTACTGCCAGCCCTAGAGCAGAATAGTAGTCAGGGGTGGCCCTGTTACATAAGCAATGCAACTATTTTAGTAATAGCGTCAAAAGGAAGAATTGCTACACTTTAGTAAAGGTCAGTAACAAATAAATTATCAGGTGCATCAACTCTGCAATTAATGCCATGGCCTAACTAAAACTAAACTACTTTGGCTTTTCTGCTGCTGGTAATGTCAGGTCTTGATATGTGTCATGTTTTTTGTATTCATGGACCTCTTAAAATGTTACATTTGATGTAGTATGCATAGTCCCTGCTCCACAAAGGATATTTTACGGAATAGATGTTTATGAAGGATTACGAATAATTGTACAATTAGAACCCGCGATTCTTTAAAACAGTGGCACGTGATCCCAAATTAGGGATAGCATCTCACTGGAAAAAAGCAACGATTCGGTCACTAAGACAAATAAGAGAGAGAGAATCTGGTTTTCATGTCAGATGGAAAAATGAACAGCCCTAGTGAATGACACACTCCCAATCCTGGCAGCCATGGCTTCAGTATTGCAGAAATTCAGGAGCCTCCTGCTCCTAACTACTGAGCCTCTCGATCCCCTCCCACACATAAAGCGAGAGACTAACAACCAAATGTAGTGCTACAGGCCAACTCTGACAGACCTCCAAGATCCAAAGTATGCTCCCCCTCCGCCTCCCCCCCCCCTCAAAAAAAAGTGAGTTCACATACACGGAGGAAGGGACAGAGATATCAACGCCTAACAGTATCCTTAATAAGTGGTAGAAAAATGATGTTGAAATGGAAACACGTAAATAAATGTATTTACTAAACCTGAGTTATTCATTATGTTAAGCCGAAAATCCACAATAAAGTCAATGGAGGTTTTCAGCAGAAATTGGCTCGAACGGCTGCTTTGGAGTACATTTTACCCCCAAGTCATCAGGGCCACAGACAGATTTCCCAAGTTCTAAGAACGCGGCCAAGTTCTGAGCTATGATCCTATAGAGGTGCCGGAGCAGCCCAGCTAAGTGGAGGATAAGTGCTGGGAGCAAGTTCTCGTGCCCAAGTTCTCAGGGGCAAGTTCTCGCGTCCAAGTTCTCAGGACCAAGTTCTGAGAATTGGACAGAGCTGAAACCAGCGGGGAGAGCGTGGTGGCTCTCCCGAAAAGAGTACTGTGTGTTCCTGGACGTAGAGCAGACAGGGTAAACCAGCCTGAAGGAGGCACCCTACACCTAGTTGAGGCTAGTGTCTCCCCCCAGAGCCCCAGTTGGTATGTGTTCTTTGTATTTGTGCAACTTTTGTGTGTCTGCGGGCTTGCCCGAATAAACCCCATTTTATTCAAAAATGTTGTCCTGCCTACTGAATTGATTTCGGAAGGTAAAAGGTATTGAAAGTACTTGTCCCCCATGACACCCCCACCCCCCAAATACACGTTTTAAAAAATCCCACCCCCCAAATACATAAACAAGAAGCTCCCCCCCACCCAAATACTGTACATCTAAAAGAAGCCCTTCTCCCCCCAAATACATCTTTAAAAAAACACCCCTGAAATACAGATAAAAGAAGTCCCCCACCCCCAAAATACATATAAAAGAAGACCCCAACTCCCCAAATATATATAAAAGAACCATCACCCCCAAAAACATATTCTAAAAACATTCCGCCCCACAAATACAGATAAAAGAGGCCCCCCGCCCTCCCACATACATATAAAAGAACCCCCCACCCCCAAATACATATATCTACCTTGGGGATGACCGGGCCTCGTGGCTGAGGGGAGCCCGTCTGGCACTGCAAATTGTGCCCGACCCCTCGCCCGCTATTGAGTCCCTGCCAGGGAGCCAATCAGTAATGGCAATACCATTGGTCACCCTTACTGGTCATCTTGCCTGTAACTACTCTTCGGCATCTATATCTTTCCCCACCATTATGGAGGACATTCAGCAAGTGAGGGGCAAATAATTTCCAAGTAGGGGCATTAAAACATTGTTGTTTTAAAATGTAGTATTTTGCATCCTGAAAAATCCTCTACCTACTGTACTGACCTCAGTAATATCTCAGATCATTATTGATTACAGCCAAACACACACAGACCGTATATTAACAAGTAAGCTTTATTTCTGCTAAATAGTGCCAAAGGGTGTCAAAGTCTTCTCCCTTATCAATACATGCTAAACATAAATCACATTATTCATGAAACTGTGATAGTGCTGGCTAGGGCACAACTGTAAGGAAACTTCAATTAAAGTCAGTAAGAGTTGTTGTGCCCCAAATGGCACTATCGCAGATTAATATGAATAATCCACAGTCACTTTGAGGCAATTTATTTTCTGCTTCACAAATCCTTAAAGATAAAATAAGTTGTTTCTACTTCTCATTTGTGCTCGGCTTCTGCAGCTTCTCTCCCAACTCACCCCGTGAAACATTTTTTCTGAGCTGGGTATCTCAAGCAACGGGCAAAAGATGCCAAAGGCCTCGGCCAGGGTGGCGCTAAGCGGGCGGGTGCGCTCTCGCTGGCCGCGATGAAACACATTGAGGCAATGTGTGTGGCCAGCGTGAGCGAGCGCCTGGGCCTGCTCGGCGCTCAGCCGTTTGCAGAGCAAGCAAATTTGAATTTGCCGCCCGCAAGCGCGTCACGTGAGCGGTTCGCCCAATGAGGGCGAACCAGCTCCGTGATGTTGTGGCCGCACCCCCCGAATCGCACCCCCTACGTGCGCCCTAATGCCGGCCACAAATCTCCCGGCCGAGCAGGGAGCGTGACGGCACCACGCATGAGCGCCAGCGTGCTCGCTCCCTGCCTGCCCGCAGCCAAACACTTGGTTGAACAGACGACCTGGCAGTTGGGAAATGTACCAAAAATGTTTCTTTTTTATTGGAGTAGCATAGAGTGCATTGAATGTTTTATTTGCACAAAAGTTTATATTTTAGTGTTGTACCGGTTTTTAGCTTGTGAGGCGTAGTTCCTTCTTTATTCTAAAGAGGAAAGAGATTGAGGAACTGGATGTCAAGAGCATCCTACGGCTTACATAGAGGTCATCTGATTGTCTTGCATTTCGAGTCATGGTTACGTTCCGACTCGGCTTGTGATGTGTGTAACACAAACAGACACTATGGAAAGGGATAGTGGGTTTGAGGAAGTTCTCATTTGTGAACGGAACATGCAACATGCTTAATGACGCAACTACTCCCAACTCTATTTCCAGACTATGGGCAAGATAGGTATTCTAAAGGTGAGGATCTCTGTGTGACATCATTATGGAAGGGTGACTATTAAATACCAGATGGGCCCCATTGCCAATATAATTGATATAGTGCTGCCTTCTCTAGTAGGATGTTCGCTAAGCACAATGTATGGCCATATCATTAACCTAATGATATTCTTATGGGAGCAGTAAATGGGGCTCAACAGAGATAGTATTTATGCCATCAGATGACCTTGTGCCACACAGAAAGGAAGGAGACGGGCAGGTTCAGATCTCACTCAGATATCTCAGCCGAATTCCACATTTTCAGATACGAGCCTCAGATTAGTTTTGTTTTTGGTTGTTTTGTTTTAAATGGGGTAACTTTAGAGCTTGCAAGCAGGAAGCTCTCAAGTTCAAATATCCCCCCATTTTAATTAATAATTGTTTGTAAATCTTTTTCTGGCTATTTTGTGGGCGGGGGGTTCATAATGTTTGGGACCAAAACCCCAGAGAAAGTTCCACCCTAACGCTACGACCCCAGTGGGTGCGCTGCACGTGCTGCAGGGGGAAAGACGGGGGTGGGGCATGATGGGTGCGCGGCCATGACGTCACCCGGCAGGGTCGCCCTCATTGGCTGAACCACCTGGGGGTGTGGCCTAGCGATCTGTCGCCTGTGTCCATCTCAATTTTCAGGTCTGGAAGAAAAACTCGCCGCGCAGCACGGCAGCCGCCCCTCGCAGCGGGGCCGGCCCCATTGAGAGGCAGCTCTTGTCCCCGCAGCACCCGCCATAGCGAGCGCTGCAGCAGCCAGTGGGGACCAAGCCTTAGTAAGGATGAGGAGATTTGGTTTGACCAATATAATTGTAGATTGAGGAGCCAGTAGCCTGCAACAATTACTCAGCTGCCTCCAGCAATCATAATAAAAAGTGGTTGTGAAATATACCATTTGGACAGGAATTGATGTGAAATCAAGTATAACAATCCAAACTAAATCCAATTTGTGAATCCGCGCTCGTGCTGTCTTGAATGAACTCTGGAAACCAATCCCTTTGCTGCTAGGTGCACAGGAGTCACTCCCCGTAATCTCCTAAAAAGAGTCAACCCCTAAGGGAAATCTCCAAACGCACAAAAAGAATACGCACAGCGCACCAGGGATTACAGCAGCTCATTCAATATTTAATCATTAATAACATCACAATGGATCATCTGGTTAAAATACCAGTTAGAATCTCAATAAACAGTGAATATAATAAAACACCAAATGTAAATCACCAATTGTGAAACAAGTGAATAATAAATACAACTGATTAAGATTGCATACAGTGAAAAAGAACCGTGAATTAATACAAAACAGTATATCCTAACATGATGCACTACGCAATGTGTGTAATACATCAATTTTATCTATCTCAGACTACGGTTTAAGCATTCAGCATTGATACTTACCTCAGTAGATAACAGATATCTCTGCGTATATATTATAGTATCCTTGTAGCAGGCAACCACAGAGGTAAGTACCCACACTTTGATTTCTTCGTCACAGTATTTAAACTGCTAATGGCTACTGACACAACCCTGCATTAATAAAATATTTCTGCATTTTGTATCTAAGGCTGTATAATTGGTTATCTTAGGATCATATGGGACAGGAGAGACACACTAGCCGTTATCTTTACTCCAACGAGGCTATAACTGGATGCGAACCGCACCTCTAGGTTTAATCACACATTGGGTGTGTCTGTGTGTAAGTACACATTGCTAGTGCTGATTGACTCTTACATGTCCGGACCAGATTAGCCATATACAGCTTTCTGCAAACGCGTTCACCATCTAAATATTCCAATGGTCATTTTTGGGACTCTCAATCGCAGAATGATGCAGCGAATTGCTGGCAAGCAGCATAATTCTATGGCTGCCTAACTGGTCAATACAAGACCCCACAGCTGCAATACATTTAGGCTGTGGTTAAGCTCTGCACGTGTTTTACTTTTTTTAATAGTTTTTGTCTGTTCCCATATTGGGGATTTAGTGCTCTGGGTTGAAATTTTCACCCCAGAGTTTTTGAGATAAATGTATTAATTTGATCAATGAATGTATATGGACCTAATGGAGTGTATACCACTGGTTCTATATGTAACATTGGTAAGTCCATTCTACCTATCTCTTCGACTGTTATGTAAGTGCAGGGCAGTAACAGGTTAATTCTGTGGGTATTACACCCCCTGTATCCTTCTCTGTGATGGACAGAAGTGAGTTGGTGACTCATGACCTGTGGGGGCCTACAGGTCCTATCAGGATGTGTACAGCAGATCATGAGCCCGTCCCTTCTGGAATAATCCTAATCAGAGGAGTGTCCCAAGTTAGTTTTGCTCTGCCTTCCAAGGTAGGCGCATGGGCTGTCAGACTTTCCCATTGCGATGATGAGCTGGCCCACTTTAGGCCTACGGGCCTAAAGAGCATAAAGACTCAAGGCCCCATACTATCGGGGCAGCACCATCTGAAGTCCTGGGATGTTGCACAGCATCATTTATGCTGTATGTGAGCTGTGCAGCATGTCCAATAAAGCAACCTGTTCCTTCTACCTCTGCCTGGGTGTCAGTTCCTGGGCAGGAGGTGTAAGGAGTGCAGTGGTGGGGACTGACATCCATACACCAAGGATCCCATCACCGCTGGAGGTGCTGACACCAGGAACCAGAACCCAGAGACCACCCAAAAGCCTGTCCAGGTGCCCCTTACCACCGCGGCAGACTCAGCTCTTCTGTACTAGCAGGTATGCCTCAGCACCACACTCAGTTAGTAATTCAGTCCTTATCCCAGAGGGGGGGAGAAACATGGGTTACATACATATTATGACTTTCAGGAATATTCCTACTTTTCATTGAAGGTGTACATATATATATATATAATATACCAAGGGTCAGCAACTATTTACACTGCCCCATCTCATCTTATTCTATGTGTTTATGACTAGTTTGTTGCGTATCAAGATTGCTCACGGATTTATCACTACCAATCCTACTATACTCATTTTTAATATTACCATTAAAGGGTTTTAAAATTACAACTTATCATACTATACTGCGAGTGCATTCAAAAGGGATTTCTTCTTTTCTTTTTGTATTAGACATCTGTTTGTCCAAAGATAGGGACAAGAAAGACAACCTCAGTGTTCATCGCCAAATGTAATCAGTCTGCATATGGTATTAAAACATTCTGAGGGTATTTTAGCCTGCACTCCTAACCTTAAACAATATATCCCCCAACTTCCCAACATCGTTTTCAAAATGCTAAAAGGTAGTAAGAATGTGTTGATAGCTGATTGAAACTGTCAGTGGCTTACTCGTAGACCATTTGGTAGCTTTAAATGTGGCATAAAGGTGTGTGTACGATTTTTATTCAAAATAACCAAAATAATCAATAACATCCTAATTAATACTAATAGGGACACCTTCCAAGCAAAGGGTTTTATTAATTGTAACGGTGGTTTATATGTTAACCCAGCGGTGTGCAAACAAGGGGGCGGACCCCCGAACTTTATTGGGGGGAGGCGCGGGCCGCGTGGCAGTTACAGAGGCCCCGCGCTAAGAGCATGAGCCCTCTGTAAATTTACTTACCGGCTTCTTGTCTACGCGTCTCCATGGCAATGTGGCGTCAAATGATGCCTGTTACCATGGAGACATGACTTCAAATGACGCTGTGGGGCACGTGACGTCACATGACCCCACAGCGTCATTTGACGCATTATTAGAGGCGAGGGGGGGGCACAACCGCGGAGGCAGTAGGTAAGGGGAGTTTGCATACCGCTGTGTTAACCGATGAATGTGGTCGGCAATATTGGAAGGACCAGCCTGAACCAGCCTGAAAGTCAGATTTAGTGAACATAAAAGAAATATTAAGAGGGGATTTCCGTCCCATGGTGAATCTAAACATATTTTTAATCACCTTCATGCAAAATGATATCCAATCAAATTTGAACAACCTAAGGGGCTTGCAAAGCAGCAAAGAACGTTTTTCTCTTGGCACTGAAGATATTGAACATAATCTTTCCTTACTTGAATTGCAAGTGTTTGTTCAAGAAAACTAAACACATTTTGGTAAACATATTCCCACAAATGTGTCTGCAATTCTATCCCCACCAAAAGAGGAAGTCTTCTTTGTGACCACATTATTTTAACACTTTGCACGACCGAAGTTTCCCTTCCCTACCACCTTTGACCATCGGTACCATCGGTAGAGTTTACCAATGTGCCAGAGATCATGAACCAGGTGAAATGTGCTGTTTTTTTAACGGATGATTTGACTCCAACTTTCAAAAGTTTCTGAAACCTTGAAACACATTTTCCAGGTCACAGGACTCTAAATTCAGGTCACATAACCCTTTATATACGGACATTGTCACGAAATTCTCTAGTAGGAATGTTAATTCTCTGCAGTAGGAAGTTCTGCCATCCGATTTATAGCATTGCTGATATTAGTTAGGCTTATCATTCTTTAAAATGCAACGACGGACCCTTCCAGCGATATCGCCTGAAAAGTAATCTCGCTATATTCATTAGGAATCACCTGTATGTGCAAACAGTGCGAAGAGTGTTATTAAGGTACCAAATGTCTGGTCTTTGGAATTGCATGTAATGGGGAAATTTAGTATGCAAATAGGCAAATTAAGCACTGAAATTGTATTCAATTTCTCAACTAAACCCTGCTGGCAACATTGATAATTCTGGTGTGTGTATGTGTATATCCCATCACATTTTAAGTTATCCTGCCTTTCCCCATTATCACCTAGAATACAGCGCATCCACTGCAGCAAGGGATTCTGGGTAACGACATGCATGTATGCTAGATAATAATGGTGAAAAGCAGGGTTGCAAACCTAAGACATGTGAATGTGCTCACAAGTGATCTTTTTATTTGATATACAGGTAGTCCACGCTATCCGACGTTTCACTTTACAACGAATGGCATATCCAACAAATGCAACCCTATGGGCCATTTTTCAACGCCAGAATGTGTTATCCGACGCCTGAATGCGCTATCCAATGCTCACCGCCACTGATTAACACGGGACTCACTTTACAATGGTTTCACTATCCAACGCTACTTCCAGAACGGATTCCGTTGGATAACCGAAGAACGTCTGTATGTATGTATATATATATATATATATATATATATATATATATATATATATGTATGTATGTCCAGTCCAAATAGGTTTCCAGTGTTGCTGCTGAGTTAGAGAAACCAAACGAAGGCAAACAATGTAAAACATATTGCATTTTAAATAAATGCTGCACACACGAGTTTGGTAGCAGTGATATTTTTGCATTGATAATTCTTATTAACCATGCACAGAACGTCAGACTCTCTACAAACATTTTTAGGTTTTGTTCGGGTGGTTTTGTCTTGATTTTCTCTAGAATATTAAAGCACCAATACCCCAAAATGAAAATCCGTTTCCCGACTTCCAGGGACCCCTTATGCCACAGATATTAGTAGATTGTGTGCTGGCTTCTGACTAAAATAAAGAGAGGGTCACCAACAGAAAGCTGCATCATCATGTTCCAATGACCATCCAATGGCCGGCTGCATGGGGCAGACCTCGGCTTCCATATTGTGTGCACTGGACAAGTATTGTTATCCAGTGGGTGCACTGGTGAATATCTCGGAAACGAGGACCATGGATTGCTACTTTATTGAGTAGGTTCCCAGGCCTAAGGTTTCTCATGGTGTTATTGTGCTTCTTGCAGCTGGTGGGCAAAATTACATAGTTACATAGTAGATGAGGTTGAAAAAGTTCTTACATTTCTTTTTTTATTGGGTATCATGAAGTAAACTTTTAATAATAGACACATTTTAGACACCTTGTTCAATGTATCCTCTTTGCATAGGTAACGTGAGAACGATGACAATAGGCATTGATTAAAAGAGGAGAGAGAGGGAAATTGCCTCACCCCCCCACCATCCTACGGAATATTTCCTCCTAAGTGCAGAAGCCCACACCCTACCCCTCAAAAAATGACAAAGCTCCTGAACTCGCTGCTCTTCCTCATCTCCTACCAATTCTTCTCTGGCACTGAAAAACAGGGACATGAGAGATGTTATATGGATATAATAGAGGGGCAGGGTATCAGGGACAGAGATGGGGGTATAGCGAGTGGGACAGGATGGGAAGAATAACACAGGAGAGAGAAAGAGAGAAAGAAATGAAGGACACACAGGGGGAGTACAGAGTTGGACATTGGAGGAATTGTTGGGATATGATTGAAAAGAAGTTGCTCCAACTGTGAATAATCCAGTGACATCCATGTCCGTGTGTATTGCTGGAAGCGGTCATCCATTCCATGGTGAAATGCGTTTCCAAGCAACACAGAAACATTCTGTTGTTTACATCCAGTGTCACAGAGGAAAGTTATACTTTTCACCAGATTGGCCCAGCAATTGATTGATCCTGCACTGCTTTTAGCACCGTCAATACCCACCTTTCACATCAAGTTTAAAAACCATGAATATCAAAGTGTACTACAGCAGTGTTACTGGATCCCGAGATGTAAGTGGGCACATTCCTTCTCATGTTTAACGCTGAGATCTCCCGTTTTGTTGTGGTATATTTCGATTTACAAACCTACTCTACCTCTTCCATTTTTAAAGAGAAATTGCATTTATATTAAAATAGCTCCCTCCTTTTCAGTTGCTAAAGAAAAGTTAGCAGAACTAGTATATAGATCTTTCTAAAATGAGCTCATACTAGTATTTGCCCAGTCTTTAGCTTTTCTTGAAAAAAAAGTTTTCAAATTTGCTTTGCGAGTCAATCTTTAGTTTCACGTTTTTCGCAAAAAGTTCACATTGCTGGAGAATACACAAAAATAGACTTAAATGCGATATTTTCGCCAAATCAATACAAAGTTCCACAAAAATGGCAGGACGTAAAGTGCAATGTGGCCTGCTGAGCTGTGCGAGGGTGTTCTTCAAGAAAAAATATGTTCGAAAATGACATTTGTCAATGGTCGTTCACTAAAGATATATTAATACTAAAAGGTGCAAGAATGAAAATTTGTTTTATTGTGGGAACATTTCCTTTAACATTGCCTTGGTAAACGGACCTCGTGTATACTCTGACCCAGCGCGGCACTATCGGCTAAAGCTTTCAAAACACTGGAAACCAAATTTGGCAAGCTCGATCCGGGGCAGCCAATAGAAAGAAGCAACATTGACATTCCAGCCTTCTATTGGTGACCCGGCGGCCATGTTTGTAGTTTTGTGTGTCAAACACCAGCACAAAAAACTACAAACATCGTGGAAACTGGGGTGTTGGGGGACCACAGATCAGCTCCTGGGGACCCCTGGATCAGGTGTTATGTTGGGGGGGTAGAATTTCTGCTTTATGGTCATACTTGTGAAGTGTCCCCTAAAACTCTGTTATATAATTACACCTCCAACTTCACTAAATATTATGACATGAACTTTGTGCCTTTTTTTTTTTTGCTTGTAAAGGTCAGAAACAGACAGGCAGAAGTCACTCGCATCTTGGATGCAAACCTGATAAAGTATGAACTAGTAGACGTAGCCGTAAGTGAAAGGTTACTTCAAGAAATGAGAGAGAAGGCCACCAATCCAAATGCCGTACCGCCTCAGATATTCCGTGGAGACGCCTACTGTGGAGTAAGAGATCCTATCCATATAGAAGTTATTGTAGTATATATTGTTATAGTGTGTGTATAGCAAGGTGGGCAACTCCCACCTGATTGATCCACCTGAGCTGAAGCAGGGATATCCTGAAAGCCTGGCCTGGAACTGGTGGCCCTTGAGGACTGGAGTTGCCCACCCCTGGTGTATAGTCTAGGCTTGTTTAAATCCCTCCTAAAGTGAACTAATTCGAGTGACATGTTAAAGGGTCTCATCTGTGTGGTTGATACTTTTCTACCCACATCTGACACCTATAAGTATTTTTAATTTATATTTTAAAGTTAGATTTGGGAGAGGTATGAGTTTCTCTGGCTGCTCCCTTGTGTGATGTCACTGTGTGATCACGAGCGCTCTTACAGCCAGAGTCCCCCCTCCCTACCTTATCTTGATTGGTTCTCTGATCAATCATGGGGGAAGAGGGAGGAGGCGGAACCACTCTGCCAAAAACTTGTTTTAATATATCAGGGGGTAAGACCTAAATGTGGAAGGGGGGAAGGTGGTCTCGCCATCATCTTTCTACTCAGCCAACTATAAAGAGATAGGAGGTCCTCTCTTTGCTGTTTAGGATCAGGAAATCACCCAGCTCTACACCCATCCAACTCCTCCCTTCTCCTTAGGTCCTATCCTCATTAACTAGGGTTAGAAAATATCCTATCTATATGTAAGCCATGGGTCCCATATTTTGTAGTGTGTCTTTGTTGTATGTCTAAGGCTGGGGCCATGGGGCCTTCGCCCGTGCGGAGGCGTGCAAGGCCGTGACATCACCCGCGTGAAGCGGGTGCGTTTTGTGGCCAGTGGAGACGTGCTGCGCCGTGGGGGGCGTGCCTAGGGGCGTCACGGAGCTGGTTCGCCATCATTGGGCAAACCACCCACGTGACCAGCCTATCGCACCAAGAAATCAGTTTCAACTGATTTCTTGCGCAACGTGTGCCCCCTCCCGCTTCTGCCCGCACGCCGACTCAATCACTGCCATAAGGCAATCTGATCGCTCAGCGTGCGCACGGTCTGCGGCACCATGGCCAAAGCCTTAGGCATGCTGTAAGTTCATCCATCTTCATGACCTCGTTTGTCCTTTTTTAAATCGTTTTCGTGGAAGGAGTTTGCACATCTAGCGGCTGTGAGACTGTTGGAGCTAAGTTTGTGTTGCTGTGGTGGTTCAGTGATTTGATTGGTCTGGCTATGAGAAACGCCAAAGGATCCAGGGATATCCTGACCTCCAACATCTCCTCAAGCCAATCTTTTATTCTGGACCACATGTTCGCTATTTTTGGACATGTCCACCAAATATGGATCATATCTCTCACACCTCCACAACCCCTCCAACACAGATCTGGATAACCAGGATAGATCTTGCTTAGGCTTTGTGGGGTCAAGTGCCATCTAAATAGAATCTTATATGCATTTTCCATTGTTCTAGTGCAAATAGATTACTTGACCACTCCTTCCCAAATATCCCCCCATTCTTTGTTCGAGATTTCTGTTTGCAAATCATATTACATATCCCTCCATATAATTAAAAATGATTAATTCGGTCTCTGACACTAACACTTTATATATAGAGGATATGAGGCCTTTCTGACCTTTTCTGTTACTAAATAGCTGTTCAAACCCGGTCAATTCTTTATAAAGCAGATCGGACAAGGATTTTTTTTTAAAGTGTCTCACTTGGAAATACCGAAATAGATCTTGAGTGGGGATCAAATTTTTGGACTATATCCGCGAACTCCACTATGTCCCCCTTAACTAAAACATCCCCTATTTCTTTTATATCTTCCCCCCCCCCCCCCCCCATTGTTTAAAATTATTATTTCCCATTCCAGGAAGAAAATTTGGGTTTCCCAATAGCGGGGTTAGTCTTGGGGGGTATAATATTAGTGTATATTTAACTTGAGCCAATCTCCATATCTTTAAAGTATATTCTATTGCATTACATGGGCGTCCATAGACAATGTTTTGTTCCTTTGTAAACCAGAGTCTCGCTTGGAGTGAGATATCCCCGGACAAAGCTCTTTCGATCCCTACCCACCTGTGGTGGTCCCTGTCTGAGTGCCACATTATTACTGTATTTGCTTCAAATGAGATGCTAAGTAATATTTCATTATGTTTGGAACCGCTACGCCCCTCTTTCTTTTGGTGACATAAGTATAGCCCTTGCTATTCTTGGTTTCTTGTTCTGCCAGATGAATTCAAAACACGTGTTTTGTATGTCCCTCAGAATCTTATAGGGATCAGGATCGAGAGGGTTTGAAAATAGTAGAGCAGTCGGGGAAGAATAATCGTTTTTAGTGAGCATACTCGGCCCAGCCATGATATTTGGAAATTGTCCCATGAGGTCAGGTCTCTTTTGATCTGTGTAATTAGTTCTGGGAAATTATATTTGTAAAGTGTTCTAGATGAGCTTGTCAGATAAATGCCCAGATATTTTAACCTTTCCTTCCATCTTTAGTTGAAATTCATTTTGATAAGTTGCAATTCGTTACTGGGGAGCATCAGGTGCAAAGCCTCTGATTTGTCTGAGTTTATCTTGTATCCTGAGAAGGAGCGAATTCTGTCAGCGATGAATATAGATTTGGAAGGGTCGTCAAGGGCTGGGTAACTGTTATTATGATATCGTCGGCAAACAATGACATTTTGTACTCCTTCCCCTCTTTCTTTACAACCTTGATGTCTGGGTTCCTCCTTATGTCACAGGCCATGGGTTCAATTGTCAAAGCAAACAGAACGGCGAAAGAGGGCACCCCTGTCTTGTACCATTTTTAATTTGGAAGACTTTGGATGTTGCTCCCATATGTTTAAGGGAGGTCGAGGGGTTATGGTAAAGGGCCATAATTCCTTTCATGATGGGAACTCTAAACCCGAACCTCTCTAGAGTCTCCCTCAGAAAAGTCAAGTCTATTCTATCTAAGGTTTTTTGGCATCTAGACTCAGGAGCATGGCCTTGTCCCTTGCTTTTTGTACTTGATCAATAATATTAACAATTTTTCTAGTGTTGTCCGAGGCTTGCCTATTGGTTATAAAACCCACCTGGTCTGGGTTTATTGCTCTCAGCAACACTATGTTAATTCTGTTTGCCAGGACCTTGCTGTAATTTGTTAGGTCGCAATTTAGTAGAAAAATGGGTCTATAACTCTTGCAGCTGAGAGGGTCTTTCCCTTCTTTGTGTATTGCCACAATATTTGCCAGTGAAATCGTTTTCGGGGCTTCCTCCCCTTTCATAAAGGAATTCATTATATTTACTAAATACGGGGCCAGGATCTTGAAATATTTCTTGTAGTAGATGTTAGATAGCCCACCCGGGCCTGGGGCTTTTGAGGTTTTGAGATTTTTAACTACCTTTCTGATCTCTTCTATTGTAATTTGTGCATTTAACCCCCCCCTCCCCCCTCCCCAGCTCCTCTTCTGACAGCGCTGGGAGATTACAATTATTCAGGAAATCTATTATTTTGTTTTTATTGGGTTTGTTTTGGCCCTGTTCCTGCTTCAGATTATATAGATCAGTGTTGAAGAATCTAAGGTTTTTTTTTCAATTGATCATTTGTCAGTGTTGGGGGGCTCCCCTGTTGTCAGCTGACCCTCCTCCTGCTGTGTGTTCCTTCTTTCCTGCTGTGTGGATGGTCTCTTCTTGGGCTAATGCCAAGGCTCTCCATTGGCCCTCAGCTTCCTCCAGAATGTTAGCTGCCTGTCCTCTCGCATTATGATTAGGTGGAAGGGGAACCCCCATCTATAACAGATTCCTTTTCTTCTGAGGGCTGATGTCAGTGGTCTCATTTCCCTCCTTCTTTCAATTGTGATTTGTGCAAGGTCACTGAAGATCTGAGTGGAGGCCCCCTGAAATGTAATATCTGTTCCTCCTCTCTGCCTACAGGCATTCAGGATCAGTTCCTTCGTTGCAAAGTAGTGCATCCTTATAATTACATCCCTGTTTCTCTTCGGGGTGTAACTTTGCGGGGCTAATGCCCTATGTGCCCTGTCATCATTAGTGTATCCTCTTTGAGGTAGGGATTTGAACAACCTGCAGATGTATGGTTGTAAGTCCTCCATTGGTACAGATTCTGGGATATTCCTGATCCTTAGATTTTGACGTCTTTCCCTGTTCTCAAGGTCTTCTATATTGTCTTTGAACTGGGAGAATTCTGTTGAGATCCTAAAAACCTCCTCCTCCAGGTTGGTTTGTCTTTGGAGGGAATCCACCATTTTAACCTCCAGTTTTCCGGTTCTGGTCCCCAATGCCGCAATTTATTGCTTGAGGTCAGTGAAAGCCTTTTGAATTTCTCTTTGTATATTTAAAGTTTTTTTTTTTTTAAATAATGCTTCTAGGTCAGCTTTTGTTATCCCTGTCTCTTCATTTCTCATGTCTGGATTCAGTGGAGATCCCGAGCGTCTGTTCTGGGAGCCTCAATCTTCTTGATTTTCGCCTGGGATCTTATTCTTTGTGAAACATAAATCGCATATTGCACAGGGGGAGTGATAGGCTTCAGTCAGATACATTCAAAAATGCACTGTTTTTAAGTGAAACGGTACAGATACATATTATATATACATACATACATGTAGAGGTATCAGTACCGTGTTAGCCGAGCTTCATTAATCAAAAAATAAATAGATGATACCGTTCTGTGGCTAACTAAATGCTTTTACATATATATATATATATAACACAAGAAACAACCTGCAACAGACCAAAAGTAAGAAGTGCTATAACCAGTAAGGTGAAGTGTAAGATATAAACACTACTGGCGGGGCTAGGGATGATGAATATATGTGAACATGTCAAAGAAAAAAGAATCGCAGATTAGCGCTCTAGCATACAAAAGATATCAAAATGTATTAAACACATATAACAAAATATATAATAAAAAGGATCCACAGTGTACCAAGGACTGATTGCTACTGAACGCTAATGAATTGAAAATATATGAAGTTACAGACATAAGTATGAACACATTCAACAGATCACAAATAAGCTGGTATAAAAGCTGTAAGCTAATGTGTGAAAAACCAGAAGTAGTGAAGAGGTTCCAGCGTGAAACGTACGTCAGGTGACTCGACAGCATGATGTCACTCTGCGGCACCGGTGGATTCACCGGTGGATACACTCACTCTCCACACCGAAGTCGGAGCTGTACTCTGTAACATACAGGAAGTTCAGCTAGACTATGCCGACACACAGTTAAGTTAACTGTACCATTGTATCCCCTTTTTTAATACAATTGTGTCACCACATTTAGGTGTGGACCAATAGGGGGACCCTGGCTACTTGAAACATATGTTACCAGCAACAGTCACGAACACTGTTGCAGCTTCTCAACCACTGGTATCATTACTATGATTAGTTCAGACCCAGGATATCATACATGTTGTGGGTATTATTAAATTACTGAACTTACCTGACACCAGCATTTGGGTTAGCAGCAATCTTTGATTAACTACTTCCATTAGACAACATTAAACCAAGTGTTCTATACTTAATAATTTTTCGCCAGCCTGTGTGTCGGGTTATCTGATTTGTGAGCTACGGCTCACTACAGTTCACCTACTTTGAATCTATCTCTGATCCATGTTTATTGTCAATTACATACTGTTCACAATAGACAGGAGGCTATAACTGGATACGGTCACTGAACCGTGCCTCAGGGCTTTATCTCTGCATATTTTATGCTAGCCCTTTATAGGATCCCTTCCTTTCAGGATGTTTTTCACCTATCTATCAGTTTTGTTATAATTATATATGTAGGTGAATATCTCTCACCGGCCTTAGTTCGCTTAGTGACCATATGTCGCACTACATTTGTACCATTACAACTCACTAGTCTTGTATCATAGGTCTGCCAATCTTGGTATAAACTTTTTGCAATTGATTATATCCTCTTGGATTCAGTACTGGTATTAGGTACTAGAGTACCCTATCAGTTTTTTTAGATAATAGTATCGCGATATTTATTGCAGTTACTATTTCCTCAGGATTTAATCCTTTCATGTGATAGCCTACATATTATGAGGCATCATATAGACTAGTGTTTCCACAGGTTTTTCTTCCTCGTGAATTTTATGCGGAAGTATTAATTGGTGTGTCATAAGGGAGTGGTCTTGGATCATTTTACCACATCCCTCTGTACAAATTATATTTTACCATATGATATTTAATAAATGGTTATTTTAAGTTTCCATTCACCTCCACTTTATCATTCTGAGTGCATTCATTGGGGGATCTTTCTGTTTGTTTTGTGATTAGTTCCTTTAGCCCTATTTGCACATTATGATTTGTTTTATTGTTATTCATTACTTGTTATTGAAGCTGATGCTGGAGCTTTCACCCTTCCCCCCGTTCTATCTAATGTGTGAAAAAACAGAAGTAGTGAAGAGGTTAATTGTGGCGATTTCACCTATCTGGACTCTCTACCAACTGGAGCGCTGGTAGAGTCCAGATAGGTGAAATCGCCACAATGCGCATGCTCTTTTGTTTGTTCAGGATCCAGCGGTGACCCAGGCTGATTCATCTCTCCCCTGCTGCAATTTTCAATTCAGCGCTCTCACTGCTCATTTGAGTAGGCGCATTGTGGCGATTTCACCTATCTGGACTCTCTACCAGCGCTCCAGTTGTAAACACCCAGCCACTATTAACCCTCACTTGGACCAGTGCTAAGTACTCCATTATACTTATTGTTGACATCTGTCTTTAGCTCTGCTGCTTATCTGTGTGTGCCAATTCAATGTGCAATACTCATACATGTTTGCTATATATTACCAACTGTCTGTGCACACATCAGCATACAGTATGCATCTATTCTGAGCTTTTATTATTGGTGATTCTGACCGGCCGGTCCAAGTGCTAGGAGGCAACTTAGTTTCCTCCACACTTTAGGGTTTGGGTCTCTGTGTGTGCATATGGCAGCCTATACATAGTTACTTCTGACACATTAACCTCTTCACTACTTCTGGTTTTTCACACATTAGCTTACAGCTTTTATACCAGTTTATTTGTGATCTGTTGAATGTGTTCATACTTATGTCTGTAACTTCATGTATGTTCAATTCATTAGTGTTCAGTAGCAATCAGTCCTTGGTACACTGTGGATCCTTTTTATTATATATTTTGTTATATGTGTTTAATAAATTTTGATATCTCTTGTATGCTAGAGTGCTAATCTGGGATTCTTCTTTCTTTGTCATGTTTATATATATTATATATATAATATATTTTATATATATATATGTGTGTGTGTGTATATGTATCTGTTATGGTTGTCACAGGGTGTTCCCCGGGCAGTGAGTAGGGGCAGGATCATTATACAGGAACAGGCTCTTATCACGGCAGGTTAGACCTCTAGTGGTGCTGCACCGTACATTTTCCAGGCATTGTTGTCCCTGGAAGCTGGTGACAGGCAGCCGGTGATAGGTAGCGGTCCTGGGTTCCGTGGGAGCCGGCCACAGCCAGTGCTCATGCATGCTGATTTATGCACATGCACGGAGGGCTAAGTGTATAAGTATGCTTACGATGGTAATGCCTTCAGCGCATGCGCACAATCCTACTACGTGCATGTCGCGCGCTCTCCCCCAATCTCAAATCGCCCAGCTCACATAGTGCTGCTGAGAACTTGTGCCCCCCTTCTGCAGCCCCACTCTACACATGCACAGCAGCTACTTCCATTTCCTAGAAAGTCACAACTGAATTCATTTTACCCTATGAGGTTTTCCAATGAGCTACCGCCAGCTAAAAAGTTTCACTTCAAAATGACAAAACCCCTCGCAGCACGGCGGATGATTTTTGTCACTTTTGTACTTACCGTAATTTATTTTGAGTCTGATACACTATGTACAATACAAATCTCTAGGGAAATGAGGTAGATCCCTAGTAATTGATGTATCAGTCTTCCCTAGCTCCTCCAATCCTTCCATCTTAGAAGTGTCAAGTCGTGTGATACATTGATGCTGGAGAGTGATTATTTATTAAGTTCTGCGGCAAAACCTAAACCGTACTGGTGCCAAAAATCAAACATACATGGAAGAAATATAGATTTTCTGAGGAAAACTAACCATCACATTATTATTAATATTTCTTTGTGAAGCACCAACATATTCCGCCACATGGTAGAATGGCGGTTCAGAGTTATGTATATTACATCAACAGTTACATACAAGTGACATGTTTCAGCCCAACCCCTAACATTATGAGGGACTCCTCTTCGGGTACAATTTCAGGTTGCTTTTAGAGAGCCAAGATCATGCACGGTCCTAAACGTGAGCCAAGAGGTTATTCAGAGAAAAAGTTACAAATCTGTGTAGTGTTGCAGGATGTTTCCCCCAGTGACAGCACGATCTCGGTACACCCAGTGAGTTCGCATGTTGATCTGGTATCTATATTGCCTTTAGGATCATCAGATGCTGTGTGAAGCTGTAGAAAATTCCGATCTGCTCAAGTTCCTGAAGATGGCAAAAGCAGACCAGGGCAAAAAAAAAACCTCAATTCAGATTTCTGTTCCATGTGCTGATTAAATGTGACGTGTGTACAATCTCATCAGTTCAATCGAGACAAATGATGTCAATCAGAAGTATATTGTGCTAATATTGCTATCACTCTTACAGTTTCTGGCAATTCGTGACGGCTGCGGGAGAAGATAACATTAGCCGTGTCCCTGTAAACTACTTTCTATTTGATTTGCACCGTCTTTTTTTTATTTTATTATTATTATTCAATTCAGGGTGATTTGGAATAGAAAACAACAGAGCAAAACATAAAGCAAAAATCAGTAATAAAAATGGTTTCCTAATATTATTAAACGCAGGCACATTCGTGTTTTTAGTTATTTCTTTTATTCTGCTGCCTTTTCTGGGGAATTTACTGTGACCTGGTAAACTCTTGGGCTTTATGATGTGCAAGAAATGGAAAGGCCTCCCTCGGTTTACTAAGGGTCGATCTAGCTGCATACAAAAAAATGTACTATAAAATATTGAGTTCCCAGCCATGCTGTTTGGAAAGTTGGCCGTAATTACAAAGAATGAAGATATTCCATCTAACACTGAGCCCTAACCTTAGCGTTACAACGAAGGGTTACTTCCTAGAAATCAGTGTTACTCGGCATTAGCCTGGCTAGTCCTATCTTGGAATCGGATATTCGGTCGCGGCCGTCTCGCCACGACTAAGTCTCCGAGGGCGTTCTGCCGCAGACGGACCTTCCACCGCCAGGCCACTTCGCCAAGGTAAGGGGGATTTAAGGGTTAATTTTGCGGTATGGGTAGAGGATTCGGGTAAGGGGTTAAGGTTTTATGGGTAGGCGGTAGCGTTAGTTTTAGGGTAAAATTAGGGACTTGGTGGCGAAATGTCCCTGCGGCGAGGTGAGCAGCGGCTAAACTCCAGTGGTGATTTGGTTGCCGTGATCAAATGTGCTAGAGCAGTCCTATTTTACCTATAGATACATAGTGATAATTATATACATATGCAAGATCAGTTATTTCTTTACGGGAGCCCCTATATCGCCAGGTATAAAAGTTTAGTGAGTAGCATATGAATAGGAATAGGTGATTAGCTGTTAGTTCTTCATTTACATGTTCATTCGCAATACTAGCGTTACATATAACGCCATTGCATATGTAATTAGACAATGAATGCTAATTAGCGGTTCTGCTGTTAAATTTAATCCAAACTTATCTCTGCTATATAATGAGTTATTGCCATATTATTAGTATTATTTGACGTGCGTTGTCATGACGATGCGGCACGTCACATTACCAATAACGACACGTTGTCATGGCATTCATGAGCAGAAGCTGGCTGAATCCCGGTAAGTACAGGTTGCAGAGGCCTCACGCGGTGGCCTCTGCAACCGCCCGCGCCCCCAGTTTGCGTACTGCTGCCGTACGGTGTATAGATAATATGGTGTGATTACTTTGTGCGTGCAGTACTGTGTATAGATAATATGATGGTGGGATTACTTTGGGGGTGCAGTACTGTGTATAGATAATATGGTGGTGGGATTACTTTGGGGGTGCAGTACTGTGATTAGATAATATGATGGTGTGACTACTTTGGGGGTGCAGTACTGTGATTAGATAATATGATGGTGTGACTACTTTGGGGGTGCAGTACTGTGATTAGATAATATGATGGTGAGATTACTTTGGGGGCGCAGTACTGTGATTAGATAATATGATGGTGAGATTACTTTGGGAGTGCAGTACTGTGTATAGATAATATGATGGTGAGATTACTTTGGGGGCACAGTACTGTGTATAGATAATATGATGGTGAGATTACTTTGGGGGTGCAGTACTGTGATTAGATAATATGATGGTGGGATTACTTTGGGGGTGCAGTACTGTGTATAGATAATATGGTGTGATTACTTTGGGGGTGCAGTACTGTGTATAGATATGGTGTGATTACTTTGGGGGTGCAGTACTGTGTATAGATAATATGGTGAGATTACTTTGGGGGTGCAGTACTGTGATTAGATAATATGATGGTGTGACTACTTTGGGGGTGCAGTACTGTGTATAGATAGATGGTGAGATTACTTTGGGGGTGCAGTACTGTGTATAGATAATGATGGTGAGATTACTTTGGGGGTGCAGTACTGTGATTAGATAATA
>CM071577.1:14461993-14606993 GCA_036426205.1 Ascaphus truei
TTAGGCGGTATAGAGTGAGGTTTAGGGTAAAATTAGGGACTTGGTGGCGAAATGTCCCTGCGGCGAGGTGAGCAGGGTAAACTCCAGTGGTGATTTGGTTGCCGTGATCAAATGTGCTAGAGCAGTCTATTTTACCTATAGATACATAGTGATAATTATATACATATGCAAGATCAGTTATTTTTTACGGGAGCCTATATCGCCAGGTATAAAAAGTTTAGTGAGTAGCATATGAATGGAATAGGTGATTAGCTGTTAGTTCTTCATTTACATGTTCATTCGCAATACTAGCGTTACATATAACGCCATTGCATATGTAATTAGACAATGAATGCTAATTAGCGGTTCTGCTGTTAAATTTAATCCAAACTTATCTCTGCTTATAATGAGTTATTGCCATATTATTAGTATTATTTGACGTGCGTTGTCATGACGATTGCGGCACGTCACATTACCATACGACACGTTGTCATGGCATTCATGAGCAGAAGCTGGCTGAATCCCGGTAAGTAGGTTGCAGAGGCCTCACGCGGTGGCCTCTGCAACCGCCCGCGCCCCCAGTTTGCGTACTGCTGCCGTACGGTGTATAGATAATATGGTGTGATTACTTGTGGTGCTGCAGTACGTGATAGATAATATGATGGTGGGATTACTTTGGGGGGCAGTACTGTGTATAGATAATATGGTGGTGGATTACTTTGGGGGTGCAGTACTGTGATTAGTAATATGATTGTGTGACTATTTGGGGGTGCAGTACTGTGATTAGATAATATGATGGTGGTGACTACTTTGGGGGTGCATACTGTGATTAGATAATATGATGGTAGATTACTTTGGGGGCGCAGTACGTGTGAGAGTAATATGTGTGAGATTACTTTGGGAGTGCAGTACTGTGTATAGATAAGTATGATGGTGAGATTACTTTGGGGGGCACAGTACTGTGTATAGATAATTGATGGTTGAGATTACTTTGGGGGGTGCAGTACTGTGATAGATAAATGATGTGGGATTACTTTGGGGTGCAGTACTGTGTATAGATAATATGGTGTGATTACTTGGGGGGTGCAGTACGTTGTATAGATATGGTGTGATACTTTGGGGGTGCAGTATGTGTATAGATAATATGGTGAGATTACTTGGGGGGGTGCAGTACTGGGATTAGATAATATGATGGTGTGTGACTACTTTGGGGGTGCAGTACTGTGTATAGATAGATGGTGAGATTACTTTGGGGGTGCAGTACTGTGTATAGATAATGATGGTGAGATTACTTTGGGGGTGCAGTACTGTGATTAGATAATATGATGGTGGGATTACTTTGGGGGTGCAGTACTGTGTATAGATAATGATGGTGAGATTACTTTGGGGGTGCAGTACTGTGTATAGATAATGATGGTGAGATTACTTTGGGGGTGCAGTACTGTGTATAAATAATGATGTGTGATTACTTTGGGGGTGCAGTACTGTGATTAGATAATGTATGATGGTGGGATTACTTTGGGGGTGCAGTACTGTGTATAGATAATGATGGTGAGATTACTTTTTACATCGGTACATCACTGTGCGTCCCAAAAATATGAAAATACACCATTTTTTACACTGATGGCGGCATGGCGCAGATTGACATTTTTGGCTTGTACACAGGCGCAATGTAAAATTTGTTTCCGGTGCAACAAAAAAGCCATTTGTGATGCTTAGGCCTCCAAAAGCCTGCACAGACTTGTACATTTACTGCGCATACAATGCAGGAGAAAAAACAAAGACAAATGAAAAACCATATTTTTTTAATGGTCGTTTTATTGAAGAATTTGTAAAACTAACATTTTTTATTATTTATTTTTTTTAAGACTGATGAATCTCTAAAATAAAAAAAAAACATTGAGGCAGATTGTAAAAGCGCCGTTCCCGGTTAGCGCGCCCAATTCAACGTTAATTCCTATGGAGTGGAATGTGACTTAACGGCGGATCGCGGGCACTACCTCAGCGGCGCTTGTTAAATCTACCCCCATTGAATGCATTAGTGACACAGGATCTAGCAGCAATAGCAAGAAAATAACGGGCAGGAAACTGGTGAACAGCTGAGGAGATAAAAGACTGAAGACTTTATTCTACAACAGCGGAAATGTACGGACCACTGAAATGGGTTTGACTTGTTCCTAATAGTTTGTTATTAAACAGGTTTTCATAAATCAGCCTTTAACCCTTAAATTGCCAGAGGGCAGGGTTAATCACTTCTAAGTCTGCAGCAAATTACAGAGCACCGGAGTTCATATACTCAGATTGTAGCCCAGGGGTGGGAAACTCCTGTTCTCAAGGGCTACCAACAGGTCAGGTTTTCAGGATATCACTGCTTCAGCACAGGTAGCACAGTCTTCGACAACCATCTGTGCTGAAGCCAGGATAGAATAAAACCTGACCTGTTGGTGGCCCTTGAGGACCCACCCCTGCTGTAGGCTATAAAAAGTCAACCATATATATATTTTATACTAGTGAATTCATTTATGTTTAATACAACAGTATATAATATTTAGTATAAAGGAAACAACATGATAATTACAGCAAGTTTTTCAGTTCTGGGTTGAGCAGGGCAAATAGTCAAATATTTAACAAAGGCGATGGAATGGTTATTTATTTGGGGCTTATTCCCAGGCCTAAGCCGCTGTTTGAGCAGTTTTCGGACGATATCTCTATTGAAGTCAATGAGGATTTTATTTTTCCACCTTTTCTGCATTTGCCTTAAGAAAGACATAACGGTCATATGAAGTCGTATTTGTAATCTCATCGGGATGTAATTGATCGGCTTTCTTTTTTTTCAGCTTTAGGGCAAAATATTCAGAAAGCTAAAACCAAATCTTTTTTTTTTTCTGGCAGAAAATGGAAAGCTCGAGGTAAGAAAAAAAAAATATCAAATAAGAAGTCAGGGAAGTAAAACAGGAACAAGAACGACAACATATAATACATACTTTTAGACACCAGGGTGTCCCCGGAGCGGCGAGCCTCACGGATCTGCTCTGTGGGGGCACCCTGTCCTCGTAAGGCAAGAGAGAAATATATATGGTTTTCGGTGGATTGCTGCTTTAAGGGAGTTCAGAAATGCCCTGACGCAGACGGGAGTATTGCAATTCGGCAGTGCACATACAGAGCTACTAATATTGCAAATACAAGATTGGCAAGTTACTTGTTTTTTTTGTTCCCACAAACGCAGACCCGGAATGCATTTCAACATAAGTTCATTAGCCACAAACGATATTAATGTGTAGGAAGCTTTGTTTGGCATTTACTTGTTCCCAGGAAAATATTGGATTCGCATTGGATGGATTCTCGCTGCATAACACATGATCGCTGTAAACCTTTCTGCCACTCAGGACGGCTTTCTTTGTTACTTCTACACCCGCAAAGCCATACGCATTTAAGAAAACACCCCCGCAGCGTTACATTCTGTGTCCGTTCCTATCTTCATACAAAACAAGCCACGTCACTATCCGTGGACGATTCTTTTGTTGACAACAAAAGATCTGAAAACGATTTGTATTTGTAGTGTTTTTAAAAAGGCGCAGATACACCAGTGCAGGGGTTCTCCACTCCGGACCTCGAGACTCCAGTCCTCAGCACAGATAGCTTAATTTGTCCCTGCTTCAGCACAGGTGGCTCAGGCTTCAGTCGAGCCACTGAGTGCGCCACCTGTGCTGAAGCAGGGATATCATTAAAGCCGGACCTGTTAAGGAGGGGGTGGGGGGGGTTCTCGAGCACTGAAGTCGGGAACCCCTGCACTAGGACCATTAACTGTTTCAGTGCAAGGGAAGCATAGCCAAGCATTTCTGTTCCGTGGGTCAATGCAAACTCATCTAGCACTAAAGAGATTAATACAAAAATAACTGTGGGGTGTGACATGGCCAGCTGCCTTTTCTTCTAATAAACAAGGTTTCTACTTAACCCTTTCACCGCCAGAGGGTTAATTAATTCACCGTCAGGTCTCTGGCCGTGAAGGGTTAAAGGAACGCTGCTACAAAACATCTGATTGTTCCAAGTTCTTCTAATTCGTTCTGCGTTTCCCTAGTATTCACCCTAAAATGGTCCTATTTCCATGTCACACGAGACGTCATTTTGGCACACGCTGCGGCAGCGACATCAGTTGCGGAAACGCCAGTAACCCTTACACTGCCATGGGGTGCCGGCGAGACATCGCTGCGTTTCAGAGGGTAAAAAATTGAGAAGCTATTTTTGTTTTGTCGAAGCAGATTCTGAGACGCGTTGAAAAGCTCAGAAGAGTCTCACTGGGTTCAAGAGAAGGCACCTTGGGATTTACGCACTCAGCTTTGCCAAAGCTAGAGCTTCCTGTGAAAACAACATGAAGATTTATGAGTAAATACACCGATATATTCAGTTACGTGCTACCTAATGATTTCGTCAAGCATTTCAACATCACGGCTCTATGTACCAAAGGAAAAATGTAGCTGTTGTTATAAAGTTGTTATTTTGTCACCACTGGCACTGGTATAAGGCTGCACGGCACTTATGTGCGGTAGTAATATTCGTTGCACCGTGTGGGTGTGTGCCACGAGATGAGGGATTGATGGTGGACGTGGGATGAGTTACATGTGCACATTGGCGCGGGTCTATGGGTTAAGGAACGTGCGGGCTCGCGTTACTTTTCTTGGCGGTTTTCTGCGGTGGTTTCCCAAGTCGTTTCTGTTAGCGCAGAATACTAGCGCGTCATGCAACAAGAACTACAACAGCAGAAATATCAGCAATAGGGCTTGTTTCAGGCTGAAAAAATGCTTTTTTTCCCCCCCTTACTTTCGGTGTTTACCATATATTTAAGAATTTTTAGTGGGAAACACTTTGCGGGAGGTATTGCGGCAATCTTAGTGACAGTGACGTCGATGTATTAAAGCAGAAATCCCGCCATTGTCACCTACCTTTTTTACAGGGTTGGAACTGGGGGATGCTTCTGTTCCTAGGATACTTACCAGTGCAGTTACCAATGCTCTCCCTGCACATTTCAAAAGGTTATCCAATAGGAAGTTCAAACGCATGACACTGCAGATTTCTATTGGTCCGTTGGACACACAAGATTTGGCGGCCATGTTAAACTGCCAAAAGGGTGGGACAAGATTGGTAACTACCCTGGGTATCGCAGGAACTAGGAGGTCCACACAGCTAAAAACCGTGCGGTTTATCCCCGGGGGACCCCTGGTTCAAATCCTGTAAAAATGTTAACAAAAATAAGGTAACACAACAAAAGTATTTCCTGCTGTATGAAGTTCCTCCATTTTGTAATCCATGCGAGTGAAATCCTACTGCCATTTCTCATATCACAACCTGTTCCCTGCATACTTATAGTTTGATATATCCCATTTGGTGAAAGTGATTGGTATCATGTTGGTCCTGTGAATTGGTTAAACATTTGCTTAACGATCTGCATAAAGTGTAAGAAACTTTCACTGGGTGTTTGTTTTAGAAACCGTTTACACTGTGGGCGTGAATACAGGTCTGTGCGAAATTCCACTTCCAAAAAGGCAACTTGTGCCCAGGTTTTTTTTTTTATTGGAAACACCCGGCAGTGATTACAAAGGCAAGCAAGTGTAACCCAGCGCTTTGATATGGATTAAATATTAACATGAGCCAGACACCATACCATTCTGTGACCTTTACACCTTGCTGTAATAATTGGAAAATTATGTTGATTAGTAGGATAAAGTTCACTGAAAACAGATGTTTGAGTGACATCACCCCAAAGGCCTTCCACTTGTCAACTACTTAGAGATAACTCCGCTGCTTAAATATTTGCTGTGACGTTAAGGGGTAAATTGGTATTGTATTATATGTTATGTATATATGTATGTCTTTGCTTGGTTCCAGCACCTCGGGAATCAGGGGTTAATATGTTTGCAGGAGAATTGTTGCAACTTGGTCTGTGATCTTTCCCTGTATCCTGGTTATGTTGCAGTTCTACCCACCAATCAGGGCCTGGGCAAGTAGGCAGCACATGGCCCGGAGTGTTGCAATATTATGTTTTAAGTGTATAAAAAGGTGGGGAGGGAGACCCCTAGCAGACAGAGCCTGCACAGAGTTAGGCCTCGGTCCCGCTGCGCTCGTTGGCGCGGGCGGCCATGTCGCGAGTTCCCCAGCAGCAGGGGAATCCTCGCGAGCCGGTCCCGGTCCCCCCTGGCGGCACAGCTGACTACACGCTGTGGCGCGTCAGCCGCTAGGAGACACAAGAGAATGGTGTTTCCTAGCGTTGACGCGTCACGTGGTATGGCTGTGAGCCAATGGGGAGGGGAGGCTGTGGGAGGAGGAGAGGCTTTGGGGAGCGGGGAGGAGTGTGGAGTGAAAGCAGGTGAGTGCCTGTCTGAGTGCGTGCGTGCCTGTCTGTGTGTGTATGTGTGTATGTGTGTGCCTGAGTGCGTGAGTGCCTGCCTCTGTCTGTGTGTGTGTGTATGAGTGCGTGAGTGCCTGCCTGCGTGTGCGCGCGTGTGTGTGTATGAGTGCCTGCCTCTGCCTGTGTGTGTGTGTATGTATGAGTGCCTGCGTGTGTGTGTGTTTAAACTTACCCTCAGCAGCTCCAGCCCGAGTCCGTGGAGGGAGGGGGGGGAGAGTAGCGGGTCCCTCCGCTCAAGCCACGCCCCCCTCCCTCTCAAGCCTCCCACTCCCGCCCACCTCCCGCTCCCTACAGACCGCATATCGCGGTCTGTGTATGTCAGTGCACCGCCTGTCTGCAGTGCGGGTGCGCTGACTCTGGGAGCGGGGCCTTAGCCTTACAAAGGTGTGGCTGTGACAGGGAGAAACTGCAGTGTCCACTCCAGTGCTTGTCTCAGGCCTGAAAACCAGTCCTATAGGCACTGGGCAAGAAGAGAGAACGGGGGAAATCTCTGCAAGGAGGTCCCTGCAACTAGGTCCCTGCAACTAGGTATGCAGGGTATCCCCCAGTTGGGTATGTGTGATGTTTGTGTGTTTTGTATAGTTTTGGATATACTTTTCCAATAACTTAATTTTGATAAACTCTCATGTTCTGTCTGGCCATATTGATCCCTGGTATTAGTCCTGGTCTCCTGTGACATTTGCCACCCTACACGTGCAGTCCTACATACTGACCTAGTGTTATATATTAAAAAGGGAAGAACTCTTAGTTGGCATTCCCCTTGCCAGCCTTTCTCAACTTCAATCCATCCCAAATGCTGCTGCCAGGCTTAACTACATCACTCACTGCTCCACTTCTACTGCTCCACCATGCATGTCCCTACACTGGCTTCCCATAGCCTCTAGACATTGTCCCCCTTACATTTCAGTCCTCATCCACAAATTTACAGCTGAAACGTTAGTTTCGTTTGGCACATAAAAATTCTATACTGTAGGTCCGTGTGCCTGTATCTCAGCTGGATATTTGACATGCAATAAATCTGTTCCTTATCAATGGGATGGAGTAAACAAGACTGACAATCACACCCTCCTGCATAGTTCCCGTTGTATGTGAGAACAATCGAACATTTCCAGAATGTAAAGAATTATTTAAAGATACCTACAGTGTCTGATTTATTGAGTTAGTAACTTTCATTTAAAATTGCATAATATATGAATAAATGAACATTCTAGAACATTAACAGATGGAATGCCCCAGAAATGCTACCAAAATGTGTCTTTGATAGTCTTTTTGTTCATAAAGATGTTGTTCTCCTAGACGAAACTGCTGATCAAGACATTTCAGCACCACCATGTTTTATGATGGATTGAGAGTACTGAATGAACAAGCAGGTGTGTATGCGCAGAGGTACGGGAAGTGCTCAATAAAATACAACACTATACTGTACCTTTGAACCCGGTGGAGCGGTCAGGCCCAGAAAGGCATAGACTGCATTATCCTCCCTGGCTTCAAAGAAAGCTTCGTAATCCTTTGGAAGAAAAAGAGAATATGATACAGTAACCAACTGCACCTAAAATGGAAACTCCACAAACCGTTAACACCAGGCATGGAAAAATCCTGGCCGACAGGCACCTAAAACTTTACGTCTGACGCATATGATGTCAGTCATCGCTGCGGGAACAAGGTCTGCCCCTCAATGGGGCCTCAATCTTCCTGCGCGCGCGCGTGTATACATCGCGATGCGCAACCACATTTTATAAAGACAAGTATTTTGTCTTTACTAGTGGTGACGGAGCGCTGGCCACGTCGCGGCGGCAGTTCAGCCAATGAGGGCGGACCAGCCGCGTGACGTCATGGTCACGCCCCTGCCATGCCGCCTCCCCCCTGTTGCGATCTTGTCTTTTCCCTCACAGACCACAGATTGCAGCTTGACAAGGTGCACGCGCCGCCAGGCGCTCCGACCCCAGCGAGCACAGTGTGACTGGGGCCTTAGCCTTACACATAAAGCCGCTGACAGAGAGAGAAGGTGGGGACATCCAGGACAACCCTAGCAGGACCGAAATGGTGGCAGAACTGGAAGCCGCACTTGCTGTATACACGTTTTTATGATATCTTACCCCGCAGTATCGGCAGTCATTGAAGATCTGGGGGGGCAGTGGATTGCCACTTGTTGGCCGGCAATTTTCGGGAACATTTTCCCTCATCCATTTCCGGTTCTCTTCGTTGGCGGCAATATCTTTCTCTTCATATGGAATCTTGACAGCGTCAAAAAAGCCTACGACATCTTGCTGTTTCTTCTTTATCTGGAACAGAAATAGCAACAGTGACACAGAGTTTCACAACTTCCTGAGCTTTTTAAACCAAGTACCGTAAATCTTGGATAACATTTCTGCTCGGGGAAATTGAAGTGTAAAATAAAGTATTATAAGGAGCGGTCATGTGATCGCGATTTGCCGGAAGAGATGTGGCCCCTCCGGCAACCAAAGGGTTAAGTGCATTGTAAATTGTTGCATGTGCAATCTTGGTATTAATTGTGAAATGCTATAGAATTGTGTGTGTGTGTGTGGGTGTGTGTGTGTGTGTGTGTGGGGTGTGTGTGTGTGTGTGTGTGTGTGTGTGTGTGTGTGTGTGTGTGTGTGACCGCGCCTGGTCAATTAGCAGTGGAATTAATTATTCTGTCTATTATCTTATAGTGACCCGAATGGTAAGATGTTTTGAAATAACTTAACTAACACTTTATAGGGTCTAAAATAAACTAAATTAACATGTGACAGCCATTTCTACTTTATTGAGACAAACTACACTTAGTCTGGCCTGTTTGATAACTGGTAATTAACACTCATAAATATAATAGTATATTATGTAATTTAAATCTAGCCAAGATGGATGATTTCCAGTTTTCATATAGGCCATATAATAGGAGCTAGATGTATACTGTATGTACACATGCATATCTACATCAATGGATGTGCAACTGTGTATGTACATCTATTTCTTCATGTCTTTGCTGTCCGTTCGAATCTCACCATATAATGGAGTTTGTGTATTTTGTTAAATGATATTTTATTATTCAATGTGTGTGTATGTGTATATATATATATATATATATATATATAAATAATTTTTTTTGTGTGATGTTGATGTATTCCATTGTAATAATTGTACTAGTATATCCTCTTTACATGCAGCTAGATCCCATAATCTGATATAAATTAGATTAGAACAATATACAGGCATACCCCGCTTTAACATACGCAATGGGACCGGAGCATGTATGTAAAGTGAAAATGTACTTAAAGTGAAGCACTGCCTTTTTTCCACTTTACAATGCATATACTGTACTGCAAACATCATATATGTGCATAACTGATGTAAATAATGCATTTGTAACCAAAATAAATACAGTAGGCTTTATTCAAATAAAATGAATGGGAGCAAGCAAGCAGGCGAGAGGGGCACACGCGGGTCAGTGCTGTATAGCAGCTCTCTCATTCTTGCAGTCTTTCTCTCTCACTCAGCCATTCTCTCAGTCTCTCTCTCTCACTCAGTCAGTCTCTCACTCAATCACTCAGTCTCTCTCTCTCACTCAGTCAGTCATGCAGTCACACACACACACGGACTCAGTCACACACACACGCACTCAGTCACACACACTGTCACTCAGTCACACACAGTCACACACACAGTCACACACTCAGTCACACACACAGTCGCACAGTCACACACACAGTCACTCAGTCACACACTCAGTCACACACACTCACTGTCACTTAGTCACACACACACACACACACACACACACACACACACACACACACACACACACACACACACACACACACACACAAGCAAAGATTGCAGCAGAAGATATTCTCCTTCCCCTCACTGTTGCTCTGTAATTCACATCACATGCAAAGCTTCGCAGAGCTCTGAGGAGGGAGGGAGGAGGGGGGAGAAGGAGGAGAGCGGAGGAAGCAGAGTCACGGGCGGAATCACTGGTTTAGCTGCTGCTTTATGGAGCGTGAGTGCAGGGGGAACGGAGACAGATGGGAGGGGGAACGGAGACAGATGGGAGGGCAGAGGGAACAGGGAGATCGAGCGCACCATAATGAAGACAAGCATGAAGGAGGTTGCAGGAGTGTTGAGGTGCGCACGCCGCCCCCTGGTGTCCGTACTCGCGAAGCACGCGTACGTACATGGGTATGGTGCAACTAAAAATAAATGTACGTACTTGTGAGTGTACGTAAAGCGGTGTACGTAAAACGGGGTATGCCTGTACACCTGTTGTCCATCATATCGTCATCAATTGGACTTTGGGACTATATAAATCTTATTCGGACTGGGTAGCCATATCCCCTGATGAAATCAGCTAGCGCTGAAGAAACACGTAGGGCTAATTGCCAGTTGCCGGTTTACTGCACAACGCCAAATCCTACAACGCGGAGAAGGAGGCTGCGGGCTGAGTCTGACTGGTGTTTCCGAGGCGGAACCTAGAACAGCAACCGCTTGTTCCCGGAGGACCCTTTTGTTGGGGAGGCACAGTGAGCGGAGGTTTCAAGGAGGTTAGCACAAGTCGGATTCGGCGGAGCAATGCCCGGGAGCATGAGTTTCACTCATACCATGCCTGATTTTAACAGATGTTTGTGAGTGCACATTTGTTGCTTGTCCAGACCATTAAATTATCCTTTTGATAATACACTAGGATTGGGCGCCTTTTCTTCTATTTTTTCCATGTGTATATATATATATATATATATATATATATATATATATATAGTTTTCCGTATGACAGTGTACACAGTACTGTGACTGTTTCAGGCACAAAAAGACCTTACACTGTTGAGCTTACAATATCTGAGCAACATTCGAACCAATACAGGAAAGGCTCATCCTCCGATACCAGTGAACATTGAGAAAGAAGGCACAGAAGCGCACCAAGGGTCAAGATACATGTATTAAACACATAAAACAATTGCAAGTAGTAACTTACATGTATAATAAAATTAATCCAGTAGAAGACAGTGCATGGACATCTGGCACAAGTAGATAGTAGACACAGGGGTAAACGCCGAGGCTCACGGATCAGTCCCGCGCGCTGGGACCAACTGGCTATCAAAAGACGCCTTGTCACCATCCCAAATGACCAAAATATCGTCGATGTATCTCCTCCACAGTTTTAGCTGTGGAGGAGACACACCAGAATCCCAAATGTGCATTGACTCCCACCATCCCATATAAAGATTGGCAAAAGATGGTGCAAAACAGCAGTACTCAGAGTGGTACTTCCGGGTTGCGTCCTCTCGCGATACCCGTATGGAGTAGTCCACCGCAATCGCCATGTCTCTACAGCTACAGCACTACTCCTATTTGGAGTTAGCCGGATGGAAATGGCTCTTAGTTCCGTGGGGAGGCTTTAAGCTGGACAGCTGAGTGTCTGATGTCTGTCTTTGCACTGAGTGAACTCTGCAACGCGTTTCACACACTCCGGTGCTTCATTAGGCTTGTAGCTTGGGACACCTATAGCGGACCTTAAGTACTATCACTCCACAGTAATTAGAAATGAGATAAATTGCCAATATACACTACTTGAAATTTAATATGGTATAAAAATGATAAAAATATAGGTGGAGATTTAAAATAAGCACTAAGAAAGGCCACCTATATAAGGTGATACAAACTTGCATATTCATTAATAATCAATAAAACAATCAAGCACAAATACAAAAAATCAATCACAGAAAGAAACAAGTGATAGACAAAAATGGGAGAAAAAGGGGGGGACAGGGTAGGGGGAGGGAGGGAGTTTGGGGGGGGGGCAGATTCGTGGGGAATGGATGGGAAGGGAAAAAAGGGGAAAAAGAATAGAGTGGGTGATAACTGCACAATATTAACATTGAACCAGTACCCATCCATCTCAGGAAAGGGGTGAGCTCAATATAGTCATTGAGACCTCCCGGGTATTTGGATTGCAAGGTGTAAATCCAAAATTCATCTCTTGGCAATTTGGAGGTCCCGGTCTCCTGCTCTAATGTTACTCATAATTCTCTCTATTCCCATATACTGTGTACCTACTGTATTACATTCATGTACATTTTTAAAATGAGCAAGTAGATGAGTATGTAAACTACATACGTGAACAGACAATCAATATAATTCGAGATCTTATACTCAAGCACAGTAACATATGATGTAAACGTTTTGTGTGTTAACATCTTGGGGTTAATCTTACATCTAGCGCATCTATGGTTGCCCACCACTCCCAGTGTATCCCTCAAATATTTTTTAGCAGGTTTATTAGTACCCTTTAATAGGCTTGGGGCAAGGATTGTTTTTAGAGTCTGGGATTTTCAAAAACAATGGATGGTTTCTTTGAAAGGAAGTTTTTTAGAATGGGATCCATAAGTAGGATGTGCCAATGTTTCGACAAAATCCTCCTAATGAAATTGTGTGACTTATTAAACTGAGTAACAAAATAAGGTGTCTCTTTTGATGTGTCTGTTTTGATGTGGTAGCACTTCCAAAAGAATTGGGCTCAACTGCAAGATTGTTATTTGCCCGATACCCTGTTTTTGTATGACATTTGGTGTTTTTTATTTTCCTTTTTAAGTAATGATTCCCTATTTTTATTAAATGCTCTTAGGTAGGAATCAATAATAAGCTCCTCTCGATATCCCTTTTGCCTAAAACGTTCAATAAGAACTTTTGACTGTTCCTTATAAATATCAATATTTACACAATTTCGTCTAATACGAAGAAATTGGCTATAGGGGATATTGTCAATGCATTTCCTCTCATGTCCACTTTTAGGGTGCAGATAGGAATTGACATTAGTTTTTTTTTTTTTTTAAAGTTTTTGTTATAAGTAAATCCCCCTGGATGTAAATGACCAGATCCAGAATGTAATATGATCTTTCTGGATGTCACTTGTAAAAGTGAGATTAAATTCGTTAATATTAATCCGGTTAACAAAGCTATCAAAAGACACCTTGTCACCATCCCAAATGACCAGTTTTAGCTGTGGAGGAGACACACCAGAATCCCAAATGTGCATTGACTCCCACCATCCCATATAAAGATTGGCAAAAGATGTTGCAAAACGTGTCCCCCTAGCAGTGCCACAGTGTTGTAAATAAAACTCATGTTGGAATAGAAAATAGTTGTGTTTGAGAATAAAATCAATGGAATCGTGAATGAAGTGATGTTGACTAAGTGGGAGTGTGTTGTGAAGTGCTAAATAAAAATCTATGGCATCCAATCCATCCTTGTGCGGTATGGAGGTATAGAGTGCCTGTACATCTAAAGTAGCTAACTGATAAGTGTTGACCCAAGGAAATTCAGTGAGCAAAGTGAGAACTGAAGTAGTGTCTAATAAATGTGACGGACGTGTGTGCACTAGTGGTTGTAAAAATGTGTCAACATATTGTGAAAGGTTGGCTGTGAGAGAATTAATACCAGAAATAATAAATCTCCCAGGTGGATCCATAAGTGACTTGTGAATTTTAGGTAAGTGATATAGATTAGGGATGGTGGGAGCCGCACAGTAGAGATAATCAAACTTCACCCTGGTCAGTATACCCAGGTGACGTGCCCCCTCCAACAACATTTTTAAGTCCACTTGATACTGAGTAATTGGATCCTTAGATAGTTTACAATATGAATTTTGGTCAGATAACAATCTCATTGCTTCCCTACAGTAATCTGTTCTGTTTTGAAGGACTATTGCCCCGCCTTTGTCTGCCTCACGTACAATGACATCTTGGTTGGTATTTAATTTCCGTAATGCCAGCTTTTCTTGGGTAGATAAATTGTTTATAGATTTGTTATTCCCTTCTTGTGATTGACAGAGTTCCCAAAAATCCTTCTCTACCAATTTATTAAAAATCTCGATGTAATGACCCCGAGAATGGTAGGGATAGAAAACTGATCGGGGTTTGTATTTAGAGTGCATAATGGGCATCTCTTTACTAGGGTCCATATAGCCTTCATCAGCTAGATTTGAAAGGTCAACCAGGACTGCTTGTTCATCAATAGTGAAATCATCAATATTGGAACATACATTGTCAAATGACATTTCTGATTTAATAGGAGCAGTTGAGAAATGTCTGCCCAATGTGAGTTTCCTTGTAAATTTCTGGAGATCCACATATAATTAAAAATTTGGGGCTTTACATGTAGGGGCAAATGAGAGATCCTTGCTTAACAATGTCAAAACCATAGTAAGTGACGATAGATTAAAAATACCGTTATTAATTAATGTGGTGTTGTCTGGGTTGTTTTTTTGGACGGATGTGGTGATTCCTCCTCTCCCCCTTGCCCCTCTCCGGATCCTCTCTTTTTCTTGTTATCTTGTTTTTGATCTCTGGTGGGTGATTGGGATCCCAGGTTGGTTTTGTTTGTCTTGCTTGATTCAACCTGTTTAAAAAATCCTCATTATGTTTCTCTGGCAATTTATTTAAAACCTCATATTTATTTTTCAAAGGGATTTGTGAATCTCCTTTACCTTTAATATCCTGTTGGGTTATGTAATCCCTTGGGTCCCTATATGCCTCTCTGGGATTATAATCCCGTGCATTGTGATGTTTAAAATGTTTCTTATTATTTTTGGATTTTTGATATTTCCAATTCGTAGAGGGCCCAGCTTGGTGGCCCCATGTTGGTCTATATGAAGTATCTTCCCTATAATGTTGAGGTGTATATCTATTACTCTGTTCATTAGGAGGAACGTAGTGGGGATTTTTGTGATAATAACTAGGGTCTTTGGGTGTTCTAGGTGGATATCTAAAATGCTTAGTATATTTATTGGGGTTTGTACTTCTATGCTCTGGTATAGCAATGGGAATAGGTGTTTTAGGATTTTGTTGAGGGTCTACCTCCTCATTGGGTTTTTGATCTCTTAGGGTATCCCACGATCTCTGTTGGTTTAGAGAATAATCAAGTTTGTCCCTCAATAATTTTTTATTCTTGGAGGCCAATAATTGATTTTCAAATTTTTTCAATTTTGAACACATATCTTCTGTAAGTTGTGGTAATTGATCTAAACAAGACATAAGTAAGATCTCATTTTTGATCTGAGTAATTTGGGAGTCTAAGTCTGTCAATTCTTTTTTTCTCTATAAAATTAACAGTCTGATCAACTCAAATGAACAATGATCAAAGACTCTTTCCCACTCTTTAACAAAATCTTCATTATTAGCACCATAGATAGGTTTTTTAGGAATCTCAAACCTATGGGGATACGACCACACTTGGCATATTCTTCCAGTGTGATCATATCTAACCAGGACCGAGTCTCCTTTTCTATTAGTTTATAGAGACTGGCCATTTGGGCAGGTAAACTGGGTACATTTTCCTCAATAAGAGGTTCATCAGAAAATAGTTTGCTAAGTATTTCTGTTTTTCTGTATCTATTATTGATACATTGAAGAAATTGACTGGTGTGTGGTTCATCCATTATCCGCCTAATCAGAGCAGGGGAGAGAGGGGGAACAGAAAGGGAGGGGGAGGATGAGGGAAGAGACAAGGGAGAGATGAGTGGCAAGGAAGAAGCCCCAGGAGACTGTTTCAGGCACAATAAGACCTTACACTACTGAGCTTACAATATCTGAGCGACATTCGAACCAATACAGGAAAGGCTCATCCTCCGATACCAGTGAACATTGAGTTTGAGGTCGGAAACACATTCGTTACATTTTCAAACAATCTTTTTTTTTTTTTTTTTTTTTAATGACGTTTCTGCTCATTTTAATCATCATTTTTAGAAACAAACCCCAAGCAACGCTGCTCAGGAAACACCAAATAAAGCCGCTCAAAAGGCAACCAGTATAAAAAAATATGCATAAAATAAATCAACATTTTTTTATCATACTAGTGCTATTTAAAGCTATGTGTTAAAGTACAGTTTAATATGCCCTCTCTTGTCTACCAGAAATCTTTTATAACAGCAATAAATACAGTATCAGTGTAACCTAGTACACAAATACTCTAGATACTGTAGTGTTTTTGGGGAGGGTAAAAGCCTTTGATACATAGCAGCACTAGCATGTAATCACTGAGGACTTTGCCCATAACGGCCAATACTGCAGACATCCGCCTATACTCACACATATGCTATGCCAGAAGCACTACAGGCATACCCCGGTTTAAGTACACTCACTTTAAGTACACTTGCGAGTAAGTACATCTCGCTCAATAGGCAAACGCCAGCTCACGCATGCGCCTGTCATCACGTCCTGAACAGCAATACCGGCTCCCTACCTGTATCGAAGGTGTGCGCAAGCGGGGAGACTATAGAGCCTGTTACAAATGCCTTATTTACATCAGTTATGCACGTATATGACGATTGCAATACAATACATGCATCGATAAGTGGGAAAAAGGTAGTGCTTCACTTTAAGTACATTTTCGCTTTACATACATGCTCCGGTCCCATTGCGTCTGTTAATGTGGGGTATGCCTGTATATACTCACTAAGTATATCCGCCTATACTCACTAAGTATATGCTATGCCAGAAGCACTATATACTCACTAAGTATATCCGCCTATACTCACTAAGTATATGCTATGCCAGAAGCACTATATACTCACTAAGTATATCCGCCTATACTCACTAAGTATATGCTATGCCAGAAGCACTATATACTCAGCTAAGTATATCCGCCTATACTCACTAGTTATATGCTATGCCAGAAAGACAGAAGCAACTATACTCCCTAGATATCTGCTATACTCACTAAGTATATGCTATGCCAGAAGCACTATATACTCACTAAGTATATCCGCCTATACTCACTAAGTATATGCTATGCCAGAAGCACTATACTCCCTTAGTATATTTGCCTATACTCACTAAGTATATGCTATGCCAGAAGCACTATACTCCCTTAGTATATCTGCCTATACTCACTAAGTATAAGCTATGCCAGAAGCACTATACTGTACTCCTTAATATTGCCTACTCCCTTCTAATCCCTATACTCCCTTAGTATATCCGCCTATACTCCCTTAGTATATCCACCCTATACTCACTAAGTATATCCCCCTATACTCCTAGTATATCCGCCTATACTCAACTAAGTATAAGTCTATGCCAGAGCACTATACTCACCAAGTAATCTGCCTATACTCACTAAGATATCTGCTATACTCCAAGATAAGCATGCCAGAAGCACTATACTCACCAAGTATATCTGCCTATATTTCACATAAGTATATCCGCCTATACTTACTAAGTATAAGCTATGCCAGAAGCACTATACTCACCAAGTAATATCTGCCTATACTCACTAAGTAAAGCTATGCCAGAAGCACATGACTCAGTGAGTATAGGCGGATATACTTAGTGAGTATAGGCGTATATACTTAGTAAGTATATCCGCCTATACTCACTAAGTATATCCGCCTATACTCACTAAGTATATCCACCTATACTCACTAAGTATATGCTATGCCAGAAACACTATACTCCCTTAGTATATCCGCCTATACTTACTAAGTATATCCGCCTATACTCCCTTGGTATATCCGCCTATACTCCCTTAGTATATCCGCCTATACTCCCTTAGTATATCTGCCTATACTCACTAAGTATATCCGCCTATATCACCTAAGATATGCTATGCCAGAAGCACTATACTCCCTTAGTATACCGCTATTAATAAGTATATCCGCCTATACTCACTAAGTATATCCACCTATACTCACTAAGTATATGCTATGCCAGAAGCACTATACTCCCTTAGTATATCTGCCTATACTCACTAAGTATATGCTATGCCAGAAGCACTATACTCCCTTAGTATATCTGCCTATACTCACTAAGTATAAGCTATGCCAGAAGCACTATACTCCCTTAGTATATCCGCCTATACTCACTAAGTATAAGCTATGCCAGAAGCACTATACTCCCTTAATATATCCGCCTATACTCCCTTAGTATATCCGCCTATACTCCCTTAGTATATCCACCTATACTCACTAAGTATATCCGCCTATACTCCCTTAGTATATCCGCCTATACCACTAGTATAAGCTATGCGCAGAAGCCACTATAACTCACAGTATCTCTGTATACTCACTAAGTATATCTGCCTATACTCACTAAGTATAAGCTATGCCAGAAGCACTATACTCACCAAGTATATCTGCCTATATTCACTAAGTATATCCGCCTATACTTACTAAGTATAAGCTATGCCAGAAGCACTATACTCACCAAGTATATCTGCCTATACTCACTAAGTATAAGCTATGCCAGAAGCACTATGCTCAGTGAGTATAGGCGGATATACTTAGTGAGTATAGGCGTATATACTTAGTAAGTATATCCGCCTATACTCACTAAGTAATCCGCTATACTCACTAAGTATATCCACCTATACTCACTAAGTATAATGCTAGCCAGAAACACTATACTCCCTTAGTATATACCGCCTATACTTACTAAGTAATATCCGCCTATACTCCCTTAGTATAATCGCCTATACTCCCTTAGTATATACGCCTATACTCCCTTAGTATATCTGCCTATACTCATAAGTATATCGCCTATATCACTAGTATATCCACCTATACTCACTAAGTATATGCTATGCCAGAAGCAAGCATCTACTCCCTTTAGTATTGCCTATACTCACTAAGTATATGCTATGCCAGAAGCACTATACTCCCTTAGTTATATCTGCCTAACTCACTAAGTATAAGCTTAGGCCAGAACACTATACCCTTAGTAATCCGCCTATACTCCCTTAGTATATCCGCCTATACTCCCTTAGTATATATCCCCCCATACTCACTAAGTATATCCGCCTATACTCCCTTAGTATATCCGCCTATACTCACTAAGTATATACCGCCTAACTCACTAAGTATAAGCTATGCCAGAAAGCACTATACTCACCAGTAATCTGCCCTATACTCACTAGTATATCCCTATATCACTAAGTATAAGCTATGCCGAGAAGCACTATAATCCCTTAGTATATCCGCCATACTCACTAAGTATATCCGCCTATACTCACTAAGTATAAAGCTATGCCAGAAAACCCCTCCTGCAACTGAAGACCTGTTACAGGGATTCCTTTCCATATTTGTCTGATTTTGCCTGCACTTATTGTTTAATTATAATTCCCTGCCTGTACTGTATTCTTTGTGAACGTCTGAGTACACTTTGTCGCTATATAAATAAATACATACAAATACAGCCATCAATTACATGGCCCCAATGTGCCCTACGGAATAGCACTGCGTATAAATATGGCCGTGATCCCTGCTGTCGCTGGGCAGGTCCATTTGTTTCAGCTTTCTATGGCTCTAATGTATATCTATGCAGATCGAACGGCAATGTAGCAATATTGTTCAATGTGGGCGGGTTGTGGAACATTCGTCCTGGGGGCGAGAGAGAAGTTTGCCAATTTGGCTGTTCTGCATAGTGAGGAGACACGTGACAAATGATCTGAATACTCTGTCGGGCACAATACAAGAGGCCTTACAGTGATCACAATACGAGAGCCTTACAGTGATCACAATACAGAGAGCCTTACAGTATCACAGCAGTGGGATAGTACTGGCATTTTTATCAAAAAAACAAGTAGCTCCACAGAGCGCTGAAGAAAACGAGTCCAGTTGTCTGCACTTTGTGGGCAGCTGCTAAAGGAAAGTAGGTTGGAATGTCGTTACACTCCTAACTAAAATGTTTATTGTAAAGTCAGCTGGAAAATTCAGGTAACGAGGGCTCTGATCGCCCCTCCACTTGGACCTGTTGCATGGGGCCCCTCTAAGCCCAGGGGCCACCAACAGGTTTCATGATATCCCTGCTTCAGACAGGTGGTGCAGTCATTGACTGAGCCCGATTGAGTCCACCTCTGCTGAAGCAGGGATATCCTGAAACACCTGACCTGTTGGTGGCCACTTGAGAATGAAAGTTGACCGCTCCCTGCTTAAGCTAGAGAGATATTAGCTTTTGGGATCATCAGGCAGATGAACGAACGTAATTAACAGTTTTAGTAGTATTTTATATACAGTATAACAGTACATCGTGTTTACACTATTGGGGGTAATGCTATACTGACAGCAGTTCGGTTTGTTTTCGGACAATAAAGAAATTCACCTATAAATGAAACATGACATAGTTTTGTTACTACTGTAGATGCCGCTGCTAGTACCTAGCGTCAGTACAATGGTCATGTCACACAACGTAGATAGCACTCCCACTATCAGGGCGACCTTAACCCCGAGATCTTAGAGAGTGGCACATATAGCATACTCCGTGCACATATACTGCAGCAATATCCCTTCGCGTTGAGTAAATAAAAGTACTTATTATAAATACATTAGATCTAGAAATGGCAATTTAAGTGCACATTGTGTAGCAGGAGAGCTAGAGCAGTTGAGAAAACGTGTTGGCTGAGCAGGGATTTTCGGCTCGGATATGAAACAGAGCGCGCTGTGCACCACAATGCAAGGCATAGATAGGCAACCCTAAAAGTGCCGGTTCCAAGTGTAGGGGTTTTGAAATGATCAGGTCCCTAAATCTGCACAGCTGTACATATGAAATCACATTACAATGATACAGAAGTGCCACGGATGACGGTTCTTGGTTAATCACTGTATCCTGGTTATCAGGCTTCAACCTTTAAAGTCTCATACAGTATAGAACAATCAATTTCCTTCCAGCAATCTCCTGCCAAGGACGTATTATGTGAGTAACACAGCTGTTGTAGACATAGGATATGTCAGCGTTTAACAGTGAAGAAAACTGGGAAATATCAGAGGTCAAAACTATTTCTCTAGCATCATGTACACCTACCCTGTACCTTGTGATTAGAGATGATATAGTAAAAAGTAAACGATTTCCTAAAAAACGGTTTCAAATAAATCAACCAAGTCTAAAAAGGGGCCAGATCATCAAACATTTAGGAGTAGAAGGGCCACTTATTGCGATGGGATTTTAGATACACTTTGCAGTGGCGGCGTGATTGCATCCCCCCACGCCACACCGCTGGCCTCTTCCTCAACCCGCCACTCTGCTTTGTGTGTGATGGGAAGGGATTTGGTGTGATGGGAGTGTCGTGGGGATTGCTGGATGGGAAGGAATTGTGTGCGAGGGAAGGGATTGTGTGCGATGGGGATTTGGGAGGGGGATGTTGTGCGATGGAAGGGATTGTTGCGTGCGAGGGGAAGGGGATTGTGCGTGCGATGGGAAGGGATTGTGCGTGTGATGGGAAGGGATTGGGTGATGGTAGGATTGTGTGCATGGGAGAAGGGGAGGTGCGTGTGATTGGATTGGATTGTGTGTGATGGAAGGAATTGTTTTGTCATGGGAAGGAATGTGTGCGTGGGAAGGATGGTGCGAGTGGGAAGGGATTGTGTGTGTGATGGGAAGGGATTGTGTGTAATGGGGGGGATTGTGTGTGATGGGAAGGATTGTGTGTGTGTGAAGGGAAGGGATTGTGTGTTGTGATGGGAAGGGATTGTTTGTGCTGGAAGGTGACGGTGTGTGATGGAGGGATTGGTGTGTGCTGGGAAGGGATTGTGTGTGTAGTGTGTGCGATGGGAAGGGATTGTGTGCGATGGGAAGGGATTGTGTGCGATGGGAAGGGATTGTGTCGATGGGAAGGGATTGTGTGCGATGGGAGGGATTGTGTGTGCGATGGGAAGGGATTGTGTGTGTGATGGGAAGGGATTTGTGTGTGATGAGAAGGATTGTGTGTGGAGGGATTGGGATGATGGTGTGATTGGGGTAGGGATTGTGTGTGATGGGAAGGGAGTGTGTGCGATGGGAAGGATTGTGATGTGGAATGGGGGGATTGTTGTGTAATGGAAGGGATTGTGTTGTAATGGGGTGTGGGATTTGTGTGAGGGAGATTGTGGTAGGGAAGGGATTGTGTGTGATGGGAAGGGATTGTGTGATGGGGGGATTGTGTGGTTGCTGGGAAGGGATTGGTGTGTTGTGAGGGGGATTGTGTTGAGGGAAGGGATTGGGTGTGGTGGGGGGGATTGTGTGTGCTGGGAAGGGATTGTGTGTGTGCTGGGAAGGGATTGTGTGTGTGCTGGGAAGTGGATGTGGGTTGTGTGTGTGGATGGGAAGGGATTGTTTGTGTGTAGATTGTGTGCGATGGGAAGGATTGTGGTTGTTAATGGGGTGGGATTGTGTGTGAAGGGAAGGGATTGTGTGTTGCTGGGAAGGGATTGTCTGTGATGGGGGGGATTGGGTGTGCTGGGAAGGGAATTGTGGTGGATGTGGGGGGGATTGTGTGTGATGGGAAGGGATTGTGCTGGAAATTTGTGTGTGCTGGGATGCGAGGATTTGTGTGTGTGTGCTGGAAGGGATTGTGTGTGTACTGGGGAAGGGATGTGGTGTGGTGCTGGGAAGGATTGTGTGGTGTGATGGGAAGGGATTTGGGTTGGGTAGAGGTGTGTGCGATGGGAAGGGATTGTGTGCGATGGAAGGGATTGTGTGCGATGGGAAGGGATTATGTGCGATGGGAAGAGATTGTGTTGCGATGGGAAGGGATTGTGTGTGTGTGCTGGGAAGGGATGTATGTGTGATGGGGAGGGATTGTGTGTGTAGATTGTGTGCGATAGGGAGATGTGATGCGTGGAGGGATGGGTGCGATGGGACAGGATTGTGTGCGATGGGAAGGGATTGTGTGCGATGGGAAGGGATTGTGTGCAGGGGTTTGGCGATGGAAGGGATTGTGTGCGGTGGAAGGGATTGTGTGCGGTGGGAAGGGGATTGTGTGCGATGGGAACGGGGATGTGTGTTGTGGTGGGATGGATTGTGTGTGTGATGGAAGGGATTGTGTGTGTGATGGGAAGGGATTGTGGTGTGATGGGAAGGGATTGTGTGTGTGATGGGAGGGATCTTCGTGTGATCCCCCCCCTTGTGTGTGACATGTGTGCTGGGAAGGGATTGTGTGGTGTGATGGGAAGGCGCATTGCCCCCCCCCCCCGGTCCTGACACCCCCGAGCCGCATGGGACGGGTTGTGCCGTGCTGGAAGGGATGGGTGTGATGGGCTATCGTACGCGATGTGCCCCCTGTGCCTGGCGAAGGTCTTGCTGCGCCCACCCCACCGGGGCCCGCGCAGCTCCCGATTGTAGTGCTGAACCTGGGACCGAACTTTTTCAGCCCAGACCATTGCCGACCTGTGACGAGGGAAGCCCCCCCCCCCACGGGACCTCCGTAACCGGCCGACCCCCCCCCGTTGGCTCCGACCGCCCTACGGCATTCACGTGTACACCACGACTGCCGGGCGGATTGTGTGTCCTTGGCGACCGGGATTGGTTGTAATGGGGGGGGTGGTGGGAGGGGGCCTCTATTTGTGTGCTGGGAAGGATTGTGCCTTTGTCGAATGGGCAAGGGATTGTCGTCCGCCGGCTGATGCGGAAGCCGGATTGTGTGTGATGGTAAGGGATTGTGTGTGATGGGAAGGGATTGTGTGTCTGGGACAGGGATTTTGTTGGTGGGCGGGGCTGTGTTGTGATGGGAAGGATTGTTCTGTGTGTGATGGGAAGGGATGGGTGGTGATGGGAAGGGCATTGTGTCCGTGCTGGGAAGGGATGTGTGTGATGGAAGGTATTGTGTGGCTGGTGAAGGGATTAGTGCCTGCGATGGGAGGGATTGTGTGTGATGGGGCAGGGATTGTGTGTCATGGGAAGGGATTGTGTGTGATGGGAAGGATTGTGTGTGATGGGGGGGATTGTGTGTGATGGGAAGGGATTGTGTGATGGGGGGATTGTGTGTAATGGGAAGGGATTGTGTGTAATGGGGGGGGATTGTGTGTGCTGGGAAAAGATTGTATGTGTGAAGGGATTGTGTGTGATGGTAAGGGATTGTGTGTGATGGGAAGGGATTGTGTGTGCTGGGAAGGGATTGTGTGTGATGGGAAGGGATTGTGTGTGATGGGGGGGGTTGTGTGTGATGGGAAGGGTTTGTGTGTGCTGGGAAGGGATTGTGTGTAATGGGGGAGATTGTGTGTGATGGGGCAGAGGAATTGAGAGAATAGGAAGAGAGTCGAGTGGGACTGAGAGGGTAAGGGGGAGACAGGGGGGAGCGCGGGAGGGGCGGAAAGAGAGACAGGGGATGGAAGCGCTCACGGGGCTGCCGACACTCTAGTCCTGGCCGCTGGGAAAGTTGTTGCCGGCCCTACCCGCTCCACACAGGGTGCCATCGTACCCGCAGTCCTACGGCAGCGACAGTGCCCCCCCCCCCCCCCCCAAAAAAAAATATGTTTTCCCCTTTATTCGCACACCTGGAAAAAAAAAAAAAGTTGTCCACCTCTGGTATACGTGCTGGCAAAATGTATCCTCTGTACTATATATATTTACATTACCTTTAGTTACAAATGAGTTTGTGGGAAAGTTGCACCTTCTAATTTTATACTGGTTGCTTAGCCAGCTGAGTCAAAGGGCCACCTCAAGGCCCCTTTGCCGGCCACATGTGGCCAGCTGGCTGCCAGTTAACAGCCCGGCAGTGGGATTGAGTGTCAAGTGATTATGATAAATGAAGCCCTTTCTGAAGAGGTGGATTCTAATTCAGGTTGGGAAACAGCTTTTCCCTTATATGGGCAAGTAAAAAACACACAAGTCCTCAACCAAGCCTTCCTGCGGCAAGCAGCACGGCATAGGAGCACCAAATATGGAGCGTGTCTAACCTCCCTGCCTGCAACACATGGTTACAGCCACCACATCCAGCTGCTTTCCAAGAGCGCTGCACAAATGCAGAAAGGAACGCAGTATAAGTATAACATCTATGGGGAGCCTAAAAGTAAACCGCAGTACCACATTTACATGTGTTTTAATGCAGCAATCCCACCTATTATGTACACCGTGCTCAGGATAAATGGGACCCCTTTTATTTTGTCATATCTTGCAGAATAATCACTCAATGTTCATGAATATTTGAGCAATTATAGCTCTGTCACAGGAGATTACTACGTTTAAAAATGATTTGATAATCTAATATTCTTTTGAATTGGTGATGGCGTGATGACCTCATCAAGAGCATAGATTCAAAATGGTGTTTAGTGAAGAAGATAAGCGCGTTATAAAGTGCTGGGAGACAGAGCAAAAATAAAGGACGGTCGCTAGGATGACTGAAACTCATTCGTAAAATAACGTGTCGCGCGGGAGTAGGAGCAGCTGGGTGAGCGCGTTATCGATGATGCAACCAAACAGTGTCGTTCTAGTCTTTGGGCGTTTCAGCAGGAGGACATTGTAAACACACTTTGATCTCACACCTTACAGTAATCTTAGTGTTCCAGATTAGATTGCAACAGTTTAACACATTTACGAGCTCGTTTAATGAACATGAAGCTCCCGCAGTGTAACTGGTGCTTGTTGACAGAATACAGTGTCTTCAATTTAGTTAACATCAGTTCTTTGTCTACATTGTGCTCGTTATATAGTGTTAATCTACAGAACAGACCGACAATGGTGTACATTTTCATGGGGATTGAGTGAGAAATATATAGGATATGATGGAAAACACGGTGTATATATTGAAGCAGGGTGCCGACGGTGCTAAACCTCGTTATTTTTAGTTCCGGACACCCACCGTTATTTGCAGATTTAATTCCAGGTGTACCTTCCTGGATTTTTAAAGATGGCACCTGCGGTCATCCAATGGGATGACGTTGTGGCTCCCTATTGGCTAGCAACACTCGCGGGATTTGGCGGCCATTTTGAGTATTCATGTGGGAGCAGAAACGCCTAAATTAGTACCTCAGGAACTGGGGTGTCCCCAGGAGATAAAAATGGCGTATTTTAGGGGGGTGTATGTACATACACATTTATATCAGAACTGGACTGAGGATAGGATTGTGACAAGTACAGTATAATAGGTTCATTGACGCTGATTGTTTAAAAAAAAAAAAAAAATGACTTGAAACTTCTCCATGATAAGATAATGTTTAGTAGGGTTTTTACAGTCTTATCGAGTTTGCCGATAGGACCGTTTGTCAATCGTGAAATGTAGAGGTGATTTTGTGCCTTTCCCTGTCCATTGTTCGTATAGTAATTATGATGCCATTATCAATAAAACCGATAAGCACAAACAGCCGATATCCAATCTTTCCTCGGGTCACTATTTCATGGTTATGAAGCAGGGGGTGCTGCCCGGAGATGGGCTGCGTTAATTTCAGCTCTGGGGACACCCCGCTTCCTGAGATATCTCTGAATTTAGGCCTAAATCTCCCACGGTCAATGGGTAGCTGGGACCAACAATATTGCGGCTTCCCATTTGTCCACGTGCCGTGGGAGATTAAACCTCCATTTTGTTTCCCCTGTAGGGCATGGTACTGGGGGCACCTTCTGTGGCAAGAATCTTAATAACCAGAGGGACCCCGGAGCTGAAATTAAAGCGGTTCCGCTCTAGAGCCCTCCTGCTGCCACCTAAGCGCAGAAGTGCACCTTTAAATTCAGCGGAGAAAAAGAACGTATATTCATTTTTAGCAGCAAGCCGAAAAGTTAATCTACTAATGTGATTTAATGTGTAAAGAAACGTTTGCGCTGATAACGCGTTCCATTTGCTGCGGACAGCGCCTACAATGTATCGCAAATCAGGGTTACCGGTCATTTGGTCAGATATAGGGTTAAACACATGAAACATTACACATGTAGCAGTGTTACCGAGTCAGAACATGTGTGAGATTGGGGGGAAAGCCCTTGAGAAAATGTCACGAACGCCAGATTCAGCAAAACTCCTTTTCCGACCAATCACACGTCCCCTGCCTGCGGTAACCAGCTGTAAAAGAACTCGCAAAGCTGACTCAGCAGCCTGTGTACCAAACGCCGCAAATACCATTTTTTGGGCGCACTTTTAAACTGTGTTGGTGCTAACCGGACACTTCTCAATCTGCACCATCCGTGTAAAAAATGGTGTATTTCCATATTTTTGTGCACAGAAATGGGACTGCGCTTGGCGCACAGAATGTTAATGGCATCGTCCCCCGAGTATGAAGCCTTTATACACAGGATACGTTATATGAAGGTTTGTAAGACCTTTTAGTACTAAAGTGTTGATCGTAGTACATGGGCCCAACGAGTTATGAATGACTCAGTTGTTCTATTTATGGCGGAGAGGTTAGCCTCAAAGCTTCCAGATAATTAAACTATGGGCCGCCTTAGCTAAGAAATGACATTTAAATGCAAACGAATTGACTCCTATAAATAAGTCAGTGGGACTGTGGGTTCTGGCTCCATGTGAGATGATAGTGTCTGCTTAACCTTTTGGGTGCCCTAAGTCACTATAGCATGGGGTCTGGCACTCCAGGGGTTACGTCATGCTCAGGGAGTGTTTTGTGTTCAAGCTTGAATCGCATCCTGCGTTGCCATGAAGCATAGGCAAACCGCAGAGGACTCCTACTCTTCCGCTTCTGGGATAATGGCCTTTGCGGTCATGTGACCCCACGGTGCCATAGCGCTCTGGTACTGCGGTCCTTTCAGCACTCAAAGGGTTAACGCATAGCATGGTATGTTTTCACCATACAGTAAATCTGAGCGCATACACCAAAGTCAAACTAGCAGTTTTACCTACTTGTTGCCGGTAAGTTAGTGGATGAATGTTTGTGCCCATTACATGTACAGGCCGGGTGTTTGGCGGCACCTTTATGATACCAGACTTCCTGCAGCAATCACACAATGCCGGAAACAGAAGTGGGGTTTCTCCTCTTCCATTTGGATCAGGGTTGGTCACTGTGGCAGGACGGCCTGTAGGCGAGGTCAGACAATAGTCCACACGTGTAGTTTCAGGTTAAAGCAAATGTTAAGTGGTTTTATTTCTCCACAGTAGAAAGAAACATTTGGGCACATGTCCCTTTAAGGCAACGCAAAACATAGCAGCAAAATAACATCTACTCCACATTGGGAGAACTTACTCACAATCCAAGCCCTATCTATCAGGCTGGCTGGCTATGTCCAGTTACCAAACCTTTAACAGTCAGGAAAACAATAGTAACAGTTCTTACTGTGTTTGTGAATCCATCTGCATAGCAGCTTGTCTAGGATAGCTCTGTAGTATGAGGCAGCCACTTGCTTACAAGCAATGGCTTCCTTATATCTCATCATGCTGGTTGTCAGGTGTGTCTGCTTCCTCCTGATTACCCAACCATTCCTCCTGGGTTAACCCTCTGAGTGCTGAATGAAGGACTCAGACGTATGTCTCCCAGGCATAACTATTAGTAGCTGACCCTGTCACAGTCACTCTGTCAGAGAGGTCAGCTTGACCTGCCCTGAGAAAACTAGCACCTGCCCATAATGTAACCCGGTCAGCACTTTTTGGCTTTGCGTGGTTTTGTAAACCAGTAACATGTGGTGTGAATGTGGCATACAAAAAGGTGAATGAACGAGACTGTAAGGCAGGGGTGGCCAACTCCAGTCCTCAAGGGCCACCACCAGGTCAGGTTTTAAGGATACCCCTGCTTCAGCAGGTGGCTCAATCAGTGCTGAAGCAGGAATAGTCTTAAAGCCTGACCAGTTGGTGGCCCTTGAGGACTGGAGTTTGCCACCCCTGCTGTAGGGAGACCAAATATGTGACTCAATAAATAAGAGCCGTCCACAGAGTGTGAGAATTCATGCATGAGTAACACAGCAGGAAATGTGTTCCAAGTAGTGACTTTGTAAATGATTTGTGCAGAAAAAGTAATGCCAATGGTTTGCGAATGAAGTACAGTAGCAGGTGAGTAAACACACGATGATGGATGAGTAAATAAGGAGGAGTTTGTGGCAGCAGGTCTTGGAAAGAAGGAAGGAAGGAAGGAAAGGACTGTTTGACAGTGAAGAAGTCGGACATGTGCTGATGGGCCAATTACAGTATCAGTACATAGCAAAGACTATGCTGTTAAACAATGGAAGTGAGTGATCGTGTGAATATGAATGGCCGGCAGAATGAGCGGGGAGTAAAGGGATCAATGAGAAGATGAGTGAATGAGATGATGCAAACGGAGTCTCTCTCACACCTTCTGTCTCTTTACATCAAAAATGTATCAATGTGTTTGCTGTGATTTCTGTCTCGTGCATCACTGTGAGTGTCCATGAAAGCAGTTAGGGAGGCGTTACATGGCGCACAGGTTGAAATGAGATGGACCACACCCTTCGTCTCACTTTTTTGCTTTTTGTCAAAAAATTCTGCCAAGTCTGAAATGTTGCGTATCGCTGGCTAACGCTTTTATTTCACGCAAATCCCGGCACAAAGTGAAGCATTGAGTCAAAACCAAATCTCTCTCATTACCTCTATTGTTTTATACATCAAACCCTTTATTTCAGGCCCATGTTTCAGACGCTTGGAGACCACTTCCCAATGCACGCTAAGGTCCGGGTCATGGTGCCTTCGCCCGCGCGGAGGCTGTGAAGTGAAGCGGGTGCTTTCCCTGGCCATGGGGGGCGTGCCTAGGAGCGTCACGGATCTGGTCCGCTCAGGTGACCAGCCTGTTGCGTCTAGAAATCAGTTTCAACTGATTTCTTGCGCAACGCGCGCCCCCTCCCACCTCCACCCGCACACTACATGGATGCAATCACTGCCTTAAGGCAGTCAGTTCACTCCGCGCGGTCTGCAGCCCCATGGCCCCAGCCTAAGAGTTCAGCTCTATTGAAATGAGTGGGACTAAAATCACGTTCAACTCCTGAAAGCAGCTTCGCGGCAGAAAGAATAAAGGCCTTTGCACTTGTACGTTATTGTTGTTCCAATACCTCCTGTTGCCCCTGCCAGTCACCAAATATTTTTGGCATCAACTCAGGTCCAATTTAGATTTCTCTGAGTACAATCATGTGAAAGCAAAGAAGGAAAAACAACAAATAAATTATCTGCCTGAAACCCGACTTCTACCAAACATCATGGTCCTTTCGGAAAATGTCACAGGGGTAATGTTTAAAAAGAAGTTGCCTTTTCAGGGAGCAGAGCAACACAAACTATTCCAAGTGTGTGCCAAAACAAATTCATTTACCATTGGGAAGAAAGCCAGCCTGAAATCTTGGCTGCCTGTATGTTATACCCTTGTCCCACATTCCAAAGAATCGTATGAATGTACTCGCAGGTCCTCGTTACTAAGGCATATTCAAAGCAGGCCAACTCCGCACAACTCCTGTGATGAAGAATCTTCTTGTTGAGCAGACCATATTTTAGGATTAACCAGTGTGTCTCATTGACAAGTATGGGCTGAAGAGGTGCAGTTGGTATCCAAAGGCTATTAATCCTGACAGTCAGGTTTAATTTTTTTCCCTAAAATGATCACATTTTGCAAAATAAGGCATAGTATTAAATATAAACATCATTTCATTGTATATATATTTCCTATAAATGTGACAGATTTGCATCTTTTTGAGAGTCAAAGATTTCTGAAGCCATGCATTTGTCTGCTTCAAAATGTACCAAAGTCAACAGGCTTGGGTTAGCGGGACAGGGATATGTCAGGCTTGGGTTAGCGGGACAGGGATATGTCAGGCTTGGGTTAGCGGGACAGGGATATGTCAGGCTTGTGTTAGCGGAACAGGGATATGTCAGGCTTGGGTTAGCGGGACAGGGATATGACAGGCTTGGGTTAGCGGGACAGGGATATGTCAGCCATGGGTTAGCGGGACAGTGATATGTCAGGCTTGGGTTAGCGGGACAGGGGTATGTCAGGCTTGGGTTAGCGGGACAGGGGTATGTCAGGCTTGGGTTAGCGGGACAGGGATATGACAGGCTTGGGTTAGCGGGACAGGGATATGTCAGGCTTGGGTTAGCGGGATAGGGATATGTCAGGCTTGGGTTAGCGGGACAGGGATATGTCAGGCTTGGGTTAGCGGGACAGGGATATGACAGGCTTGGGTTAGCGGGACAGGGATATGTCAGGCTTGTGTTAGCGGGACAGGGATCTGTCAGGCTTGGGTTAGCGGGACAAGGACATGTCAGACTAGACTGATTTATTCACGAACAAAAAAAAAGAGAAAAAAAGTATTTACAACATTTGATATTGTCCACTAATTGCAGGTGCCTCTGTCTGCGGAGTTTTATAAATATATAATCACGGGAAGCATCGACCAATCTAAGGCTGCGCTTATAGTGACGGCGACGCGGCGGCAAAACAAATGTATTGCAGCTGTCGCGTGCGCTTATACTAAGCGCGACGAAGCGACGTGGCGGCGCGAAATTTGGGAGCCAGTCAAATTTGATTTTTCAGAGGCGGTCGCCACATGTGACAGCCTCTGAACCAATCAATGGCCAGATCGCTTGCAACGTCGCTGCAAAGCGAAATACAACTTTCGCGGGTGGCGACGGCATCCGTCGCGTCGCCGTCCCGTGCATTATAAGCGCAGCCTAAGACCGCTCCGTTGTCATAACATCACAACTAAAGTTGCAATCCTGATTCCTGTTTGTTAGAATGTAACAATGTATTTGAAAACCTTTTACACATAGAATACAATGCAAGCATCCAACATGAACATCATGCTATATGATCTACTCGTAAACCTATGTTTTTGTTCTTTAACACGGCACTGAATATTAATTACATTATTTATAAATAGGGGCTCTTATGGTTTATAGGGGTAAGATATAGTGTGCCATGATAATATCATGAAATATTAACTATTTTGATCAATCCGACACACGAGGAGTTAATGTGTGTTACAGATTGTCTTAAATTGCTTTTATGCACTGTTTCTGTGCTGATCTAGAAAAGGGGGTTTAGCCTGGGGGTTATCACTGATAACTGAAAGTGAAATGTGCATAGTTTGGAAGCCTGTAAGCCTGTATGTGTAGATGATACACAGATCCTGGTCTGTCGGCCTCAAAGAAAACCTTACATTCTTGAGCTATCCCCTATGCATCACAGAGAGGTGACGAGCAGGTCACCACTTAGTTTGAGGGCTATATTAATTATTGGCCTGACTGCAATTTGCAAGAACGAGTAAATATTCGTAAATGTTGCGATTAGACAAATGATATGATGCCATACATTTCACTATTAAGAGCTGCCATATATTTTGCTCCTGTAAAAATAGACATTATGGGGCCTATGCAGAGAGCAGCGAATTTTAAAATTGGCGAATTTATTAAAAAGTAGCTTTTTTGGAGAGTTTTAATCTCCATATGCAGAAAAGTGCGAATTCTGCTATGTTTAACATGGATGCGTGTGGCGAGTTTAAATTGGCGAGATGCGCGCTTCAGAAATGTGTTAAAACAAATTCGCGCCTTTTTTTTTCCCTTTGCAATGGCCGCGAGCGGCAGTTTTTTCTGGCGAGTCAAAACGGAGACAATCGCGCCATTTTATTGGCGCGAACAGCCGCTAGATGCCGTTCGCGCCTCTCTGCATACGGATATTTTTAAAACTGGCGAGATTGAGGTTCTCGCCAGCCGCGAGGCGAGTTTTACAAATAGAAAAGAAAAATTGGCGCGTTTTTCGGAACTCGCCATTTTCTGCTGCTTTCTGCGCGATTTTCTCCAAAAAATGGCGAATTTCGAAATAGCGCTGCTCTCTGCATAGGCCCCATTATGTGTTCATATTTTATGTTGAGGCGTGTATGTGGAGCGCACAGTGAAGATGGCGTGTGTCTATGTATTATAGAAACAAAGTTATGAAGCTTTTTAGATATTAAGGCAAACTTTAAAGATTTAACAGGAAGTTTTGTTTCTTTTAAGTCGTAAATGTCAGCCAGAGCTGATTGACAATAGGGGTGGGCTTATGTTGTTTTCAATGGGGAAGAATAGTACATACATCTTACCAAGGAGTTATGAAATTAGAATACAACTGGGGTGTGTTTTGGGATCAGACACGTGAATTCTCATCTTTTCTACACCAGTGACCTCTCTGGGAAGAACCTATGACACGTGACGCATGTTCTGTATAGGGATTTCTGCTTATGTTTATCCTGTTATTTTAAGGAACAGTTTGCTTAGATTACAGAAAAATATTATTACAAGAACATACAGTTATAATAAATGCACTGTACTTTTGAATATTAAAGCCAAACTTTGATAAGTAGTCCTTTGGGCTCCGATTGAACTGTTGTACGCTTTATAGAGAGTAAATTACATTTTCAGACACATTCTTGCTACAATAGATGTTAAGTGCATAGTTTTCTTTAGTAAACAGGGACCGGAGACCCTGGCAAATATATATATATTTGCGTTTATCTTTGGTGGTGGCAGCAGATATAGATTATAACAATAGTATGGGTAAATATTAACTCACCTTGCAAAGGAGAACGGTGGGGCAGCGAGTTGACTGTGTGTATTAACCCTGGTTGCATATACAGGTCACGTGCTCACAGGTGTGCCGTACGTGACACTGAGAATTTTCATATACAGTATGTACAAATGTAGCAACATGCAGTTGCATCTTAGTGGTGATGTCTCTGTCTTCTCAGCAGGTGAACCACGATTTAATCTCTGTGCCAGCTCCTTGGTATTAGAGGCAACTCAAATGATTCCTTCGTGTTTCAGGAAATGATTATTGTGTGCAACTACTCTCAACCTTTTTCTGTAACAAGTTGGACCTGATTTAAAGATCAGAAAGTAGAACAAAGACAGAGTATCCATGAAAGTATCTGTAGGTTTTGGGATGTTGGCTGCACAACACGAGCAGCAGTCAGGGATTATAGGCAAAGGGATCAGGAAATTCTTTACCCAAACTAAATCTAAATGTCGCTTTGAAATAATCACACTTGTGCACAGTGTGGGTGTAAAGGAGAGCAGGGAGTAACAAAAACGTTAAGAAACTATGCTGGTGCTAATTATGCATTAACGTAATTCTCCTTTTCTTGGTTACAGCAGCATTTCCGATTCTCGCCACACACCATGAATATAATAATCATGTGGCAATAGAAACAAATAAGAGGATGGTACGGTCTTAGCCGGTACAATAGACAAAGAAAAAGGCGGTGAAAGAGATACCTTTAATACAGAAGTGGCCAACTCCAGTCCTCAAGGGACACCAAAAAGGTCAGGTTTTAAGGATATCACTTATTGACTTTTGACACGAATTGACTATTAAAGCACAGGTGGCTCAGTCAATGACTGGAGTTGGCCACCCCTGCTTTAATAGTCAATTCGTGGTTAAAGAGAATGCAAGCTCTCAGGACCACAGATGTCCTTTTTAGGGAGATTTTTTTTTTACCCGAAGAATGGATCTTTTGTGGTTCTGGAAGGTTTCACTCCTTGAGTTAGGCTGGGTTCAGACTGGCTACTGCGCGGTCGTGCCTCTGTCTGCTGGGCGATGTGTGCTCATCCCCAGCAAACAGAATGAACCAACTTGGAGGCGGGGCTACTCAGCCATTTAATTTTTTTTAAATGAAACAAAGTGTGTGTGCTTGTGATTGGCTGGCGAAGTGCACGTGACGCGGCTGCCGCTTGAAATCACAACTTCAGTTGTCTCCTTCAAGTGCAGCGGCGTCAACGCTGCACCTCGCCACCGGGCGTCGTTTTCTGTTTGAAAACCCACGCACACCAAAAGCACAAGAGTGACGAACGTGCACACGCATGTATGCGTGCGCACGTCGCATCGCATTCTGATTGATCGCAGCCTTAGGCCGCGCCTATAGAGCCGTCGATGGCGACATCACCTGTCACCACCAGCGTCGCAGGTTTCTGGGCATTTGATTGGTTCAAGGGCCGTCACATGAGGCGACAGCCCTTGAAAAATCTAATTTTGCCGGCTACCAGTTTTTTACGACGGCTCAGTCGCCGTCGTGCTTACAATAAGCGCACGCGGCGGCAATGCATTTGTTTTCGGGCAACGTCGCATCACCGGCACAATAAGCGCGGTCTTAGATATTAACGGTATGACTTCTACCTTACTTTCGTGGCAATAGACAATAATACAGTACAGAACTACATGCATTTGCCACAATTTATAGCGTGTTCATCTGCGGATATCCCCTCGCCCTTCAATAACTGCAGTCACAGCGCTCCTTGGGTGAGCCCAATGACCACTAGCCAATTTCATAAACCAACAGACAAACCAATATGGGGGAAAGATGCTCCATGGAGATTGTTACTAGACAGGCAAAAAAAAAATCACACAATCAGAAATAACTAACAGGAAAGAGTTAACTGTAATGAATTGTAGTACCAGTATGGAGGCTCAGAGCTGGTGAAAGGAAATAGATGTGGTTATCAAGTGCTGTCCCCACCACTACTAGTCATCATTAATATACCATTTGCTGGTCCCCATGGATGACAAGGCTGAAGAAACACTGTTGGAGACAACGAGATGTCCTGACACTCTTTATAGTGCGACTTTAACCCATTTGAGGTTAGTGGGGGAGATAGTATATCACAAGTCACACTAACGGCAAATACATTGCGTTCTATTTTATGTGAAAAGGAGGAATTTTTGGATCTTGAAGAGATTAATAGTACCACTATATAGTGCAGTATACTTGGATTCAATCATCGGCTTTTATGATAGAACTGTATTTGGATTTTAGATCTTTGGAGGTATAAATTAATTTGTAAAGTTAAGTACTGCACATCCCAAAATAGGTTCTGTTTCAAATCTGGGGTAAAGGAAAAATTGATTATTTGCATTAAAAATGAATTATGATGGTTTTCTGGCAGGAAGCATCCAACAGCTGTTATAAAACTCAAGGGTAAATGACTCAGTATAGCAGCAGAATAACCCATATTAAAGCTTTAGCTCATGCAATAAAATGTAAACAACTCTGATGAAGTTTCCATTCTGAAATGTGGAAATTCTACAGTGATGTCCTAACTCGTTACTCTAACTGTTATTGCAGAAACAGACACGGGAAACGGGGTTCTTGCAGTTGCCTTATTGCCAATTGTGACATGGTTCCTTTTAATGCCTAAACTTATTTTAGAGGTATGAATTCGAGACAATTCACACTATGAGACCAGCTCTAATTTAATGGCACAATGCATAGTATGAAAAGGTATGTCAATTCCAGAGCAGATGGGGTGACTATATTTTAAGCAACAAACTTCATTGATCCCAAAAAGTAAACCACATTTACATTACTTGTAGCTGTGTAAAATAATGTTTGCAGCTGCCCCTGATGTTTGTCCCCCTCTTCCCTCACTAATATATCACAGGAACGGCTGCAACGTTTTGCACTCTTTTGAAAGTTCAAGTGAAATTGGACACGTTTGCACATCTCTAGTGATCAGTTTGTCCGTGAAAGCAGCGCTGTGTGCATCGCCTCTGGCGATTTCCCATTATCCTTCAATCTTGCATTGTGATTTTTCAATTAGACATAATCCCCCCAACAAAAATAGTATGTAATATTGCTTGTGTTAACTGTTTGAGTGTATTTTGGCACAAAATGAAAAGAGCTACTAAACAGCTTAAATTGTGGAACCAAGGCACCCACACAACTCAGAAGTACTTGGGTAGGATATGAACCCTTTGGCAGAGTAAAGGCCAATAATGAAACAGAACATTAAACCAGCAGTTCCCCGTTGCAGAGGTTAACCGCGGGACCCCCCTGATTCTGGCAGCAGCGCGGATCACAAGCTGTGGTAATGCCGTGGGCAGCCAGGCCAGGCCATCTAGTTATGGATATAAAAGGAAATCTCTCCCAGCGGGGAGCGTATAGGCGGTGCACTGCGTGTCAATACATACGTGATGCGTTCCAAGTCAAGGAAATCTGACGGGTGCTGGATCTCAGTATCAAAAAGAAATGTATTGAGCGTTTAGCAGCATATGGGTAAAAACAAGAATCCTGAAGGGAACCTCTGACGCGTTTCGTGCATTGGGTGCACTTTGTCAAAGTGTTTAGTTATGGATATAATTTAATAAAGCTGAGGCCTTGTTTCCCCAAAGAAGCGTTGTGTGTTTATTTATTTAATTCATAGGAAGGCCGGGGGGACTCGAAGGCCTGCACAGGTGGTGTGTATGTACTGTACTAGTATATCAAGAGAGGTGTGTGTGTGTATATATTATATATATCTCAAGAGGTTGGTATGCACGTGTGTATGTATATCAGGAGGTGGGTGTGTATGTATGTTTATCAAGAGGTGTGTGTGTATGTATATCAAGAGGTGGGTATGCATGTGTATATATATCAGGAGGTGCATATGTATGTATATCAGCAGATGTGTATGTATTTATGCATGTCAGGAGGTGGGTATGTTTGTATGCATGTATGTATATCAGGAGGTATGTATGTATGTATGTAATGAGGTGTGTGTGTGTATGTATGTAAATCAGGAGTTGGTTATGTATGTATGTATATCAAGAGGTGTGTGTACTGTATGTATATCAGGAGGTGGTTATGTATGTATGTATGTCAGTAGGTGTGTATGCATATGTGTGTATGTATATCAGGAGGTGTGTATGTATATCACGAGGTGTTTATGTATGTATATCAGGAGGTGTGTATGTATGTGTTTATATATCAGAAGGTATGTATGTATGTTTATATATCAGGAGGTGTGTATGTATATTAGGAGGTATGTGTATGTATGAATTAATGTATGTATGCATGTGTGCATGTATGTATGTCAGGAGGTATGTATGTATATATGTCAGGAGGTGTGTATGTATATATGTCAGGAGGTGTGTATGTATATCAGGAGGTGTGTGTGTGTGTGTGTGTGTGTGTGTGTGTGTGTGTGTGTGTGTGTATGTATGTCAGGAGGTGTGTATGTATATCAGGACATGTGTATGTGTGTAATGTGTGTATATCAGGAGGTGGGCAACTCTTCAGGATTGCATTTTACTTTTCTCATTTGGCCATGATGTCCTTGGCTCATATTCAAGTAATGTGTGGTTTCTGCTAAAAAAATACAGTTCTGAATGTGTCATGTTAGGCTTGTGGTGCCCAGCACCACTGCTGGGAGAACTTTGGGCCATCACTGATTTTGACCAAAGATACACAGACCTGCCGCTGATTGTTCTGAGAAAGTTACTGTGTGTAAGCTTTGGAAGGTGGTGTGCTGTATATGTGAACAGTGAGAAAAGTGAAATAACTGCGCTCAGTGATAGGTGATGTATATATATAATATACCAATGCCCTGATTAGGTGTAGATATATTGTAATCAGTTAAAACAATATAGTGATATCTTAACCAAATAGTGTTAAATTTAAAACAGACCAAAGGAATTAATTAAACCTGTTCCGTTCACGTGTGTATAGATGAGGTAACTGCAGCTGTTCAAATAGGATGGCTCCGCAACCATTACAAGAACAAAAAACAAAAAGAGAGAACAGCGCAAGACCTCATTGTGTAGTATTATAAAAATTGTATTCAATTAATTCAGCAGGTGAGTATTGCACGCACATTAAAATTAAATAATAAATTAAATATTTTAATGTACGTGCAATACTCACCTGCTGAATTAAATTTTTATAATACTACACAATGAGGTCTTGCGCTGTTCTCTCTTTTTGTTTTTTGTACTATATGTGCCTGCTATCATATCTAGAAATAACTTGTATTTTTTGCCTCAGGCAGGAAAATGGTGCAGACCAACAAATCTAGAAAGCTCATTTGAAAATGGATACTGTCCCAACATACTGTATCTAACATTGTAGGTTAATCACACTGCGTCCAGTTTAACGTATCCTGACTGCTATCTGTGCATTTTTCAGATGTTGATAAAATGCTAAAGTTACACAAACAGTAGTTCACAATAATTCGTTATCCCAGAAATACGGTAAAAAGAAATAGAGCTGCGCTACATCTTGAGGTTATCAGATTTGGCTGCAGATCACACTGAGACTCCTTTCAATAAGAGGCATTACATTTTATAGCGTATAAACAACAAAACATTGCGTTCTAAGCAGCATAATCTCAGTCTTTGTTGTTGTCAGATATATTACGTAACGACATACAAAGAAAACATGCAGACTACTTTTATATAGCAGAAATGCCTTTCGTCTTTTTACATATTGTTTTTTCGGTGCAGAATTTATTAATATGTCCGAGCTGAACAATATGTAGCAAATATTACTGATTATTTTGGGAAGCAGGATTACAGAAAGTGGTCTGTGAGATAACCTAGATTCATTTTTGTGCATGTAACCAGCGTAAAACGGGTCACTTGTGACTCTTTTCAGAACTGACTGTATAATGAAGCGTTTGTAAAAAAAAAACAAAAAAAAAAACAGAAGGGTAAGGGCTCCGGTTTATTGCTTATTGATAGGCAAACATTTCATTTTACGGATGTCTGTAGAGAGAACCGGAACATTCATAATTGTCTCTGCTTAGAAAGAACCGCATCCTGTATAAATAAAGAAAGAATTACCATTAACGTTTTCAAGATCCAGACGCTCTTACAAGTCACTTCTGCAATCAAATCTTCCACATGGCAACAAAATGTCTGTTAATATTTAATCATGTTAAAAAAAAGTGGGCTTGTGATTGAGGTATTTCCATGGTTAGCTCGGATGTTTAGCTCCAGTTCCAGAGGATACAAAGTTACATAGAAGATGAGGTTAAAAAAAAAAATACATCCATCAAGTTCAACCTATGCTAAATGTAGAGATGACAGATACTTTATCCTATGTCCGTACTTACAGTATATTGATCCAGAGACAAGCAAACAAAAAAACCCAGTGACACATCATCCAATGATATCTCATAAGGGGAAAAATAAATTCCTTCCTGGCGCCAGGAATTGGCAATCAGATTACTCCCTGTAACAACATCCTTCCCATGTTTACTTATTTGGTATATCCCTGTATACCTTTCCTTTCTATAAAGATGTCCAGCCTTTTTTTTGAACAAATCTATTGTATCTGCCATCACAGCCGCCATGGTTCTTGCCACATCTGTGGCCACGGCACCTCCAGCACAGTACAACCACGTGAACGCTTCCCGTTCCATTAAGACTGCAGCTGGCGCCTCTGTGGAGCGCCGATTGCGAACGCTCCCTAGAAACCCATAAGGGTATTTTCATGATGCCCCCCTTCATCACATAAGTTGTACGTCTTTATAGCACTGAACACATCAGTGTTCATTACGGGGATAATCCCTCCTGGGTGCATACGGATAACCACAGAAAAAGGGGATATCATTGCACAATATGATCCAATAATGGATTCATCCATCAAATGGGAGAGATATAGAGATATAGATACATGGCCCAGAAGTGTCCAGGAATTAACTCAGGACGACCCGCTTCGAAACGAGATACTGTAGCACCAGCTGCAAGAAAAAGTCAGAATCCCTGGGAAATGTGCAGGCTCTCCGTGGTTTGTTAAAGATGGTGAGCAGAGATGTGGGAAGGGTTGGGTTTCCTCTGGCTCTGCCCTTCTGCATTCAACAAACTTTTGCACAAACCAGCCTCCCTCCTCTTATCTTTACGGGCTGTCTGATAAGGGCACGGGGAGGCTTCCCTAAAAGGAAACAAATGACAAACACTCCCCCATTCAGGGGCCCCTAAAATATGCAATTTGTAAATCATTTCCAGATAAACAAAACAAGCCAAATTGTTTTTTGTTGTTGTTTTTTTTTACCATCGTTACATGCTCAATTATTTACGCGAGATCGCCCCTTTAACTCTATGAGTGCTGGAGGGTTCGTGGTGCCTGAGTAACACGGCCCCTCCGGCACAATACGGTCCTGGAGCCCCCCGGAGTGCCACTCCGCATAGTGTAGCGATTATGTCTGGGGGCACTCTGTATGGGTTCCGGTCCTGGCTTTGGCTGGAACTGACGCTTAGGCTAAGGCCCCGCTCCCTCAGTCAGCGCGGCCGCACTGCAGACAGGCGGCGCGCTGACAGACAGACCGCGATATGCGGTCTGTAGGGAGCCGGGCGGGAGTAGGAGGGGGGGCGTGATTTGAGCGGAGGGACCCGCTAATCCCCCCCCTCCCTCCACGGGCTGCAGGAGGGAGCTGCTGCTGAAAGGTAAGCAGCTCCCGCTCCCTCCCCCTTCCCCCACAAATGCCCTCCTCACACACGCTGATACACACACACCACCCCCTACCTTGTGGAGGAAGCTGTCTCACAGCTCCCGCTCCCGCCCCTGATAGGCTCATCAGCGCACCACGTGACGCGTCACCGCTCGGGATCACAATTTTCTTGCATCCCCTGGCGGCTGACGCGTCACAGCACGTATTGAGCCGTGCAGCGAGGGGGGACTGGGACCGGTTAGGAAAGGATACCCCTGCTGGTGAGGAACGCGCATGCAGCCGCGCGCGCCTCCGGACGCAGCGGGACCAAAGCCTTACAGGGCTATAGAGCTTCCAGGCAAAGCCCTCCCTGTACTGGGCAATTGGAGTCACCTTGTTCTGAACTCACACTGGTCTGCTTCATGCAGCTCTATCCCTATTGGCTGCCCATGCTATTTAGGTTCAGCCCTTCCATCAGGAAGTGGCTGAGCATAATTCTGTAATCGCTGTATTCCTGGTAACCTGTGCTTGCTACAAACATCTGCCTGGCCTACCTGCTCCTGTGCTGAAGCGCTGGATCCCCAGCACCAAAGCATCAGTGTTTCTGTGGCCTGTCTGCATACTCTGCTTCCAGGGCCTTCAACACTTCCTGCCCTGTATCTGTGCTTGTCACAAGCACCCCAGCTTGGCCCGTCTGACCTTCTCGTGCTGAAGCGCCTACGCTGAAGCTTCCAGTCTCCTTGTTTCCTGTTCCACAGGTCCTCCCGTGCTGGAGCATCGGCGCTGGATCCCCTGCGCTGTAGCTGCTCTGTTCACCTTCCTTTGCGCTGAAGCGCCTATGCTGAAGCTCTACACTGAAGTCTTCCTGATGCCGAACCCAGCCTGTGACCTCGACCATCGCTCCTGTGCCGCCTGCCTTGACCCCAGCCTGAATAACGTTTACCCTGCCTTCTCCAACCCCGACGACGGAATCCGCAGTCCGGACCCGGGTTTGTGGTCTCAGGTCGGGGCTTTCATATCCCCACCTCAGCCCTGCGGTCCGGTACTGGTTTGTGCCGAGCACGCCCGTTACAAACTCAAAAGGGTTAAACCAGGCCAAAACATGAATGCAAATCGCCCCCCAGGAGCCTATGAGTTTAACGGCTACAATGTTAGTATTTTGCCCGCTGAGCAAGTCCTTTTTTTTTTTTATAAGGTTAAAAGTCAACATTTTTGTCGTCTGTAGTATCTGGTTACCACGGTAACCTTTGGACCGCGCTGGGCTCTGGGGAGAGCTCCGTTTTAACCTCCTGGACACTTCATATTTCAAAAGCTTATATCTCCTGAATGGAGCACCGGATTTTAAAAATAAAACCGCGTTGGAAAGAAAGAGATCTCTTCAAATCAGTAAACAATGCAAATAAAAACCTTGCTCACTATGGGCAACAGCGTCAAAGACTTCACGACCCGAGCCACAAAGACCTAATCCAAGGATTGAACACCATATTTATTGGCAAATAATTTGAGAGCAATTGAAATCTTTCGTACTTATACGGCTAATATAATATTTTTTAGGGCAATATTATATCACAAAGACAACTAACTCGCTAAAACCTCTTATTTGTACACATTATAATATTAACCTAATAACAAACAATTGGCATCAGCTTGTTACAGAAAACTGTCTCTATGCTTCTCTACTTTATAAGATAAATGCATGTACAGTATATGCATGTATCTAAATAAAGCAGGCAGAATGTATGCTTTTAGAAATGTAAAGAATCAATACAAAATGGACACATTAAAGCAACGTTATATTTCTACCTAAATGATACAAACTGCTGTACTCACATTGCTGCTGTACTCAAAGAATATATATTTGCTGACATTTGCATTAATATACACTGAATGATTGGTTTCCAAACACCTGGCTTCCATTATTTGCACATGGTGTGTGTGATTATGCAACAACGAAGGCACTGGCATGTGACACATAAAAGTATTATAAGCGATTCCACTCTGCGTGGTAAAGGAAGTTGGAATGACATGTGGCCAGGACACGGTTACTGGTTAGAACTCACAGAACACTGCTTGGAATTAGAATGCTCTCCCACTAATGGAAGTTAAGATGACAAGAACCTTTTGTGTCGAACAAATAAATAAAAAACCCAAGTCAAACAACTCACTTCCCTAAATAATCACAGTTTGAGGAAGATGAATCTCAACGCTTCAACGTGCCACGTGATATGTTTATACTGTAGTGTCCAGATGTTTTACCTTTTTGACGTTCTATTATACAACACAGAAATTCATTCTCATTAATAAAGCCCCCACCCCGGAAAGCGAATTTATGCTCTGTTACCCATGCATGTAAACATCAATAAACCCTTAAAACGAATTAATACACAGGAAAATGATACAGTGATTAATTCAACAGAATACTGCGATTAGCAAATGCTAGAAATGCCGGTTTCCTTTGCCAGTGAAATCTTAAATATATTTAGGTATAATATAAATGCTATAGGGATTTTTGTCCTAAAACAGCTGATTTGGAGTACATAGAACTTGGAAAAACCTATTTCGTGTCGCCCTCTCGGATTTCATCATTTTAGAACGAATAACATAATACAGAGCTTTAGATGGTGGTAAAAATCCTAGTTATTTCAACCTAAAGTCACACAACAAATATTATTGGAAAGGAAATCCTTTTATCTATACAAAAGCGTAGAAGATTTATACGCAACAGGCTGCTGAATCTGCCCGTACCCGCACACAGCATCATGGCTAAAGTCCTCCGCTGGTGGGAACAGTTTATTATATCTGCACAATGACCCATACAGGCAAGGTAGGCCTGAAACTGAACCCTGACATGAGACGGGACCATAACACTCCTCTCTATACAGGACGGTCTTGGATAGGAAAATGGCATGCATGTTTCCTGTAGGTCGGGAGAAGAAGTGTAAGAGCGAGATGCAAGAGACAACCACTCTGTGTAAGTAGTGTGCAGTTTAGGGTATATTTTCTGTAACTGTATACCAAGAAAACATGGACAATGCATTTCCAGTTCTATTCCCACCAGACTGCAGCTGGGCGCAAAGCAGATATAAAGCACAGCACAGTTCCTGTGTGTGTGTGTGGTGATGTGAAATAGTGGGGCCTGGATTGTCAGAAAAATCAATTACAGATGTTACCTAATACAACGCGACTCACCTTACCTGCACTCGCAGGTAGAACAGCTGTATGGTTTATACTCATCTTATAAGTGCCCTGCGGAGAGACAGCATTACTGGTTCAATCCACTTCTAGAGCAAAACAGCCTCTACTTTTCTTTATTTGTTTTTACCATGGGATCCCCAGCAAGGAAGCACAATATTTACAGCTCGTGACCGCCTGACTCCAGAGATACAGAACTTACCGGGTAAACCAGTGGGGGGGGGGGGGGGGGTAAAGACACCTTGCAATTAACCAGGGTGTTTGTTAGAAACCTCGGTAAATATATTTTTCAGAGATCTTTGCCAACGCATTGCATGTTCCATTCATTTCAAACAAAGTCACAGTGCTGCAATTTCAAAATCTACATTTTGAACAATTTGGGCTATTTCACTAGAATTTTGAGTGCCAAAAGTTCCATGTGCATTTTCTGCAGGCTTTTCTAACTTCTTGGAAAGTTCGATGGAAATAGTGAATTTTGGCCGCTTCGCACATTTTTTATCCCAATTCGTGCTTTTTAAGAATGACATTTAAAAACGGTATAAATGAGTGAAACAGTGCAATTAATTGTATTGCTTGTAGTCACAAAGATGACCTAGTACAGTCATGCCAGACATGCAGTATGCAAAGTGAATAATGAGTCCTGCAATACTGTACAGCATAAAGGAAACCACTTTGTGTCTATATGTATAAGGGGAAAATGCACGTCTGAGCAAGCAGGCGTCTGGAGTAATCCCCGCGGTGTGGTCAGTTTACATTACTTGTCAATGGTTTGCAGGCTCCTCTGAGAGCAAAACATTCCAATGCAGACTTCCAAATCAGCTGCACACGTATTAGGCAGTATTCTGCAATAAGGCACCTTCCACAACGGCCTGTAATGTGTCCTCCAGGGGAGACGGGACTGTGTGCCTGTACACTGCTAAATGAATATGGCCCATAATGTGTTGGCAGCTTGTCTGGCAATAAATGGGTTAAAAACAACCTAGTGAGACTGTACCGTGCTCTAAAATGACGGAGACTCCTTTTGAATAGTGGGGAAAAGCGGAGATCATTGAAAAAATGTATACATTATTATAAAAATATAATGGGAGGTGTCATTTGTTTAAAAAAAAGTCTTCTGTAAAAATAGAAAAAGTTGTACTACATACAGTAACCCCTCCATGTCATCACATTCCCGTTTTCATGAGATGGATATATAATTTATATATGCAGCTATATCAACATATCATGCTATGTGTGGTGTATCTAAATTTGTGCACATACAACACACGTGTATATATATATATATATATATATATATATATACACATATATACATACACACACACACACACACACACACACACACACACACATCAGTATATTTAGATTTAATGTCTATAGATATATACATGTGTATTATATTATCAGAAATTGTTATTATAAGGTCACCACAAAATATTGGCACTCACATCACTAATACATCTGCTATACAACACACAGATCTTCTGCTGCAAACCAACATTCCTTAAATGGTTTGCAATTGTGCAAGTCAGCCCTTTCATCTACAGGACCCCCAGAGCACACGCTGCAGGGCCCCCATAATACAGGGTACAGGACCCCCAGAGCACACGATGCAGGACACCCATAATACAGGGTACAGGACCCCCAGAGCGACACTGCAGGAGCCCAAGAGCACAAGTTGCAGGACCCCCGTCATACAAGGTACAGGACCTCCATCATACAAAGTTGCACGACCCCACAATACAGGGTACAGGACCCCAGAGCGCACACTGCAGGAGCCCCAGAGCACAAGTTGCAGGACCCTCATAATAATACAAGTTGCAGGACCCTCATAATACAAGTGCAGCAGGAACCCTCATAATTACACAGTTGCAGGACCCCCATAACACAAGTTGACAGGACCCCATAATAATAAAGTTGCAAGCGACCCCCATAAACAAGTTGAAGGACCCCTATAATACAAGTTGCAGGACCCCATAACATACAAGTTGCAGGTACCAGGACCCCCATAATTAATACAAGTTTTGCAAGGACCCCATAACACAAGTTTTTGCAGGCACCCCAAATAAATACAAGTTGCAGGACCCCCATAATACAAGTTGCAGGACCCTCATAATAATACAAGTTGCAGGACCCCCATAACACAAGTTGCAGGACCCCCATAATAATACAAGTTGCAGGACCCCCATAATACAAGTTGCAGGACCCTCATAATAATACAAGTTGCAGGACCCCATAATACAAGTTGCAGGACCCTCATAATAATACAAGGTGCAGGACACTCATAATACAAGTTGCAGGACCCTCATAATACAAGTTGCAGGACCTCTAATACAAGTTGCAGGACCCTCATAATACAAGTAGCAGAACCCCCATAACAAGTGCAGGACACCAACTAATACAAGTTGCAGGACCCCCATAATACAAGTTGCAGGACCCTCATAATACAAGTTGCAGGACCCCCATAATAATACAAGTTGCAGGACCCTCATAATACAAGTTGCAGGACCCTCATAATAATACAAGTTGCAGGACCCTCATAATACAAGTTGCAGGACCCTCATAATACAAGTTGCAGGACCCTCATAATACAAGTAGCAGAACCCCCATAACACAAGTTGCAGGACCCCCATAATAATACATGTTGCAGGACCCCCATAATACAAGTTGCAGGAACCTCATAACACAAGTTGCAGGACCCCCATAACACAAGTTGCAGGACCCCCATAATACAAGTTGCAGGACCCCATAAATAAGTGCAGGACCCTCACAACACAAGTTGCAGGACCCCATAATACAAGTTGCAAGACCCCCATAATACAAGTTGCAGGACCCTCATAATAATACAAGTTGCAGGACCCCCATAATACAAGTTGCAGGACCCCCATAATACAAGTTGCAGGACCCCCAGAGAGCAGAATGCATTACCCCCCATCACTGCCCCAATCCTTACCGATGTAGACCCAGAGGAGGTTGCAATATACACTTTGATAACCATCCTGCACAGCTGGACTGTTACTGCTGCTGCTCCCTGCACTGTAGCTTTCCACTGGGGAGGTGCTCTCTCTTTTTTCTTCTTCTTTTTTTTTTATCAACAAACTTTATTCAATGTACAAAACAAACTTAGAATTGTACCATGCACATGCAGGCTATCACAGGACAAACCTCTTGCATCTATTTTCCTACATTATCTCTTTTACCATTTTAAAGCGTTTCAATGAATTTGGTTATTTCCTACATTTGTTTTTCGGGGAAAGCATGAATATTTGCATACACAAAACGATTAGTAAATGCAAATACCACATATTTGTCACGCACCGCACACCGCTGAGCATATGACCTGCATATGAGACAAAGGTTAATACCCACAGCTACTTTGCTGCCCCAATCTTCTCCCCGCCATTAGGCTGCGTCCATAGAGGGGGGAGCCGCGCTCCTCCGCGCTGACGCTGAGGCTCGTCTGCGCACTCAGGAGCGATTGCATGAACTAGCAAACGAGCCAGCGTGCGCGATCGGGAGGCGGGGCCCTGACATCACTGGGCCAATAGCCCGCGAAGCGCCGACGTCAAGGCGCCATGACGTTGACGCTGCTTCGCTCTGATTGGAGGTTTTCAGCCGACAGCGCGCTTAGAAACAGGTTCTGCTGTCGGCTGAAAATCCCTGCGCCTCAGCACGCCTGCGGACGCTCGCGGGAGCCCCCTCTCAGGACATCTTCACTGAGGATGACGGGGCTCATCGCGGAGCGTCCGCACGGCTCAGCGCTGACTGTCCTTCCATGGACTCAGCCTTAGTGATATCTCCCCTCAATCCATCACCATGTATATCTATAATCGCTGCCATCACCAAAGACAAAACAAGAATTATAATCGCCATGGTTACTAAAATAACGCACACATCTGTTGTAGCAAAAGATGTCAGAAAATTTCATTTACTCTCTACAAAGCGTGAAACAGTTCAATCAGAGCCCAAAGTGGTTGCTTATTAAAGTTAGCTTTAATATACAAAAAGTACAGTGCTTAGGTTACAGAAAAATATTATTTTCAAGAACATACTGTATAAAATGCACACCGTTTCTTCAAATAATAAGGATAAAATAGATAAAATGACAACAGAGGGTTGTCATAAATGGAACTTTTTCAGGTTGGGCTAAAGTTGTGAGTGGAGTACCTCAGGGATCGGTACTGGGACCCCTGCTTTTTAACTTGTTTATTAATGACCTTGAGGTTGGCATAGAGAGCAAAGTCTCCATCTTTGCTGATGACACTAAATTGCGTAAGGTAGTAGAATAAGAGCAGGGTGTAATTTCTCTCCAGAAAGACTTGGAGAGACTGGAAACGTGGGCAGGTACGTGGCAGATGAGGTTTAATACAGATAAATGTAAGGTTATGCATTTGGGAAGCAAAAATAAACAGGCGACTTACAAATTAAATGGGGATAAATTAGGGGAATCCTTGATGGAGAAGGATTTAGGAGTGCTTGTAGACAGCAGGCTTAGGCTAAGACCCCGCTCCCAGAGTCAGCGCGCCCGCACTGCAGACAGGCGGTGCGTTGACACTACACAGACCGCGATATGCGGTCTGTAGGGAGCGGGAGCCGGAGCGGGAGGTGGGCGGGAGTGGGAGGATTGACAGGGAGGGGGGCGTGGCTTGAGCGGAGGGACCCGCTACTCTCCCCCCCCCCTCCCTCACTCCACGGGCTGCAGGAGGGAGCTGCTGATGGTAAGTAAAACACACACACACGCAGGCACTCATACATACACACACACATACGCAGGCACTCACGCACTCATACACACACACACACACACGCGCGCACACACAGGCAGGCACTCACGCACTCATACACATACACACACACACACACACACAGACAGAGGCAGGCACTCACGCACTCAGGCACACACATACACACACACAGACAGGCACGCACGCACTCAGACACACACACAGACAGGCACTCACGCTTTCACTCCACACTCCTCCCCGCTCCCCGAAGCCTCCCCTCCCCATTGGCTCACAGCCACACCATGTGACGCGTCAACGCTAGACATCACCATTTTCTTGTGTCCCCTAGCGGCTGACGCGCCACAGCGTGTAGTAAGCTGTGCCGCCAGGGGGGACCGGGACCAGCTCGCGAGGATTCCCCTGCTGGTGGGGAACTCGCGTGTGGCCGCCCACGCCAACGAGCGCAGCGGGACCGAGGCCTTAGCAATAGTGCCCAAAGTCATGCAGTAGCTGCAAAGGCAAACAAGATCTTATCTTGCATTAAACGGGCAATAGATGGGAGGAAAGTAAACATAATTATGCCCCTTTATAAAGCATTAGTAAGACCACACCTTGAATATGGAGTACAATTTTGGGCACCACTCCTTAGAAAAGACATTATGGAACTAGAGAGAGTGCAGAGTAGAGCCACCAAATTAATAAAGGGGATGGACAATCTAACTTATGAGGAGAGGCTAGCTAAATTAGATTTATTTACATTAGAAAATAGACATCTAAGAAGGGATAGGGGAGCAGGGGAGGAGAGCAGGCAGGGGGGCACAGGGGGGGAAACTTTGCACACCCATGCCTTAGATGATATTTCACAGGGGTTTTGATTTTTCCTTCCTCTGAATCAATATACTGTAAGTACGGCTATAAGATAAAGTATTTGATGGACGTGTGTCTTTTCAACCTCATCTACTATGTAACTATGTAATATGTAACTATGTTAACTGGTTTAGAATGTTATTAAATCTGCCAGATTGCCACTAATTTAAGGCATAATTAACACTGTTACAATATAAGGTTATAAACGTCCTATAGTTTTAACTGAATTGTTTTTTTTTTACAACAATGACTGCTGCTCTTTTAGGTTGTTTTACCCTGACCCCTCCGGCATTCAAAGGGTTAAGAGAATTCTTCTTCCCTTTCCGATGCTGTTTTTATTCTTAACCATCGGAACTATTAAATGCCGGGGAGGTTGAAATGAAGCCCACTGCAGTGTATAGGTTTTTGTTTTATTTTAAAGATCAGGATACACACATTATATACGTTAACCGTATATAGGCTTCTTGGGGGGGATTGCTACTTTAAACCTTTGAGTGGCAGTGGGTCTCAAAACGTGTTGCAGATACAGAGCAATGTATTGAAGGGCCCTCTGGCACTCAAAGAGTTAACACAAAATCCTTAAATTAATGTTAAGAATGTTAATAGTTTGCAACAGCACTGTATGATCGCCACCCTGTGGCACTACACCAGAAGTGCAGGGACAATATCTTATGTAGGAGTGCTGTACATACAGAATCAGTAACATACATACATTACCCTCATGGGAAGATGTATAAACCCAGGAGGGCTGCAGCACCACAACTTCCAGACCACTACACCCAAACATCCAGTCCCCTACACCCAGGCCCGCACCCCTACTTCCAGTCCCCCTCCCGCACCCCTACTCCCAGTGCCCCTGCATCCCTTCTCCCAGCCCCCCCCACACCCCTACTCCCAGCCCCCCCCCCACACCCCTACTCCCAGCCCCCCCCACACCCCTACTCCCAGCTACATCCACACCCTTACTCCCAGCCCCCACACCCTTACTCCTAGCTGCAACCCTACTCCCCCACACCCCTACTCCCCCACACCCCTACTCCCAGATCCCCCCTGCACCCCTACTACCAGCTCCCCCCTGCACTCCTACTCCCAGCTCCCCCTGCACCCCTACTCCCAGCCCCCCATGACCCCTACTTTCAGCTACCTGCACACCCCTTCTTCCAGCCCCCCACACCCTTACTTTCAGCCCCCCACATACCTACTACCAGCTATCCCCCTACTCCCAGCTCCCCCACACCCCTACTCCCAACCCCCACACCCCTACTCCCTGTGCTGAACAGGTGGCTCAATCAGTGGCTCAGTCTTAAACTGCACCACCTGTGCTGAAGCAGGGATATCCTGAAAACCTGACCTATTGAAAGGTCTTGAGGACTGGAGTTGCTGCCCCTGCTTTAATGTAATGTTTCTCACTTATGACTCTCCCCTGAAATTCATTCGGCCACTGAATAAATCTAGCTGCTCCCAGGGGAAATCCAATCAAATGCGCAGTTGTTTTGGAAGTAGCCGCCAAAAGTGGGAGATAGTGTCGCCACTTTATAGTATTGTAGGGCCAAACCTGGTGTAATAAAGGACCTCAGCGTGTATGGGGTTAAAGACAGGAGGGAGACAGGGGATACAGTATGAGGATCTTTCAGGGAAAGATGAAGTCCGGGGTTGGTAAACTCCGGGATTGATACATGTAGAGGGTCTTTAGAGGAAGGGCCAGATGTGGAAGATTGATGGAGATCCAATAGGGGTTTTCAAGACCCTGAAAATGTATTAAAAATCTATAGATTCACATTGTGTTCTAATACTATAGAAATGAAGGTTTATGGCACGGAGAGACGTGAATGTGTTAAAATTCCAGAGCTGCAGATTCTTCGCGGGTTTTTATAACACAATTCTATGAGCAGACGGATATTTGTATTACCCTATTTCCTCAATTCTAAGACGCACCTTTTTTTCAATTTTCACATGTCTGAAATCGGGGTGCGTCTTAGAATCGATGTATTGCAGATGGTTGAAGGACAGGTTGGCGGCGGCAGGACAGGTTCCAAGTCTGCAGGTGAATGAAGATAAGAAGACAGCGGGCGTGTGGTGGCAGAGGCGGCTAATAGATCATAATAGCAGGAGCAGAGCGGCGTAGGGGAATGGCTTGGGAGGTGCACACTGTAACACCGGAAGTTGACCGGTGTCTGACTTCCGGTTACAGTGTGCACCTCCCAAGCCGTTCCCCTATGCCGCTCTGCTCCTGCTCAGCTTTCCTACTATTATGATTTCCTGCCGCCGCACCCCACCGCATTCCCGCTGTCTTCTTATCTTCATTCACCTGCAGACTTTGGACCTGTCCTGCTGCAGCACACCCACCCGCTGTCCATCTTCAACCATCTGCAGACATGGGACCTCTCCTGCCGCTGCTGCCCGCTTCATCCTCCGCTGACATGGGACCTCTCCTGAAACATGGTAAGTGAAAAAGTTATTTTCCTGGATTGTAAGGGCCAAATCGATGGTGCGTCTTACAATCGAATGCGTCTTACAATCGAGGAAATACGGTATTTGCTATTTATATAATTGTCATGTGTATTACAGCTGCGAAGCGCTATGTACATTAATGGCACTATACAGCAGGGCCCCGCTTTTCGGCGATCCGCCGATACAGCGGCACCGAGAAGTGGGCCGGCATGTTGAATACTAAATAGCACATGTGCAGAACGGGCGGGTGCGCCCGGCGCGCATGCGCAGAACGGACGGTTGCGTGCGCAGACCCGGTCCCGCAGAACGGCAAAAATGCCGGTTTGCGCATGCGCAGAACTGAAAATAGCCAGATCCGCTTTCCGCCGATTTTCACTATACGGCGGGCCCCTGGAACGGAACCCGCCGTATACCAGGGGCCCTGCTGTATAAATAAAGACATACATACATACATACCCGTAAAGCTGGGGCCGTAGCCTTACAATGCCATTTTGGTACCTGGGGATACAAATAGGGAGATTACAGATGAATATGGTCTAGTTTGTACACCCCACACTCTATGTAAGATTACACTACTGGTTAGTACACCATTGCATTTAGCAAGAACTAACATACTTCAGCCAACATGTGTTAGGTTGTCACCCCTGTGAGTACACAGCATGCTTTTATACACAACCTATTCTGTCTTCTGCATGGCAGAACGGGTTTCTGCAGCTGCCGGGTTTGTGCACAAGAAAAGCAAGGTCCTTTTTTTTGTTCTGTGCGATTTTATTTCAGTCAGTTGAACAAAGTAACCTTAAAGTTGGAAGAAAAGACGGGCGGTAAGGACTCGTTTTAACCATCTGCGGTTTTTCTTTCTTTCTGGGGAAAGGATTTCAAATATTACAACTAATATCCTCCGAATTTTGTGAAGCACGAAATGTAGGATAGAATATTATGGTACAGGAAGGTGGTGGGGATAAAAAGGAGGAGGTATTCTATTTCTAATGAACATGTGTTATATTTCTAACTCCAGCATGGACCATGATGTAACTGATTCTGTAGAGGAGACTAATTAAAGTGCAAGTAAAGAAAATGAAGTTTCATCCTTATGGTCTGTTCATTGCATTCCAATTAAAGCTTTTTTTTTTAAACTAAAATACCAGTGGTTAGCAGCTCATTTCCCATAGTAAGAGCTTTATAGTAAGTATCCAGAAAATACATTTAATAATAAAACAAACCAGAAATAAATCAAATGTGTTTGCAGAAACCAGTACCACAAATGGGCATGTCACAAAGTGAGGGGGGTGCGGGGGGGGGGGAGGGGGAAAGGAGAAAAAACATGAAACACAAGGAATATACACAAAAACAGAGAACGGAAGTATGCTAGGGGCCCCCCCCTAGCATACCTTCCGTTCTCCATTTTTGTGTATATTCCTTGTGTTTCATGTTTTTCCCTATTCCTTCCCCCCTCCCACCCCCCCCACCCCTACTTTGTGACATGCCCATTTGTGATACTGGTTTCTAACAAACACATTTGATTTATTTCTGGTTTGTTTTATTATTAAATGTATTTTCTGCATTACAACTGTTTTCATCATTTAGCTATTAGACAGTGAGTGCTGGTACTTACGTAGATTTGTTAGTACTATACAGGGGAATAAGGGTCCCCTTTTGATCCGTGCACCCTGCAATTGCATAAATTTAACACTATCAGAGTGCTGTCTATCGTCCCCTTTTACCCTGAGCTTTATAGTGTGTGCATATGAATTGTTCCTACAAGCGTGTAAAACACCAATGCTCTCTTCACACCACCTCGCTTTTGCAAACTATGGGTATGAAACATTTGAAATGACTGGCTTTCCTATTAGCTATAAAAGGAAGTGAAAAAAAACCAAACATATTATTACTACTATGTGAGTTATAGTTCCTGAAATGTTAAAATTATACTCGTTTCTCTTTCATTCTGTATAGGACAGGAACGTCCAAGAAAGGGTGTCACTTCAGTCTAGTCCAGCGGTGCGCAAACTGGGGGGCGCGAGATTACCGGCGGGGGGCGCGGGGTTTACAGAGGCCCTGCGCGCTTCCTGAAGGCACTTAAATTAAGTGCTAGGGGAGCTGCAGGGTCTCTGTAAACAATTCTTACCTTGATTCAGCCGGCATCTGGAGACGCGTCGTCATGGCAACGTGGCGTCAAATGACGCCGCGGGGTCATGTGACGTCACGTTGCTATGGCCACGTGACGTCATGACGCCCAGACGCCGGGAATCAAGGTAAGGAGGAAGGGGGGCGCACGGAGAGGAGGACATCCGGCAGGGGGCGCAGGGGAAAAAGTTTGCGCCCCCCTGGTCTGGTCTATTAAGGCAGATCTGGAGAAGCCTTTTCGTCTTGTGTCTCTTTGGTCACTGTATCGCTATACTTTGCCTCTGTGTGACAGCTTGCTATTTGGGGACCATCAATAGCAGGAGATTGTTCAAGGGTAGGTAACTCCAGTCCTCAAGGGCCACCAAAAGGTCAGCTTTTCAGACTCGAAGACTGAGCCACTGATTGAGCCACCTGTGCTGAAACAGGGATATCCTGAAAACCTGACCTGTTGGTGGCCCTTGAGAACTGGAGTTGCCCACTTCTGAGCTAGTTACTTGATGCATGCATGCATTAAAATAACAGGTTAGGGAGGAGTGGGTGCTATGCTGCCTGTTATCGAACCTTGCCCAGAAAGCACATGAGCTCACAAGTCAGATGAAACAAAAATCATTCGATGTGACTTACTGCATGTGTCAGATGTGCTCTCTGGGTACCCTTCTTTGCAAGCTTGTGATAGCTTGGCCAGTGGATAACTTACAGGGTTCTGCATAACGTATGGTAGAAGTACAGAAATATAATGCATGTATACTGTATTGTAGAGAAATGGTATCTAGTTACACTGGAGGATGTGAGATATTATGACTGGGGGGATGCTGGCAGAATAGTGTAAAAATGAACAGGAGGAGGCTTAGAAGTCTATTCTATTGTAATGTAATACAAATAAAAAATACCACTTGTGAGCAGAGCCGCCGACAGGGGGGAGTGTAAGGATTCTTCTCGATCCGTGACGGGTTTTGCTGCGGTTCGGGTTTTCCAACTCACCTGCCCTTTCTGCTCACTGTGGCCATTTTGGGTACTGGCAGCCTGCTATATAAGGCTGCAGTTCCTAGTGGGAGTCGCCGAGCAAAGTTCTAACGTTTGCAGCTCTTCTTGGTCTTTGCAGTCACGCTTTACCCTTTTGCCTGTTTTGATCCCCCTGTTAATGACCCCGGACCGTGACCCCAACCTCGCTGCTTTCTGCCTGCCCTGACCTCTGTCTCCTGGACTTTGCAACACTGCTGCCAGCCCTGACCCCTGTCTGCTTACCGACTACGGATACTCTTACAGGACTCTGTCCCTGGGATCTGGTCGGTTTATTTGCATCCCTACCTCAGCCCTGCAGGTCCGCTTCCTGATTTGAGACGAGCACCGCCACATTTTGCTCGGCCCAACTTGGACACCGCTGAGGTAGTGCGAGCCGTATCTCTCCAAGAGGAACTACTCGGAGATCATGAGACATGCCTCGTCCAGCAAAACCAACAGGTGCCACTCATTTCTAGCCGACTTCAGGACATTATCATCCAACTGGATACACTCCGGGGGGGTTCTACCCCTGCACTGCCATTGCTGGCAGCATCTCCAGCACCAGCTCCGTTAGCCCCTACACCCAGGGAACCACGAATCCCGACGCCTCTACGTGATGGAGGGGACCCTATGACTTGTAGAGGATTTTGACCCAATGTTCGAATCAGTTCGAACTCCAGCCCTCCATGTTCTGCACTCATTGATCAAGGGTAGCCTATGTCATTTCCCTACTGACAGACGAGGCTTTGGCCTGGGCCTCCCCTCTCTGGGAAAAGGAATCCCCACTGGTTAACGACGCCGCTGCCTTTCTCCAAGCATTCAAAAGAGTTTTTGATGCTCCCGGTCGCGGGTCTTCTGCTTCGCTCCTTCGAACCCAGCAAGGAACCGGTACTGTTGGCCAGTATGCCATTTCAATTCCGAGCCCTTGCTGCAGAGACAGACTGGAACAATGAAGCAGCATTTTGGCAGGGGCTTTCTGAGGGTTTAAAAGGACAAACTGACTTGCCGGGACACCCCCAAGGATCTGGAGGAATTCATTGATCTCAAATGGATCTCCGGATGCAAGAACAACAGACCAAGCGAGCCAGGCCCTCAAAAACCCCAATAATCCGTCTTGCCCCCCACTTTCAGACCCCACTTTCTACACCTCTCTCTGTGGAGGAACCAATGCAATTAGGTGATACCAAATCACCTGAGCAGGAGAGAACTGGGAGACGTGTCTGTACTGTGGACTCAAAGGTAATCTTGTCCGAAATTGTCAGAAAATCGGGAAACCCCAGTGCCCAGTGAAGATAGAGGAATATTATCTGGGCATTTCTTCTATTCCTTCTCCGTCACAATCTTCACGACCCTCCTGCCAGTTTCACTCTCCTGGGGACAGCCTCCATCTTCATTGACCATGCTTTACGGAACTCCACTCCATTCCTCTCCGTACTAGGGAGATTCCGTTAGCAGTAGTGACCATTGATGGAAGACCCCTGATACCTGGGAACATCACACTCAAGACTAATCCGTTGCTGGTTTCAGTTGGGGCACTTCACAAGGAGACACTTTCCTTCTATGTCATTTGCTCTTCCTCGACTCCAGTGGTCCTAGAACTTCCTTGGTTGTGGCACCACAACCCCAAGATCAATTGGGCGACCAATCAAGTGACAGCCTGGGGACAACATTGCCATGGATCTTGCCTTCCGGTGTCTTGCACCATCTCCGAGGTTCGGCTACCTACAGAGACTTCCTCGTCATGCCTTCCATTTTTTTACCAGGATTTTGACGTTGTATTCAACAAACAGACAGAAGAATTACCGCCACACGGACCTTATGATTGTGCCATCGATTTTCTCCCAGGGCCCATCCCTCCTCTAGGCCGCACTTACTCCCTTTCGGAACCAGAAACCAAGGCAATGCGGGAATAAATTTCGCAGATCCTCCAGCAAGGATTTATTCGCAAATCAAGTTCCCTCGCTGGTGCAAGTTTCTTCTTTGTTTCCAAAAAAGACGGGTCTTTCAGGTCATGTATCGATTACAGAGGCCTAAATAAAATCACTGTAAAAAATCGGTATCGTCTACCCCTCATTCCTGAACTTTTCGACCGCTTACACAAGGCTATGATCTTCACCAAACTGGATCTTCGTGGAGCTTACAATTTAATTTGGATCAGAGAGGGTGATGAGTGAAAAACCGCCTTTAATACCTGTGATGGTCACTATGAATACCTGGTCATGCCATTCAGATTATGCAACGCACCAGCCATATTTCAAAATTTCATCAATGAGATTTTCCGGGATCTACGTGACCAATTTCCTGTGGTCTATCTGGACGATATCCTTATCTTTTCCCGTTCTTTGTCTGAACATCGGGCACAGGTTAAACTGGTCCTCCAAAGACATCGGGACAACTCCCTCTCTGCCAAGCTCTATGTGTCCATTCGAACAGAAGAAGATTTCTTTCCTTGAGTATTTCATCTCTTCCCTTGGGTTTGAGATGGATTGTGTGAAAGTATCGGCAGTGCTGGATTGGCCTTTACTGTTAGGCCTCAAACCGACACAACAATTTCTTGGGTTCGCCAAGTACTCCCAACGATTTATCAGGAATTTCTCCAAGGTGGCTGCACCCATTACGGCTCTTACAAAGAATGGGGCGAATCCTGAGATATGGCCCTCTGAGGCTCTTCTGGCTTTCGAGAAGCTCAAGTCCGCCTTTTCTTCCGCACTTGTGCTGGTCCATCCAGATCGTACGAAACCCTTTGTGCTTGAAGTGGACACATCTGATCTGGCAGCCGGAGCCGTTCTTTCTCAAAGGAAGGATTTTCATGGGAAACTCCACCATTGTGCCTTCTTTTCTAAAAAAAATTCTGGCGCGTAAAGGAATTGTGATGTTGGAAATGGGATCTTTTGGCTATGAAAATGGCCCTAGAAGAACATTTTCTTGAGGGCAAAACTTCTCCGATTACAATCCTTACAGACCACAAGAACCTCAAATACATTGAAGGAGCAAAGAGACTCGGGACGGCTCAGGCGAGGTAGGCTCTCGTCTTCACTCGGTTCAACTTTGTGATCTCGTATCGTCCAGGATCCAAGAACATCAAAGCAGATGCTCTATCCCGACAATTCTCTCCTTCCGAAGAGGTGGAGCAGGGACCCATCATTCCATCTTCACAGATCATCTCTGCCGTATCATCATCACTTCTGCAACAGATTTCACAGGCTCAGGTAGAGGTTAATAGGTCAACGTCCACACGTTTGTCTAAATTATTTGTTCTCCCCCTCAATTCCGAAGTGAGGTGTTGCAATGGGGTCATAACTCCAAGACGGCTGGCAACCCGGGGGTAGGAAGACTTGCGATTTCCTCGAACGGATCTTTTGGTGGCCTGAGATCCGCAAAGACGTGATGGAGTTTTTGGCAGCCTGCGTTGTATGCGCTCAGATGAAGGTGACAAGGACGTTACCCTGTGGGTTGCTCCAACCCTTACCATTCCCACCCGCCCGTGGACCCACTTATCCTTGGATTTTATAGTGGAACTGCCTCCCTCCAGGGGTATGACTACCATACTGGTAGTAGTCGATCACTTTACTCGTCAAGCTCATTTTGTTCCTCTCAAGAAACTACCTACAGCGTCGGAACTATCTGAAACCTTTTTTAAGGAAATATTTTGCCCTCATGGAGTCCCAACGGATATAGTCTCGGACCGCGGATTCCAATTTGTTTTAAGATTTTGGAAGGCCTGCTGCCAAAGAATGGGAATCTCTCTTCACTTGTCTTCTTCCTACCATCCCCAGTCCAATGGACTCACGTAAAGGGCCAAAGTGTAGTCCTGGCCCCAAGGAAAGCTGTCTGCGGACCTGCTTGTGGGTGCATTCACATGTCTCAGACAGGTCTGCAACCCTGTCTTTCCCCATTATCTCTTAGAATGCCGTCCTTCCACTGCAGCCAGGGATTCTGGGTAATGACATGCAAATGAGCACTCACAGTATGTCAGTTTTTGCTTCTTGTCCATTTTAACATGGACCCCTGTAAGCTTAGGCCTGCCGCATTACACAGCTTCTCCACATTGCATGAATGTCAAATAATAGTGAGCATATTAAAGCTGCAGTTCAGGCAATATCCTGCATGTGTGGGTTTAGTTTAATAAATCAGTTCTGTAGTAAGAAAAAATACTTTTAGCATTTTATGTTTTAAAAAAAACAACTTTGAAAGACCAATTTTCTTGTATTCTATTTTAACAAGCCTGCTTGTTCCTATAGCAACGATTTACATTCCCCATATTTAAAGATGTCGCCAAACTTTGCCGATCAATAGACGGAGAACGAATTGACCGGCAGCTATGCAGTTCTTTAGGTAAGTAGAGATTGCCCACATGAAACTATTGAAGTAAAAAAAAAAAAACGGGAGCCTGAACTGCAGCTTTAACTAAAAATAAAACAGGGTAATAGTGATCATGCATAATGTAAAAGAACAAATTAATAAGAATACATATAATACATAATAATATAAAACCATATTTATGTGTGTGTGTGTGTGTGTGTGTGCACATGCTCACATGATTGCACACATATATACACAGACCAAACTAAACACATTAAAAAAAATAAATGATAAAGGGCCTGGAAATAAATTCCCTATAAAAATATATATTAATATACTAATTCATGAAAACATGTTGATATGTATACACATGAACATATACATATCACAGGTCACCCATCATTCTATATTTACAAAGGTAAAAAAATTATTAAAATATATAGTGAAATATATACATGCACACCCATGTATAAAAAAGGAAAATGATCAAATCAACAAAACCACATAATTAAATATATTGGAAAATAACCTAAATACAATTTACCAAAATAACATAAGTATAGCAAACAATGACACATGATCATGACACCCAAAAAAAAAGGGGGCTATAGTACCAACATTAAAATGATTATGATATTAAAGTCTTATCGATTTGATCATTGATTCAGACCTCAAGGACTAAAACTGTATAAAAAATGTGTAGGCTTAAAGGATGAGAAGGGGGAAATGGGAGGAAGGGGAAGGGAAAAAGGGGGGGATGGAAAAAAGGAAGGATGTATGGCCTGTATCCCCTGTATGGCCTGTGTCCCCTGTATGGCCTGTGTCCCCTGTATAGCCGGTAAACCCCTGTATGGCCGGTATCCCATGTATGGCCTGTATCCCCTGTATGGCCTGTATCCCCTGTATGGCCTGTATCCCCTGTATGGCCTGTATCCCCTGTATGCAGTATCCGCCCTGTATGGCCTGTATCCCCTGTATGGCCGTATCCCCTGTGAGCCGTTATCCCCGACCCTGTATAACCGGTATCCCCTGTATGGCCTGTATCCCCTGTATGGCCTGTATCCCCTGTATGGCCTGTATCCCCTGTATGGCATGTATCCCCTGTATGGCCTGTATCCCCTGTATGGCCTGTATCCCCTGTGTAGCCGGTATCCCCTGTATAACCGGTATCCCCTGTATGGCCTGTATCCCCTGTATGGCCTATATCCCCTGTATGGCCTGTATCCCCTGTATGGCCTGTATCCCCTGTATGGCCTGTATCCCCTGTATGGTCTGTGTCCCCTGTATGGCCTGTGTCCCCTGTATAGCCGGTAAACCCCTGTATGGCCTGTATCCCGTGTATAGGCCGGTAATCCCTGTATGGGCGGTATCCCCCCTGTATGGCCTTATCCCTGTATGGCCTGTATCCCCTGTATGGCCTGTATCCCCTGTATGGCTTAGGCCTATCCCCTGATGGTATCCCCTGTATGGCCGTATCCCCTGTATGGCCTGTATCCCCTGTATGGGCCTGTAATCCCCCCGTGTATTGGCCTGGTATCCCCCTGTATGGCTGTATCCCCTGTATGCCGGTATCCGCCCTGTATGGCCGTATCCCCCTGTAGGCCTGTATCCCCTGTATGGTGCCCCTGTACTCCCCGTATGGCCCTGTATCCCCTGTATGGCCGGTATCCCCTGTATGGCCGGTATCCCCTGTATGGCCTGTATCCCCTGTATGGCCGCTGTCACCAATGTAATGTAACAAATGCTGTGTGTTCACTTCTTGCAAGAAACCGGACGTACCTTATACCGATGAATGGCTGCCACCGGCTCCTGTGAGACGGCGCATTATTTGCAGTAACACGCGGCACTGCGTGCAGATTGTGTTTTACGTTTCTCCGGAGGGAATTTTGATACAATCCTGAAATATTGTTTTTTTCTATATCTTCCTACTTTTATAATAGTTTAAATGGAATAAAAGAGACCGACTAAAACACAATGAGTTAAACTGATGGTGACACCGCAGTGACTATGCGCCTCCGCTGGATAGAAGTTTAAAGTAATCTGGCAGATCAACGTAACTTATTGCTGAAAACATGTCGTGAGTGTGAATGCATAGAAAGTTGTGTCCGTCTTCTGCTGTTGGTAACTGAATTAACGAAGGTTTCAGGCCCTGGTTTTTGGCCCCATCTAGGGGAAACACACTGTACTCTTAGTGCCTTCCCAACCTTTTATACACTGTGCTCCCTCTGCTAGAAAGGATTTGTTCTGCTAACTCGCTTTAATAAGGCCCCAAGCTGCCCCGCAGTATGTGCAGGTAGTAAAGGTGGTAAGGCCGTCAGTCATCGCAGAGCCTTCCAAAGGCCTGCCCCACAATGCCTTGCATCGGCTGACACAAAGAACTATGACACAAGTGGCCAGCTCCAGTCCTCACGGGCCACCAGCAGGTCAGGTTTTCAGGATATCCCTGCTTCAGCACAGGTGGCTCAGTCAACGACTGCATTACCCGTGCTTAAGCAAGGATATCCTGAAAACCTGACCTGTTGGTGGCCCGTGGGGACGGGAGTTGGCCACTCCTGCACTATGGGGCACGACTTCGAAGCTCCCACTGTAATAACCACTTTCCCACGGGCTCGGGAACGCATTAAACTGCCTGGGAGACGCCATTACCTATTTTCTTTTGGCAAACACCTTGGAGACACCTCACAAACCCCCGAGAGGTTCCCGAACCCCGTTGGGGATCACGGTCTTAAAACAACGGTGTCGTCGTGCTGTGTGTCCAGCTCTCAGGGAGGGTTATTCCCACGAACACGAACCGATACTTTTATTTTCGTGGGACGGAAAATACGGTCAGAATATGGCAACATGACAAAAAGTATTCACATCTTAGTAATGGCAAACACATAAACGAGTCACTGAAACTGAATTGTGTGAGGATACTTGGGGATCTGGGGCACCACTACTCTTCCCACCGCCCCCCAATTTATAAACATACTTTAAAATTATTATTTTTCTATAATGATGTTTATTTTCTAAAAGTTTTCCATTCCTGCTTTCATTTTAAATCAAGAATATTTCTTAAAATATATGTGCACAGCCCTTTGCCTCAATGTTTCACGGTTTGCGAATTCATGTATTCAGCACCAGTATGACCACGTTTTCACGCCCTTTAGCCAGTGCATTTAAAGCAGCGTTTCCCCCTGCAGCATGTATCAGTTAAACGCAAATTACTATTTTTCTTTTGCAGTGTTAATTCTCCTGCTTCTGAGGTTCCCACGGTAACCTTTAGACTGCAGTGGGCTCTGGGGAGAGCTCCATTTTATCCTCCCGGGCACTTAATATCTCTCTGGATTTTTCAAATCTGATGCCACGTTCAATCCGTGTTGGAGAGGATGAGAGGTCTCTTCAAGCAGCAACCCCCTGCATACCTTTTTTTCTATACATGTTTGAAGCAGGGGGTCTCCGCACCGGATCGTTTCACCGCTTCCTATTGGTCTGCAGGGAAACGGGAGATTTGAAAAACAGCCATAATGTGAACCCTGGAGCAGCTACCCGCACCCACTACAGAGGTAAGTACCTTCGGAAGGAGGGGGTCCCCAGAACTGAAATTTTCTTGGTTCAGCTGCGAAGACCCCCTGCTTCACACCTATTTAAAAAAAATACAACGTTTTGCTGCTTTAAAGCAAGTAAAAATGACGATTGGCGTGAGTGCCTGCTTTAAGGATTGCTGCTTGGGCTTGTCATGCAGAATTGGATCTATTAACAGCAATGGCTGTAACCATGTGCAGCTTCGCTCACGTGGCTCGCAATGTGTTTATTTTTGTATTTACCTGAACCAGGGAGTCCCACGAAGATAGTTCATGGTACCCCGTCTATTCCCAAATAGGTTTGTCCACTGGAAATGAATACTTGCCCGGTGGACACAGAAGAGCCGCAGGGTCACGTTCCGGCAGCCAATAGAAAGGTCCAACAGCATCAGGAGACTTTATATTCGTTATACTTGGGTATCAAAAGGGGACCAAAAAAAAGGATCGCTATTTCAGGAACCGGGAAGGTGGGGGGCCACGGAGGAGCTCCTGTGGTTCAGGTATTATTATTTGTTTTTGGGGGAGGTAATGCTGCTTTAAAGTGGCATCTACAACCACCAAGAATTATCCTCTACACTGTAGAGTCTACAGCAAAGGGTGTGACAGTTGGCACCAATATATCGCAATTTGCAGCACCATATAAGATCCATTTTGCAGGCAAGACTGCACAAGTGCAGCATTTTGCTCATTTTGTAGAGGAAAAATCTGCTACTTTCTTAGTTATTGGCAAATGTGTGCAAGTTGAAGTTGAACTCCCATGCTCCCCCTATAACAGCCACCATTTTACTCCCCCCCCCCCCCCATAATTAGCCTCTTGCCAACTTTCCCACCTCCAAATAACCTTGGATAACAAATTCTCTCTTTGTTTAGGCATTACAAATTTGAATTGCTTTACACACAGAACATTCTTTTATTTATAGAGCGGTCAGTAAAACCTGTTTTATACATTTGTTTCTAGCAAATAATATTAGAAGAAGTCCAGTAGATTACATCTTAAACTCTTTAGGGTAGGAACTCCTTTACCTAATGTCCGCTTTAATGTATGAAGCACTTATTTCTATTATTGTCACGTGTATTACTGCTGTAAACCACTATACACATGAAGATATACATGAAACATAATCATTTATTGAGCCTTTTCTCCAGCCTCTTTACTTTGGACTATTTCACTCATTAACACAAAAATGTCTCGCTAGACTTTAATGGTCTCTCGCCTCCTAACCCCCTGGCATTTTAATAGAATACTTATTTTTAGCAGTGAGACATTATTGAAGTGTTTGAGACTGCTTCTGCTAAGAATCACTCAGACCAACAAATTCTGTCAGACAGCAATTCAGGGACAGGTGGCAAGTCTACTATAATTTATAAGGCGTCACCATGTTCCACAAAGCATTACAAAAGGCGCAGCCATAACAACAACGCAACATAGAACAATATTATAATATATGTGATATAATAATACACTGGCAGAGAAGGTAAACAGGCCCCTGATCTTAGAATATATAGGTTTACTCATTGTTGCCATAAGGGAGGAAAAAAGGTTTCAAATATTACTTTTATTGACAGGTATCAATGTATGTATAATTGTATTTATATAGTGCCAGACATGTACGTAGACATGTACAGTGTTACAATAGGAGGCAATTACCTTAGGCTGTGCTTATAGTGGCGGCGACGCTGACGTCAGACTGCAGTTGTTGGGAAAATCTAATTGAGATGACTTCCAGCGATCGCGACCAAGCGGCAATGCATTTATTTTGACACGACGTTGCGTCGCTGTCACCGGCACTATAAGCGCAGCCTTACAAACACTGGGAATAAGAACATACAGGCGACCCTATTCCAAAGAGCGTACACTATAATAACATTGCATTACAAGCGCCCCTGTGCCAAAGAGCTTACACTCTAATAACATTGCATCACATGCGCCCCTATCCCAAAGAGCTCACACTCTAATAACATTGCATTACAAGCACCCCTATGCCAAAGAGCTTACACTCTAATAATATTGCATTACATGCACCCCTATCCCAAAGAGCTTACACTCTAATAACATTGCATTACAAGCACCCCTGTGCCAAAGAGCTTACACTCTAATAACATTGCATTACAGGCACCCCTATCCCAAAGAGCTTACACTCTAATAACATTGCATTACAGGGACTGTAACATGGTTCATTGTTATGTTAACAGCCACACACCGACACTGCTGTTCATGAAGCCGCATGGACACTGTAACCAGTACTAGAAGTAATGACAGTATTGATGCTACAGGTTTAACGCTGTGAGTCTGTGACCATGGGGCAGATTCACGACTACTTCCTTATCATAGTGTTCCGCCTGGCGGCCCAGACAAGTCTCAGCGCCCCCCGGCGGCCGGAGGACCGCAGTGACCCTCCCCCCGCAGATCGCAGCGGCCGACGCCCCCAGGCAGCCGGATGACCGCAGTGCAACCCCAGGCAGATCGCAGCGCGCCCCCCGGTGGCCGGAGGACCGCAGTGCAACCCCCGCAGATCGCAGCCCGCCCCCAGGCGGCCGGATGACCGCAGTGCACCCTGCTCTTGTCTCGGATTCTCAGGCCGGTAACACAGAGAGAAGGGGAGAGGGGGAGAAAGAGAGAAGGGGGAGAAAGAGAGAAGGGGGAGAGAGGTCTCTTACATCTCAGGGGGGCCGGCGGCGGCACGATGCGGTGAGGAAGAAGCAGCCTCCATGGGGGCTCCAGCGCAGTAATAACCGGAGGGGGGGAGGCGGCCGGTAACGGAAGCCCCGGCACGGAGCGGGATGGAAGCCGGTGCGTTACTCCCGGGGTGGGGAGCGTTACTCCCGGGGGTGGGGGTGGAGGAAGGGGGTGTCTCACTCCGCACGGACCCTACACCCCGGTAATAACCGTGTCTCTCCTCCTCAGAGCTTTACTTCCTCATCGCCAGGTTCCTGCAGTCCGGACCGTGCCGGAGATCCGCGCAGGTGAGCGCCTATACCCCCGCCCCCCTATATCACCCCCCCATATCACCCCATCCCCTCCCATATCACCCCCCCATATCACCCCATCCCCCCATATCACCCCATCCCCCCATATCACCCCATCCCCCCCATATCACCCCATCCCCCCCAAGACAAGAGGATATTCTCACTATAGATCTTTGTCAAGCGTGGGAGAGAGTTCTGTGGCCTGAAATAGTAACTTGTGTGCAACCAGGGGTGTTTTCCAGCCTGGCTCAAGTGGGTTAGCAGCTTTAGTACACTATTGAATATTTTTGTGCTCTTGATTTCATATGAGATAAACCAAGGCCTCACGAAAAAGCCGGACCGTTGCAACGAGCTAAAATTGGGTTGACCTGGCGAGAAATCCTGGGACCGTCGGCCGCGATTTGACTGAATGCCTTGAGCTATATATCAATGACAGTAAAATGAGTTTATTTTCACTTAATTGGTCTCTGGCAGTCGCGTTTTGTGGCAAGTGGTCCACTATTTGAGCGTACTGTTCACTTTCTCCATAGGAGCACACATTGTTCAACTCTGCCTTTACTAATACTGCCTTACTGTAATACACTATGTAAGGATCTTCCTGGTCACTTCTTACCCGCCTCTTATGGGGGTTGATAATTCCCATAGCAGTGGAAATCAAAGATTCAAACCACCAGCTTCAGAAATATGCGGCCTAGCAAATCCTGAAATTTTTACCAAAACCGTGATGTAATGTCAATAGCAGATTTGCTAGTAAACGGATGTATTGATCTGCCACATTAATGGGAACTACATTGGGGATTACTCAAATTTGAATTCTGTTTATCACAAATGAACACACCCTAAACATATATATGAGATGTTATTTAAAAAATGCATTTTAAGTAATAATAGTAGGGAACATATTAAGCGTACGTGATTTAACACAACACAGTGAGAGTGATAGAAGTGACTAGACATTGAAATTCAATATATTATAAAATCATATATACGTGGTGACAAATTCACCAAAAAATCTACTAATCGCCCATCAAAAAAAGTGGTTACTCGCCACAACGTAGTGAACAAAACGTTGTGCTCTTGGGCCAATTTTACTCGCCGGGGGTTAAATCACTACGCCGGGGCGAGCAAATGTATAGGTTTGTCAAACACTTGCATTAATAGTATATATATATATTATACATCACGGATATAGAGACACACACCAGGCTCACCCCTTATATAGTTGTGCTTGGGGTCCAAAGAATCAACAGTCACGTTATAAGAGAGATCGGACGTTAGAATAATATACAATTGTCTGCCTTTGTACAATAACAGTATTTACACGCCATAAATCGTGTTGTAAAGTATTCATTAATACGAAAAAATGGGAGCATGCTTGCTTCATGTTATAAGCGAATGGCGGTGTAACAGATCACGTTTATAACGGGGTGAGCTGTATTATAGCGCTTGCTTTACATTGAGAATGTGCAGGGAGAGATGTATAGCATATGGAGTGAGTATGATGTATGTATGTATGTATGTATGTGGTATGTATGTATGTATGTGGTATGTATGTATGTCTGTATGTAATATATAAATATATATATATATAATATATATATATATATATATATATAATAATTGTACCCTGCGGCTTTGACATGACCAGAAGTATGCACCGGGAGAGATGTATAGGTTGTATATGTATAACTGCTTGCTTGCGTTTAGGTATTGCCGGGAGAGATGTATATATAGGTATAGCTGCTTGCTTTGTGTAGAGTATGTGCAGGGGGAGATGATGAGATATATATAGGTATACTGCTTGCTATTGCGTTAGAGGTATGTGAAGGTAGATGTTATGAATATATATAGTATAGCATGCTTGCTTTGCTATAGAGTATGTGCAGGGGGAGATGTAAGATATATATAGGTTAGCTGCTTGCTTTGCGTAGAGTTAGTGAGGGGAGATGTATGAGATATATATAGGTAAGCTGACTTGCTTTGCGTAGAGTATGTGAGGGAGAGGGTTAGATATATATAGGTTAGCTGTGCTTTGCGTTATAGAGTATGTGGCAGAGGAGATGTAGTAGATATAGTATAGTATTGCCTCTCTTTGCGTAGAGGTAGGATGTGCCAGGGAGATGTGGTAGCGTATATATAGGTATTGCTTGCTTGCTTTGCGTAGAGTAGTGCAGGGAGATTGTATAGATATTATATGGTTATAGCTGCTGTGCTTTGCTGCTAGAGTATGTGCAGGGGGGAGATGTATAGATATATATAGGTAAGTGATTGCTTGTATTGAGTACGTGCAGGGAGAGAGAGTCCTGTATTATTAGGTGAGGCCCATCAGCGCGCGCTTCACCCTGCCCCGCCTCCTGCAAAGTGTAAGCCGCACTCCTATGTTAGAGGCGACCCTCCTGCAATGTGCCCTCGGATAACCCAGTTCTCCACAATAGACAGTTACCGAAACAACATTGAATCGCCAGTCCGATCAGAACCACAACACCGGGCCAGGTCCGATCAGAACCACAACCCGGCCAGGTCTCAGATCGGCACACACCGGTAGTCCGATCAACACCACTCGGCCAGTGGGGACCGATCAGAACACACAACTTCGGGCCAGGTCCGATCAGAACCACACATTCGCATGCCGAAGACCAACCCGGCAGGTCCAGATCAGAACACACACACCGACCCTTTAGTAATAAGAGAGCTCAATGCCCCAAGTATCTAATACCTAAAGTGTACCCAGAGTAATCAGAGGTGTGTAGGTGTGTATGTATGGATATCTAGAATACATATTAGAGTGTTGTGGGGGGATGTATTTATATATATATATAATATAATAACTATAATATATATATTATATATATATATATTATATATATTCTACATATATATTATATATGGGAAGGTTCAGTGAGAATACGTTACCAGCGATTGGAAAACTTCTCCAGTGGCTCTTTCCCCTCCCAGTCCGGCGTGGTGAGGGATCAGCTGTGGGGTTTTACACAGGGAGGCTGGTCAGGTCCCACACAGACCCCCATACACCCGCCCACCCAAACCACAAGTCCCTCCCCCACACAGACAAGTCACCACACACAAGACCGACTACAAAGACCCCATCCATCCCCCCTAAAACACAAGTCCCCCACAAGACCTCATCCACCCCCCCCCTGGTCCCACCAGAGAAACCATACATACCCACGCAAAAACAAGTCCCCCCCCCCTAAACCAGAACCTCAATACACCACCCTCCCCCCCACACACACACACACACACAAGTCCCCCCTACGAGCTTCATACATCCCACACACCACAGGTCTACCACAGGATCCCCATGCCTAATCCATCCCCCGTCCCACACCCAGGTCCCCCACAAGCCCCCATATCACCCCCCCAAACAGTCGCACCCCCCCCACCCACAGACCCCCATACATGCTCAAACACAGGTTCCCCACAGACACCATACATCCCCCCCAACACATCCAACAGGGAGAGCAGGGCAGTGACAGAACCCCACCCCCCAAATAAAGCAGGGGTTGGGGGGGAGGGAGGGGGAGCAGCCCCGGGTTACCTGGTATTCCTCCAGCTCCTCAGCCAGGACCTGTAGGTAAATAATGAACCTTAGTGAGGGACCGGGGCATACTATAACGCGGGGAAGGAGACCGGGGGACGATGGGAGCCCCCGGGGAGACGACATGGGAGACCCCGGGACGACGACATGGGAGCCCCCGGGACGACGACATGGGAGCCCCCGGGACGACGACATGGGAGCCCCCGGGACGACGACATGGGAGCCCCCGGGACGACGACATGGGAGCCCCCGGGACGACGACATGGGAGCCCCGGGCGCCAAGGGCAGGACGACGATCATGGGAACCACCGGGGACGACGACATGGGAGCCCCCGGGACGACGACATGGGAGCCCCCGGGACGAATCGGGAGACGAAATGGTGAGCCCCCGGACGACGACAGGACAGCCCCCGGGACGACGGATCATGGGGAGCCCCGGGCGACGACATGGGAGCCCCGGGACGAAGACATGGGAAGCCCCGGGACGACGACATGAGGCGCCCCGGGACGACGACGGGAGCCCCCAGGGACGGACGACATGGGGGAGCCCCCGGGGAGACGACATGGGAGCCCCCGGGGAGACGACATGGGAGCCCCCGGGAGAACGGACATGGGAAGGGGGGACCCCGGGGGGGATATAGATATAGGGGGGGATATAGATATTGGGGGGGGGAAGGAGGGAGATATTGGGGGGGGGGAAGAGGGGAATGTGGGGGGCAAGGAGGGAGATATTGGGGGAAGGAGGGAAGAGATTGCGGGGGGAGAATGGGGACGGAGGGAGAATGGGGGGGAGATTGGGGGGGAGGAGGGAGATAAGGGGGCTTTTTTTGGGGGAAGGAGGGAGATATAGGGGGGGGGAAGGAGGGAGATATAGGGGGGGGAAGGAGGGAGATATAGGGGGGGAAGGAGGGAGATATAGGGGGGCGAAGGAGGGAGATATAGGGGTGGAAAGGGAGGGAGATATAGGGGGGGACGGGTATGGGAGATGGGGGGAGGGAGTCTAGGGGGGCGAAGGAGGGAGATTATAGGGGCGAAACGAGGGAGGGGAGATATAGGTGGGTGGGATAGGAGGGGAGAGATATGGGGGGATGGGGCGATACGGGGGGAGATGGGGCGATACGGGGGGGAGATGGGGCGATGGGATGGGCGAACGGGGGAGATGGGCTAGAGTCGAGGAGGATACACAGGGGGAGAATGGATAGGGGGGGAAGGGTACGGGGGGATGGGGCGATAGGGAGGATGGGGAGATGGGGCGATACGGGGAAGAGGGGGGAAAGGAGATGGGGCGATACGGGGGGGAGATGGGGCGATACGGGGGGAGGAGATGGGGCGATAGGGGGGGGGGGGGATCGGGGGAGTAGGAAGGGGCGAGATACGGGGGGGAGATGGGGCGATACGGGGGGAGGAGATGGGGCGATACGGGGGGGGAGATGGGGCGATACGGGGGGGGGAGGATAGGGGGGGAGATGGGGCGAGACGGAGAGGCGAACGGGGGGAGAGGGGCGGATACGGTGGGGGAGATGGGGGACGGGGATACGGGCCGCTAGGGGGAGGGGAGCCTGGGCGATACGGGGGGGCGCTGGGGCGATACGGGGATGGGGCCGATAGGGGGGCTACGGAGGGGCGATCGGGGAGAGAGGGCGACGAGGGGGGAAGTGGGGCGATCGGGATCGCTGGGCGATGGGGGAGAGATGGGACGATTACGGGGATGGGCGGAGGGGAGATGGGGCGATACGGGGGGGGAGGGAGATGGGGCGATACGGGGGGGAGAGAGATGGGGCGATACGGGGGGGAGATGGGAGTAGTGGGGGGGCAGATAAGGGAGCGGGAGAGGAGGAGCGATACGGGGGGAGATGGGTGGGCGGACGTTACGGGGGGGAGATGGAGATGGGGGGATAGGGGGCGACGATCGGGGCGAATACGGGGGGGATGGGAGACGGGGGGGGGAGAGGGCGATACGGGGGTGGGGATGATGGGGCGAATACGGGGGCGGAGGAGTATGAGGGCGAGACGGGGGGAGGGGCGGATACGGGGAGAAGGGGCGATACGGGGGAGCGATGGGGAGACGGGATGGCACGGTGGGGAGATGGGGCGATACGGGGTGGAGAGGGGCGATACGGGGGGGAGGATGGGGGACGGGGGTATGGCGTACGGGGGCGGGATGAAGGGGAGATGGGGCGATTAGGCGATACGGGGGAGAAGATGGGGCGATACGGGGGGGGAGATGGGGCGATACGGGGGGAGATGGGGCGATACGGGGGGAGAGGGGGCGATACGGGGGGAGATGGGGCGATACGGGGGGAGATGGGGCGATATGGGGGAGATGGGCGTACGGGGAGAGGGGGTACGGGAGATGGGGCGATACGGGGGGGGGATGGGGCGATACGGGGGGGAGATGGGGGACGGGGGAGAGGGATACGGGGAGAGAGATGGGGCGATACGGGGGGGAGATGGCGTGGAGGTTGGGGGGATACAGGAGAGGGGCGTATGGGGGATCAGGGAGAGGTGGGGCGATGTTGAATGGGGGGGACAGGGTGCGGGGGGTGATGGGGGATGGGGGAGGGCGGGTGAGGGGGGGAGGGTGGGACATATGGGGGTGGGGGATATGGGGGTGTGGATATAGGGGATGGTGATTATTGGATGGTGCGGATGGGGTGATGAATGGGGGGAATGATAAGGGTGGGGTGTGGGTGATATGGGGGGGAGAGGGGGTGATATGGGCGGGTGGGTGATATGGGGGGCTGGGATATTGGGGTGGGGGTATGGGGGGTGATATGGGGAGGTGATATGGGAGGGGGGGGGGTGATTATGGAGGTGAATATGGGAGGGGATGGGTGATAATTGGGGTTCTGTCACTGCCCTGCTCTCCCTGTTGGATGTGTTGGGGGGGATGTATGGTGTCTGTGGGGAACCTGTGTTTGAGCATGTATGGGGGTCTGTGGGTGGGGGGGTGCGACTTGTGTTTGGGGGGGTGTATGGGGGCTTGTGTGGGACCTGTGTGGGTGGGACGGGGGATGGATGGCATGGGGATCTGTGGGTAGGACCTGTGTGTGTGGGGATGTATGAAGCTCTGTAGGGGGGACTTGTGTGTGTGTGTGTGTGTGGGGGGGGGGGAGGGGTGGTGTATGGAGGTTCTGTTGGGGGGGGGGACTTGTGTTTGCGGTGGGATGTATGGTTTCTCTGTGGGACCAGGGGGTGGGGGGTGGATTGAGGTCTGTGTGGGGGACTTGTGTTTAGGGGGGATGGATGGGGGTCTTTGTAGTGGGCTTGTGTGTGGGGGACTTGTCTGTGTGGGGGACTTGTGTTTGGGGGGGGCGGGTGTATGGGGGTCTGTGTGGGACCTGACCGCCTCCCTGTGTAAAAACCCCAAGCTGATCCCCCCACGCCGGGACTGGGAGGGGAAGGAGCACAGGAGAAGTTTCCAAGCGCTGGTAAGTTTCTCACTGACCTGTCCCATATATAATATATATATAGTGAAATATATATATATATAATATATATATTATATTATATATATCTATAATATATATATATAATACATCCCCCCACACACTTCTATATATGTATATATATATCCATACATACACACCTACACCCTCTGATTACTGGGGTACACTTTAGGTATTAGATACTTGGGGCATTGAGCACCTTATTACTAAAGGGTCGGTGTGTGGTTCTGATCGGACCTGGCCGGGTGTGTGGTTCTGATCGGACCTGGCCGAATGTGTGGTTCTGATCGGACCTGGCCGAGTGTGTGGTTCTGATCGGACCTGGCCGAGTGTGTGGTTCTGATCGGACCTGGCCGGGTGTGTGGTTCTGATCGGACCTGGCCGAGTGTGTGGTTCTGATCGGACCTGGCGAATTTAATGTTGTTTCGGTGAACTGTCTATTGTGAGAACTGGGGGTTATCCGAGGGCACATGCAAGGAGGGTCGCCTCTAACCAATAGGAGTGCGGCTTACACTTTGCAGGAGGCGGGGCAGGGGTGAGAGCGCCGCGCTGATTGGGCCTCACCTAATAATACAGGAACTCCTCTCTCCCTGCACGTACTCAATACAAAGCAAGCAGCTATACCTATATATATCTATACATCTCCCCCCTGCACATACTCTACGCAAAGCAGCCAGCTATAACATTCATAATTCTCACATACTCTCGAACACAGATACCTTATTATCTCCCTGCCTACTTACTCAGGCTACTAGATAGCATACACGCGAACCTAGCAAAAAGCCTATATATACTATACAAATCTCCCTGCACTATTACAAAACATATCTAACTTCCCCGCACAACCGATAGCAAGCAAGCCGTAAACCTATTATATCTTACATCTCCTCCTGCCACATACTCTCTACCGCAAGCAACAGCTTATACCTATATATTATCTATACCATCTCCCTGCACATCACTCTACGCAAAGCAAGTCAGCTTATCCTATATATATCTATACATCTCCCCCTGCACATACTCTACGCAAAGCAAGCAGCTATACCTATATATATATCTATACATCTCCCTGCACATACTCTACGCAAAGCAAGCAGCTATACCTATATATATCTATACATCTCCCCCTGCACATACTCTACACAAAGCAAGCAGCTATACCTATATATACATCTCTCCCGGCACATACTCTACGCAAAGCAAGCAGCTATACATATACACCTATACATCTCTCCCGGTGCATACTCTGGTCTATGCAAAGCAAGCAGGGTACAATTATATATATATATATATATATATATATATATATATATATATATATATTTATATATATACATACATACATACATACATACATACATACATACATACATACATACATACATACATACATACATACATACTCACTCCATAATCTATACATCTCTCCCTGCACATTCTCAATGTAAAGCAAGCAGCTATATACAGCTCAACCCCGTTATAACGTGATCTGTTACAACGCGAATCCGCTTATAACATGAAGCAAGCATGGCTCCCAATTTTCGTATTTATGAATACTTTACAACACGATTATTGGCGTCTTAAATACTTTATTGTACAATGCATACAATTGTATATTATTTCTAACGCGATCCTCTTATAACGTGATGTGATTCTTTGGACCCCAAGCACAACATTATAAGGGGGTTGAGCTGTGTGTGTGTCTATATACAGTGTATGTATAATATATATATATATATATATGCAGTGTTTGACAAACCTATACATTTGCTCGCCCCGGGCGAGTGGATTTAACCCCCGGGCGAGTAAAAATTGGCCCAAGCAGCACACGTTTGGTACTAGGTGGCGAGTAGATTTTTTTGTGTGGCGAGTAGATTTTTTGGTGATTTGTCGACCACTGTATATATGAATTATATATATATATATGAATTAAATGTCCTAGTCACTTATCACTCTCACTGTGTTGTGTTAAATCACGTACGCCTTAATATGTTCCCTATATTATTATTAAAATGCATTATTTTAAATAATATCTCATATATAATGTTTAGGGTGTGTTCATTGTGATAACAGAATCAAATTTTGAGTATCCCAAATGTAGTTTCCCATTAAATGTGCAGATACAAGGACACCGTTTACTAGCAAATCTGCTATTGACATTACAATACGGTTTTGGTAAAAAGTTCAGGATTTGCTTAAGGCCGCATATTTCTGAAGCTGGTGTTGAATCTTGATTTCCAACTTGCTATGGGAATATATCACCCCATAAAGACGGGCGGGGTAGAAGGACCAGGAAAGATCCTTACATAGTGTATTACAGTAAGGCAGAATTATGTAACATGGAGAGTTGAACAATGTGTGTGCTCTATAGGGAGAAAAGTGAACAGACGCTCAAATAAGTGGACCACTTGCCACAAACACTGCCAGAGACCAATTAAAGTGAAATAATAAATCATTTTACTGCATTGATATATAGACTCAAGGAATTCAGTCCAAATGCAGCCTACAGGTCCCAGGATTCTCGCAGGTAACCCAAATTTATAGCTCGTTGCAACGGTCGGCTTTTCGTGAGGCACTTGGTTTATCTCATATGAAATCAAGAGCACAAAAATATTCAATAGTGTACTAAGCTCTAACACACTTGAGCCAGGCTGGAAAACCCCTGTGCACACATAGTTACTATTTCAGGCCACAGAACTTCCACCGTTGCAAAGATCTATAGTGAGATATGCCATCTTTGTCCTTTTCTGTTCAGTTCATGCTTTTTTATATTTTTGAAACTGTTATTTTTGTATGTTAAATGCATTAACACACCAGTCTTCTTCTTCTGTTGCATGTTTAATGACAAAATACACCTTACTGCGCTTAGTTAACTTGATATATTGTCTTTGTAGAGGTAAAAGTCATTAACTACATTCTTTGAGTACTGAGGAAAGGGCGATTTTAAATGTTCTTTTTGAAAGGAAAATTCTGTATTTAAAAAGGGAAGGTATTTTGATAGGACAAGTTCTGAAGATTAGGCGTCTTTAATTAGTTTTTCAGTAGAAATATCTAGAAATTCGAAGTCAGGAAAGTGCATCGAGTGAGTTTTTGCCAAAAATGCATTTAATGAGGTTTACCTCTAAAAGACGATATGATATATTTGCTCTTCGTGGGTTGAGCAAATGTGACACATTTTTGAAGTCTTTGGGGAAATGAGATTATCCTTCAGTTAAAATATGAGGAAGACCCCCGGTGCACGTTAAAAGATTAGCGTCTGTATGAATGTGAGTAACCAATTCCTGTTTTTATTTGATATGCTGCTTCCTTTGTACTTTTTTTTTTTTTAAAACAAAATATGGGGCTGTGTAAATATTTCTTAGAATAGCAGAATTGTTGAATCGTGTATTATGTTTACTTTTGCTTACGTTGCGCTGACGGTGTACACAGCGCGGTACATAGAATGTCCCATGCCTGTAGAGTTTACAATCTAATTTTGGTGCCAGACACACCGGGGAGATGGAGTGATTTACCCAAGGTCATAGGGAGCTAACCCCCGTGACACTCAAACCGGCTCCATGAGAATTACTTCAACCTCTTAACCTGCATTTTATTCCTAAATGCCTGTGTATGGTGTTCTGGCCCTTCCCATCCTTGCTGGGACATGGCTCTGTGTGTCCACTCACCATTCAGTAGTAGTGCCTTCGCTTGAGCCTGGCCTCTTCCATTTTGCTTGTGTAAAGTCCATGATTATAAGTACGTACGTGTTGTTTTTAGGTGGCGGCGAATGCGCACATCCCTCCAGACTACCTGCTTAAAATTTGTGAGCGCATTGGCCCCATTTTAGACAAGGAGATCCCACAGAGTGTACCTGGGGTGCAGACTCTGCTGGGCCTGGGAAGACAGTCTCTGTTGAGAAGCGCCAAAGGTAACATCTTAAAGTAATGATGCAAGTGTTTGGGAAACTGACCCGTGGCTGCTTACATGGAGTCAGAACGATTGTTTTACTTGATTTTCTGAATCTCCTAAAGATAGTAAAATGGAGTCACTAGCAGTTTGTGGGAATCCTTCTGACTTCTGCTGCTTCTGTAACTGCACAACCTTTTCTGCCTCTCTGCTCCTCCCGGGGAGGAGAACAAGCGGTGAAGAGGACAGGTTTGTGCTGTTTCAGAAGTAGCAGAGGAGGATTAGAAATATATTGCACTGCACTTCAGCCTTACTGATACTTCCAGTTTCATTAATGACCTCACAAATGGAAGATTGCTGATTTCTGTACAGGGTGTAACCTGCTTGGATTTATAATAAAGATGATTTGATGATTAAAATAAGATGATTGATTATTAAAAACCTATGGACATATGTGTATAGTAGGCCTGAGCCCCCAGTGTTTTCTAACAGGCTCTTAAGAATAGGAACCTTATCTGCAAGGCTGGATTATAATGTTATGGAAGAATAAAATGGCCATTTGTGGGGAAAAAGAAGGATACATTCTATGCCTGTACAAACAACTCCCCCAGCACAAGGGTGTATCAAAACATTAAAAAAGAGCACAGACACAGAAATAATTGTAAATAACTATTATTTACATTGAAAAATTGACCGTTTCGGTACCCTCATGGGACTGTCTTAAGTGGACCCAAACGTTTAGTCCATTTCTACATGTAAATGTTGGTTCTTTACAATTATTACTGTGCCTGTTCTCCTTTTTTCTGGATTCTAATGTTTCAAGAAATAGTAAAAGGGATTTTGCATGAGTAGTGATAATGCTGCATTTCACTCAGGCCTCGTTCTTTTGTCCCAGGTTGCAGGCATACACCATGGAAAGGATCAGCTTTTGCAGCTTTGCACAGGGGGAGGCCACCAGAACTTCCCATCAATCATGGAAAACCTCCCAACGTCGGTATGTTGTTGTATTGACTTGGAGTTTTGATTTATCTCCCATCTTTTTCTAGTAGAACACATCCACCAATTTCTATGCCGTTTGTCACGCGGGCTTGGGTGGTCGTCATCACGCACAGGCTTGAACGATCGCCACCAGGCACGGCCTCAGGCAGTCGCCACCACCCACCAGGGCTTGGGCGGTCGTCGCCACACACGGGTTTGGGCGGTCGTCATCAATTACAGGGCAGTATTACTCCGAAATCCAGACGCATAATTGTTTTCTAGACTAGAAATCATTTCAGTATCCAAGTTACAGGGTTTTTTTTGGTGTTCTTATGATCCAAAAATCATCAGTGACATCTATTTGATCCACGTGTTGCTACTTTATTTTGTCTCCGTTCTATTTTTTTTCTTCCAATTATTGGAATTGTATAAATGCTTGTAGCAGATTGCTAAAGACTAATAATATTTACGGTTATGTAGAAGGCTCCTTGCTTATTTATTTACCAGCTCATGATCTGAGGAACTATCTGAGCAAGCAGTTGATGGGAAAAATATTTCTACAGCATAACTTGTACAAAAAAATAAAATAAATGACTTTAATTATAGCATTTCTAGGGTCTTACGCAGTAGTCATCGATTATTCAAGGTTTGCTTTTTGTCCAAGATAACCATATTCGATCCTATTACTGTCCGGTTATGTCCTTCCATATACAAATACCTCTGTGCTAGTTTCCTCTTTGTAATGAAACGTTATAACTGTGCTATAGTACTATAGTACCTGTGACTGACTGCAGTAGTAGTGAACATTCTGTCACCCTGATGTGTTTAGAAAAATTAACATAAATAGGCTGAAATTATGTTTTGTCCAAGACAACAATATAATAATCTCATGAAAAACGGCATAGTTTCAAATGTTCCTTTTGAAATTTGCATTTTTTAACAAAACAGATATCGAAGTTGGGTGACTTTTAGTTACATAAATTAATAAAAATATAACTGGCGCTAGCACCATTGTTTAAAAGGAGGGAGAGTGAGAGACATGGGGAGAAATACATGGGGACAGATGGGGGTGTAAGGTCTCGTCCAGAGTGGAAACAGACGCGGTGGCACTCCAGCGCTCTGTCCTACTCGGCCGGGCAATTCCTGGCCGGCTAGGTATGCGTGCGTGACGCGCTTGCGATCAGCAAAATCAATTTTGCTTGCTCAGCAAGCGACTGAGCGCCGAGCAGGCGCGCCCGCTCATGCAGGCCACGTGCATTGTCGCAACGTGTTCAGCGTGAGCGAGCAACACGCCTGCTCAGAACCACCCTGGACGAGGCCTAAGAGAGGAAGGTCACTGACGGGGGGTGAATGTCACTGAGGGAGTGTGTCACTTATAATTTGGGGTATGAAGCCTGACTCCGGAGTACCGCAGCCCGTGCCGGGTACTTGAGCTAGTTGTTTATAAAATACAGGTGTTTTGGTCTTTAGTTGAGTTTCTATGTAACATTGTTCTTTTAGAGGAATTAAATCTGCTTTCTTTCAGTAACAACTTGTACCTGTATTGCTTCATATTGGCATACTGTGCAGTCTTCGTGAATCCATTTACTGACAAATAATGAGAATATTTTGCTATGTCCTGCTGACAGTAATATTCATATTTGTACTTTTTAGTCAATGTCACCTCTGCCAGACTATTGACTGGATGTGGACGTTTCCACCACATATTTCCATCTTCAACTTACCAGCAAATGAAAATGCACAAGAGGATTCTGGGCCATTTATCGTCTGTATACTGCGTGGCTTTCGATCGTAGCGGGAGGCGGATTTTTACGGTGAGTTTCTTAATCCAACATCCTACAAACAAATCTGTTGTTTTGCAGTCATTTGCATATACTTTTGATGCTTCTAAATTGGTGATTACTACATAGTTCCTTTTAAACTCGCTGTGCTAATTGTATATTTCCTTCATGTACCAATTGTCTTCTGAAAGAGACTGCACTTTGCAGTATTTGTGTGGGGCTGTCCCCCACAATAATTAAGCTGGTTTCCTGGAAGAGAAGTTACTGATGCATCTATTTAACTGAGAAACAATCTCTATAAACCAGTAGGCTTTGTAATCTATTTAGACCCTTACACACATGTTTTTGTGCGTGGCCAAAGGTTTTGGCCATTACTAGCACTTCATTCCACGTGGGGTTCATACCTTAGTTTCGAATAATAAAAAGTAAATAAAAATCCCACTTCTGACACAGTCACATGTCTCATACAGGTCTGCAGCCCTGCCTTTCCCCATTATCTCTTGGCATACAGTGTTTCCACTGCAGCCAGGGATTCTGGGAAATGACATGTAAATGAGCAGTGTGTCACTCTTCACTTCTTATCCATGTTAACATGGAGCCCTATAAACGTATGCCTGCCGCATTACACAGCATTGGGTCAAGGAAGTACATGGCCAGTAAAACCTAGTCCCTGAGATAATAAAAACAAACTGTAGCCATCGGTCTTTGTAGAAGCTGCTCTGTATTTGTTAATGCCCGTGTAGTAAGTGGAAACTGGAAAATATTTGCATTGTACATAAAGCAGAGGTTTGAACTAACACTATGGATAGTTTTTTTTATATATATTTTATATCCTATTAATATGGAGATTGTTTTTTTTTCCTCCTTTAGCCCTCTTGCTCCTAGAGTTACATATTACTCTATAGAAGGGTGGCCAAATCAGGGGCCACCAACAGGTCAGGTTTTACCTCTATCCCTGCTTCACACAGGTGGCTCAATCAGTGGCTCAGTGATTGACTGAGCCATCTGTGCTGAAGCAGGGATATGGTTAAAACCAGCCCTGTTGCTGGCCCTCGAGTTGCCCCCACCCCCCCCGCTCTGTATCATTTTCCCTTTATCCTTTCTCATATATTTTAGGGTTCAGATGACTGTTTAGTGAAAATATGGTCTAGTGATGATGGCCGCCTCCTCTCCACGTTACGGGGACACTCGGCTGAGATTTCTGACATGGCTGTGAGTTATGAGAACACCCTGATTGCTGCTGGTAGCTGTGACAAGGAGGTGCGAGTGTGGTGTCTGCGTACCTGTGCGCCCGTAGCAGTGCTGCAGGGTCACACAGCTTCCATTACTTCCATACAGGTAATAGCATATTACAGCTTCCATTACTTCCATACAGGTAATAGCATATTACTGCTTCCATTACTTCCGTACAGGTAATAGCATATTGCAGCTTCCCTTACTTCCATACAGGTAATAGCATATTACTGATTCCATTACTTCCATACAGGTAATAGCATATTACTGCTTCCATTACTTCCATACAGGTAATAGCATATTACAGCTTCCATTACTTCCATACAGGTAATAGCATATTACTGCTTCCATTACTTCCATACAGGTAATAGCATATTACTGCTTCCATTACTTCCATACAGGTAATAGCATATTACAGCTTCCATTACTTCCATACAGGTAATAGCATATTACTGCTTCCATTACTTCCATACAGGTAATAGAATATTACTGCTTCCATTACTTCCATACGGGTAATAGCATATTACAGCTTCCATTACTTCCGTACAGGTAATAGCATATTACAGCTTCCATTACTTCCGTACAGGTAATAGCATATTACTGCTTCCATTACTTCCATACAGGTAATAGCATATTACTGCTTCCATTACTTCCGTACAGGTAATAGCACCATTACATCGCATATTACATCGCACTTACTGTATTTCTAGTGCTTTTTATTGCACCTATATGATATCGCATCAGATCTACTTTTTTTTCACAAGCTTTTACAAGTCTGTGCTGTTCCTTTAGATGACAACGGGTCATATTTTCTAAGTGGGTTTAAACATTAAAGCACCTTGTGTCCTATTGAAGTGAATGGGATATAGTGAGCCTCTTGGCTTATCGCTTAGTACATATTGCCCAAAATGTGTAACCATCTTTTGTGAAGTGTTCGGTGAATCACAAGCAGCAGACACTTTTTATCCGGTTGTATATAGATTATTTCATGTATTTTTCTGCTGCAGCTCTTCACAGATACATTAGGTTTCTTATTTGATGATAATATGTTTGTGGTTACGGCAGCCTTATCCTTATATTTGCTTTGCATCAGTCTGATCACTGATGGACCACTAGTTACGCAAATATAGAGCTTTAAATTCCCAGAGCTGCAGGGAAATAGGAGTCTGCCAGCTCAGCAGCAGCGCCATGCTGGACATCCAATGAATACATTGCTAGGACTCATTTCCCTTAATCATTGGCTCCTGGTAGTAATTGTGCAACCCCACACCGTCAAACAGTTTCGTTTCTTAGGGGCCTCTGAATGGGGGAAGTGTTGGCCAATCAAGTTTTTTCTTTCCCCTTATCCCTCCCCTGCCCTGATCAGAGAACCAATAAAGATCAGAGCAGGCCGGATTCTGGCTGTACAAGTACGCGCTCATCACACAAAAGGGAGCAGCCAGAGGAAATCACACGCTTCCCAAATTGAACTTTTAAAAAATAAACAAAAAGTACTTATAGGTGTCAGATTTAGCCAAAAAAGGTATTTTGTTCTCTTTGGTTCTAGGAGGGATTACCCTTTTCAGGCCAATATGGTCCTGCTTCTGGGGCCCACTTGTTCAATATAGATCTCAAATAAAGATTACGCATGGAAAAGTTGAGGGATGTTGTTCTTAATCCAGGAAGTTAGAGATCTTTTTCTGTGTGACTTCTTTGTGACACAGACATGATCAAAGTGTGTGTGTGTGTGTGTATGTATGTGTATATATATATATATATATATATATATATATATATATATATATTATGCCGCGATAGGTCAGAATAAATGAGTTCTTCAGTATTAGGTGATACCTTTTTTATTTCCACTAACAATTCATGTCATAGGACAAGGTTTCGAGAGTTCTCCTCCCTTCCTCAGGTCGGCAATACTGATTAACAAAGACATATGGCTAAAACAGGGTTTGGGAGAGAAAAAAACAGTTGTACTTTAGATAAGGTCAGGTGATAAAGTGTTTGAAGACATGGAAGGGTGACAAGGAACATCTTGCAGGGGGAAGGAGATGCTGGGGGGGGGGAGAAGGTGTGGATAAGAAGTGAGGCTGGCAGGAAGATTACAAGCAATTGTGATAGTGTGTGAGAAACCCCATATCCGCGTATATGGGGTTTCTCACACACTATCACAATTGCTTGTAATCATCCTGCCTTTATGAGACATAATTGGATAATGTTTTGCTGGTTTTTTTGTTTGCCTTCCTCTGGATCGATATACTGTAAATACAACTATAGGATAAGTATCTGTCATCTAAATGGGTTTACCTTGGGTTGAACGTGATGGACATATGTTTTTCAACCTCATCTGCTATGTAACTATGAACACTAGTGGCTAAGAGTACTGTATCACAAAATGTTGTTTTTTTTAGCTCTGCATGTATGGAGCAGACCACTAGGAAGTTAATGGGTTAATGGGCTTCTGATATTTAGTGTGATTTTGCTGTAGGTATTTGAGTATTTAATTTTCCCATCTTAAATGGCTAAACTCTGCATGTTTAAATGAATGGTTTTTAGGATGTGGAATTACTGTACTAGTCGGTGTAATTCTCCGTTTCAGCGCTGGCTGTAATACACAATGTGACTTGCACATTTATTTATTTATAAAATATTTTACCAGGAAGTAATACATTGAGAGTTACCTCTCGTTTTCAAGTATGTCCTGGGCACATAGTTAATATGACAAACAATACATGGTTACAAATACAGTTACATAAATGAACAGGGTATACATTATATACAAGACATTGCATGCACAGTTAAAGAAAATATATATTATAGGCGTATGTAACAGTTACAGACCAGATTAAAATGTGAGACAACCTTAGTTTTGAAAGAACTTAAACTGGTGGTGGATGTGAGAGTCTCCGGTAGGTTGTTCCAGTTTTGGGGTGCACGGTAAGAGAAGGAGGAGCGGCCGTATACTTTGTTGAGCCTTGGGAACATGAACAGTCTTTTGGAGTAAGATCTCAGATGATAAGATGACATAGGTTCTGATCCGATTTCTCTGTATTACTGCATGTGCAGCTTCTGTTGTCTCACAAAGTACGGTATACTGTAATATAACCTTTTACATTTCTGCTTCATTTTCAGTTTTGTCCAGCAACAAAAGGAAAAAACAGATATCTCACATCTACCGGTGCTGATGGCACGATCTGCTTCTGGCAGTGGCATGCGGACACCATGAAATTCAAGTATGCTTGTCTGGAAGGGTTTTCTATATGTTGTAGTATTGAAATATAGATCTGTAATCGCCACAAATACATGGCATCGAGTTGCTCTTCTGATGGGCCATGGCAAGATGTATGTGCCGTTGATCTGACACATTACGCTTGGCTCATACTGAATGGAGGTCTTTACCATAAAGCCGCATGCAGCTAAAACTCTTATCTCCCTGCAGTGATCGACCATTTAAGTTTGCTGAGAGATCCAGACCTGGAGTTCAGCTATCGTGCTCATCCTTCAGTTCAGGTACGCGCGCAAAGCGGTAACCTGCCCAGGTAACCCGAACAGTGCAATAACACGCGCTTCCTGAGTAATAACATGCAAGGGAACGGCTTCCTGTGCATGTGATGCAGGGACAGCTGACATGCGTGACCGCGCTGAGTGATTAGTGTCTTCGCAGCCTGTATGTACAGGCTTGGTTGCTGAGGGGGGCAGTATTGTATTTGCAAGTGTCATGAACAAAGTGTATTCTTATTAACCATTCAAAATATGGATGTTTGTGCCATTATTGAAAACCTATATGTTCTGTTGGGTCAGGTTAGCTGCTTTGGTTTGCATTATAAAAAATAAATAAAAAAGACAATTGATTTTAATATGAGGGGAAAAAAGATTTCTGGACAAAATTTAGTTTTGCTTTTCTAGCGTTGAAAACAAAATGTATAGGACTAGGTACTGTTCCATAGGTTTAGGTGTTTATCTTTTTTTGTAATACTATATATAATGCTATATATATGAAGTTGAGAACACCTGCCTTAGCCGATTGGTAATGTCCCGGAGCTCTGATCTTGTAGTAAGAAGTGTAAAACGCACAGGACAGCAGAGTTAATACCGCTCTGTGATTGGCTCGCGTACGTCACGACGCTCCGCGCCTATTTAGTTGCTTCCAGTTCAGATTTAGAGTGAAAGTAAAAAGCTAAAAAAAGACATTTTTATTTTTCCCGGTTTCTTTCTTTTACCCAATTTAATTTTGGTTTTAATGTATGGAAAATAACACTGAAACACACTGTAGGTTTGATGGCTGCTTGGATTTGGTTATCTCCATTGTCACACTTCATCAATGTCTTATTAAAATAGATTGTTGATGTCGATCTATCAGACTGGGCGATCGCTTCTTCTCTCCTTGTCTTCAAATGCTTCAAATATTTTGTTGCTCATTTTAAATTGTATTCGTTTTTCTTTTCCTGCTACTTTATCCAAGGTTCAGTACAAGTTCGAAAGTCTATGAAATCCAATTAACAAACATTTTAAAGAATGTGTGTGTGTGTGTGTATGTGTATATATGTATATATTTATATGTATATGTATGTATGTATGTAGAGGTATCAGTACTGTGTTAGCCGAGCTATGATACCGTTCTGTGGCTAAAAGCATTTCGTTAGCCTCTGTGGCTAAAAGCATTTTGTTAGCCACAGAACGGTATCATCTATTTATTTTTTGATTTTATATATATATATATATATATATATATATATATATATGTACCGTGTTAGCCGAGCTTCAATAATCCAAAAATAAATAGACGATACCGTTCTGTGGCTAACGAAATGCTTTTATTTGTGCGAGCTTTCGAGATACACTGATCTCTTCTTCAGGCGATGTTACAATGAATGAAGCAAACAAAGGGAATACTTAAAAACAGTGTCTCTTGGAATGTTATCTGTGCTGGTCCTTCCCCCATGTGTGGATGGGATTTATGGCTAGAGGTGTTATGGCTCCAGAGTGGGAGTCTGTGGAGTGGGACCCCTACCCCCTTCCAGCATAGGAGGCCTTGGCTATTTCTATTTTGGTCCTGTATACCTTGCTTGAATGGTGATGTATTGGCATCCTTCATTTTGGGCATATACAGCCCCCATTTTTGCATTCACTGCTTGAACTATAGTTATGCTCTATTTCCTATGCACAGATCTGCAGCTCGTGTTATAGTATGATGTACACCAGATATAGAGCTGCCTATATTGATTGATGACTTTTTGGTATACATTTTGACCTGTTATGTGCCTTTGCCTCATGGAATATGTGTTCAGGTAGATGTGAGTCCCCCTCCTCTTTTCATCTTTCTCCCCTTGTTTTTATCTCACTATAATAAATGTTGTATTGTTACCACTCTCTCGGCATGCCCGCGTGCTTTTTTGTTGCATTATACATTCATTATCCTTTAGCACCACTGCCTATTGTTATATAATCATAAATTAAGACAGTTTTTGGGCTTCAGTCACGTACTGTGTTGATGCGGTATACTTTGTGTTTTTCCATTATTATATATATATATATATATATATATATCTCACACAAGCGCACATACTGGATTTTTCTTGTCGCCTTTTTCACCCACCATAACTTAAAATGTGTGTGATATAGATATAGATGTAGAGGTATCTGCCCCGTGTTAGCCGAGCTTAATAATAAAAAATGAACGTTCTGTGGGCAACGAAATGCTTTTTATTTGTGCGAGCTTTCGAGATACACTGATCTCTTCTTCTGGTGGTGTTACAATGGATAATTGTGTGTGTGTGTGTGTGTGTGTGTGTGTATACTATATTTCTGTGATCTGACCCTGTTGTTCTGGCTATTAATAGGATCATAGTTTTTCTATGAAACAAGGTCTTAAAAGGTAAAGGCATACTTTTATTTTTTTTACATGGGTGAGAAGCAGAGGATCTCTGGAGCTCGATTGGGTTAGTTTCAGCTCTGGGGTCCCTCTGCTTCCCGCGATTTGGGGGCCCCCTGATTCCCGAGATGAAGCCATCGTGGCTTTTGTTTGGCCCGTGTGACATGGGAGATTCAAAAAGTTCTGTTGGGGGAATTGCTGCTTTTATATGAAAGAGAGGTGGTAATCCTGGTTTGTTTTCCCCATCTTTTATCCGCTCTCTGTGTTATCTCCAATGAGAACTTGCATCTTTTGTTAAGAGTTTGCAAATAAGCGTAACCATATTTTGTCTTTTGTGACTTTGTTCTCCAGGTGGTATGTTCATAGCTACGGGCAGCACCGACCACGTGATAAGAATATATTACTTGGGGTCAGATGCAGCTGAGAAGATTGCCGAATTGGAGTCGCACATGGTAAGGTGTAGATTTAAGTATGATTATCTAACTGGCATCAAAAACAAGGCATTGTGTTTAAAGCCCTCATCAGTTTGCTTTCCTGATTTCATTTAAGATCATAAAACGTTATATGAAGCGTTAACCCCCTACATAACAAAAGGACCCGCAACAGATTGTACAGTGCTGAAGAGGTTGTCGTTTCTTTACATATAGTTTAATGTGGGTCGTGTACATTTCTATCCTGTTTGTATTGTATGTCTTTATTTAAGTAGCGCCAAAAGTGTACTCAGAGCTTCACAAAGAGTACAGTATGGGGAATTATAATAATACAGTAAGCGCAGCAAAATCAGACAATAGGAAAGGAAATCCCTGCCCCGAAGAGCTTACAATCTAAGTGGTATGATGGGAGACTTACAGAGACAGCAGGTGAGGGAATAAGTGCTCTAGATCAGCGGTGCGCAAACTGGGGGGGCGCGCCCCCCTGGGGGGGCGCAAGATTGTTTAGGGGGGGCGCAGGAAGCAGCGGCGATTTTGCCAGGAGCAGAGGGAAAAAAGCCGTCTGCAGCTGCAATTTTTCTTTTGGCCATTAGGTGGCGCTGTGCTACAGTACACAGCAGCATCTCGTTGGTTCCGGGGAGGGTGTGAGTGACTTGAGGGGGGTGAGAGTGTGAGATGGGGAGGGGGGTGAGAGTGAGTGTGACATGGGGAGGGGGGGTGAAAGAGCTACATGGGGATGGGGATGAGAGAGACATTGGTGGGAGGGAGGGAGACACTGGCAGGAGGGAGAGAGACACACAATGGCTGGAGGGAGAGTGTGAGAGAGACACCGGGTGGAGGGAGAAACAATAGCTGGTTGGAGAGTGCAAGAGAGACACTGGGGGGAGGGAGAGGCAATGGCTGGAAGGAGAGTGAGAGACAATGGAGGGAGGGAGACACTAGGGGGAGGGAGAAAGAGAGAGACACACAGGGGGAGGGAAAGAGTGGGGGGAGACACTGAGGGGAGGGATAGAGAGGGACTGGAGGGGGAGTGTGAAATACAGGGAGTTGGAGAGACTGGAAGAGGAGTGTGAGACTGGAAGAGGGGAGAGAGTGAGAGACAATGGGGGGAGGGAGAAAGAGACACACACTGGGGGGAGGGAAAGAGAGTGGGGGGGGAGGGGGAGACACTGAGGGGAGGAATAGAGAGGGACTGGAGGGGGAGTGAGAAATACAGGGAGAGACTGGAAGAGGTTAGAGAGGTCCTGAGGTGTTCTAATGTGGCGGGAAGAGAGAGATTAATAATACAGCAGAAATGGGAACGCTATTAGACAAATATTATAATATTTATTTTTAAGTTATGTAATTTGTGCTATAAATACTTTTTTTGTAGACGCGTGGCGGGGGCGTTACAAAGCTGGTTCGCACTGACGTCATGCACTGCACATGCACTGACGTCATGTGATTTTGATTACATCAGGCAGGGGGGGCCCGAGAAATTTCATGGATGAAAAGGGGGGCTCGGCATAAAAAGTTTGCTCACCCCTGCTCTAGATGACAGTGCTTGGTCACAATGGTTGGTAGGAGTGACTGTGGGTGTGGGACAGTAGCCATGAGTGCAGGCTATTGGGATGATTAATTTGTGGGGCGAGTTTTAAGGTTAGTCAGTATTAAATGAAAAGGTTAACACCATTTACAGGGGAAGAGATGGCAGGGAGGCGTGGGTGAGAGCAGGTGTGTATGTCTGGTTTCAGGCTTAGGGGAGATCCCCTGCAGCAGAAAGGAGTAGCTAGAGGGTGTGAATAGAGGATTTGTGTGGGTGTTTTTTATTGAGGGGTAAAGAAGTTGTTGGGAGAGAGGTGTATAAATAATGGTGGAGTGGGGAGTGGGGAAGTTGGAGAGAACAGAGACGTTCGCAAAAGGAGTGAGGAAACAGTAAACAGAAAAAGTATTATGGAGGGCATAGTGAGATGCAGGAGGAGAGACTTCCCAGGTATTAGCGGATAGGAAGAGTACAAATAATCACAGCTTTTAGAAAGTCAAGTTCTCACAGTTGTTGTTGTTGTTGTTCTGCAGAATCCAGATCTTCCTCTAATCTTCACCTCCAATTTCAACTCCAAAATTAACTCTACAGACACTTTAAATGTGACACTTTGTTACACACAGCCATATGGCTCACAGCCAAGATAGACTGTCTTAAATACTCTGATCAGATGCATTTAACTAACAATTAAGGGAGGGGTTTGCCTAGTCGGCTCACAGAAACATACCAAATAGTTGTTGATTAGATTTTATGTTCTCTTTCAATTGATAGAAGAAATCAGCTCACAGAAACATACCTGTTTAAGAAATGAATCAGAATGTTAGCCCAGATATTCAGAATGCATCCATGATTAAAGATATAGAAAGAAAACATCCAGAGATGATAACTCCAAAATTAACTCTTCAGACACTTTAAATGTGACACTTTGATGTTACACACAGCCATATGTGACCGGTAATAATATCTCTATGTAACAGAGCAGCGGCCCACACTACCATTACATACGTTACAATCCTGTTCTGTGGCCCCCTGACATGTGGGGGACTCCCCGGCTTCTGAACAACGAGATCTTTTGCCCACCAGGCAAGAATAATTTGCCTGTGGACAGAAAATGGCTTCCGGGTCAGCGCTGCTTCCTGCGACAAACAGGAAGCGGACACGTCATTGGTAGATGGCGTGCTGTTTTTCTATTGGCTATCGTAGGCATGCAGGCAGCCAGTTTGTAGTTTTCTGTAAGAAACCCCCAAAAATACAATTTCCCACGTCACCAGGAGTCGTGGTGCCACGGGTCTGCTCCGACAGGCACCCCGTTCAGGTGAGCTAGAAAAAGCAACCATTTTGGGAGTGATTGCTGCTGTAACATGACATAATAAATGTAATCCATACATAAATAGAAGAGTAATGTATACGTATCGGCTGTATAATAGCCCTGTGTGTTTGCTTTGACTAATTCATATTCTTCGCATTGTTCTCAATGTCCTTGTTTAGCAATGCAATTATTATCCTATTTGACCTTGTTTCTGTGCATTGTGCTTCTTCCTATGTACTGTAACTGGGCAGAGCATAGATCTGCAGTGATGGCCTATTCTCTTACCTCTCGCGCTTATAGTGCCGGCGACACGACGGTGACGACACGCTGCGGTCGCTGGAAAAATCAAATTCACTTGACTTCCAGCGATCGCGACCAGGCCATCACCATCTCTACTATAAGCGCACGCGACGGCGGCAACACATTTGTGTTGCCGCGCCGTCGCCGGCACTAGAAGCGCAGCCTTACTTTACATGGGTATGCACTAATGCTACCGAACTGCTCTAAAATCTGAAAAGAAAAACACTTACACTGCAGCGGGCAAGGTAACACTTGTGCCACACACACTGCAGTGGGCAGGGTAACACTTGTGCCACACACACTGCAGTGGGCAGGGTAACACGTGTGCCACACACTTTCACTGCAGCGGGCAGGGTAACCCTTGTGTCACACACTTACACTGCATCGGGCAGAGTAACACTTGTGCCACACTGCAGCGGGCAGGGTAACACTTGTGCCACACATTTACACTGCAGCGGGCAGGGGGCAGGGTAACACTTGTGCTGTGTCTTATTAAACAGTACACTAACCAATCACTTCCTTTTTCTACAGGATAAAGTGGTTGCTGTTCAGTTTTGCAACAATGGAGACCGGTAAGTGTGGTGTAATAGCAGCAGATAGAGAATAACAAACCAACTGTGGGTATACAGAGTCCTTCTCTCTCACTGTGATAGTGCTGTCGTTATCCCAGTGTCACAATTATCCCCATTGTGATGGCGCCCTCCTGAGGAAACCAACCCCATTGTTGTTATGCGAAGGGATTTAATTGTATACACATTTCCTGCCGTGCAAAACCAGCTGTAATATCACAATTGTTTAACTTGTATCGCTCCTTGTCTCTGCTGCTAGTAAGGACATCCTATCCTAGTGTTCACTCTTTGCACTCCTGAAATATTGAATTAGAAGACGTTAAAGTGGCGGTGTTAATCTGCTCACTGTACAGTAAAGTCCGAGAAGGCTGGACCCAAAATCGGGCTTTAATCTGTGTATAATGCCCTTTTCCATTCTTTTCTTTGTTCACACTATACAGTATCTGCTGTTCATTACTTTTACATGAGTTCCATGTACGATGGGTCACTGCGTCCAAAAAGGAGTTGTGTGTTTTTGTTTTCATTTGTGTATTGTATAAAAAGGTGACATTGATTATAGAATTATTACAGTTCGTTTAATAACCGTAAGCTTTATTTGGCTCTTCCTGTTCCCTTATTAAGAGGTAATGCTGGCAGTATTTTGTTTTGGATCCTTTTGCCACTTTGTGTGTAAAACCCAAAGCAGATATCTGTGATGTTTCATTATTTCAATTTAAAATGCAAAGTTAAACTTTGTTTTTTTATTATTATTATTGTTACAAAATCCTATACAGAATGACCTCTTTTGGTCATATCAATCATATAAACACATTGTTTCCAAAAATGTCGTTCCTCCTTTACATTTCTTCTAACTCCCAGGCTAAGACCCATACTGTATGTAAAAACGTTTGTACTTCCGGGCACATCAATAAGCTCCAAACAATTTGCACATAAATTGTAAGTTTTGTAAACTTTCAACGGTCTGTTAATTTAATATGCAGAACCATGTCATGTATTAAACATACAATGCAGCTTAGGTTCCTATTATTTAGAAGTGTGTAAACACTAAGGGCCTTATAGGGGTGGCCGACTCCAGCTATCAAGGGCCACCACCAAATCAGGTTTTCAGGATATCCCTGTGTCAGCACAGGTGGCTCAATTAGTGTCTCAGTTATAATGACTGCACCACCTGTGCTGAAGCAGGGATATCCTGAAAACCTTATCTGGTGGTGGCCATTGAGGACTCGAGGTGGACACTCCTGGTCTAACCCAGGGGTGCGCAAACTTCTGGTGCTGGCACCCCCCAACCCCCCACATGTGTGCCGGCGTGTCAAATGATGCCACTGCTTCTTTTGATGCCACGTTGCCATGGCGTAGCGTCACCCGAAGCCGGCTGAATCACGGTAAGTGAGTTACAGAGGCCTCGCACAGTCCCCCGGCATTTAATTTAAATGCTTTGGGGGAGAGGGCGGGGCCTCTGTAACCGTTGTGCGCACCCGTGGTGTGTGTGTGTGTGTATATGTGTGTGTGTGTGTGTGTGTGTGTGTATATATGTATATATATATGTATATGTATATATATGTGTGTGTGTGTGTGTGTGTGTGTGTGTGTGTATATGTGACAGCCCCTGAACCAATCAATGGCCTGGTCGCCCACGCCACTGCCGCCGCAAAGCGAAATACAACTTTCGCTAGGGGTGACATCGCCGTCGCGGGCACTATATGCGCGGCCTTAGACATATTTGTATTTACATTGTATACCGTTTAATAAAGGTTTTTTTTTCATGTGATTTTGATGACATCAGGCGGGGGGGGGGGGACCGAGAAATTTCATGGATAAAAAGGGGGGCTCGGCATAAAAAGTTTGCTCACCCCTGCTCTACATAAAAATTATAGTGACAACTGCGCTCCAGTGCTAGATCATAATAAAATTGTTGAAATGGAATCAGGCTAGTAAGAAATAACCATCTCTGTGGGGCCAAATAATCCCTGAAGTTGGGGTGAATGATGAAACCCCTGTGACTCCTCAATAGGGACGGTCCCCCTCCAAACAGAATGAAAAATACTCCCATACCGCACTGTTCCAAGTTCCTGCAGGATGTGCAGCCGAGTGATAGCCGTCAGCTGTAGAAAAGGGGAACTGCCGCACAATCCAATGAAGTGGGTCCCAGGGTTAAGGAAAATAATTTATTAATGAAATTCCATATAACAAACGGAGGAGAGCACCTCCTACGCGTTTCGTGTACGGTTGTGCACTTTGTTATGTGGAATTTCATTAATAAATTATTTTCCTTAACCCTGGGACCCCCTTCATTGGATTATGCGCCAGTTCTCTTTTTCTACAGTTCACCCCTGGTCTAACCTGTCATCTAAAACATTCAAATGGTTATAAAGGTTGGTGTTCCTTTGTGTCCTGTTGAATATAATATACTGAAGTAAATTGTGGTGTCCAGCACTCAATATGCAAAATGAAGTCAAAAAAAGGTAAATTTTGCTTGGGTGTTGGAAACCACAATTTACTTTAGTGTAGATATTTGTGGGATCCCATAGGTTTCCGTGTCACCGGTTTCGTCTCGCGTAACGCACTTATCTATATTTTGGGCTGTTTTTCTATAGAATTAGTATTGCATGTAATGTGTTTACTTGATGTAAATAAACAACAAAACATCTTTCACCGAGCAGTGAAGCCGGTTTTAGCAGATACTAATAAATGACACATTGCATTGAGATGAGTAATTTTCTCGGATATGTCATCGGAGACGCATGAAATGTTTCCCGCTTTGCTCGTTACCGAGCTCACAGTAATCACAAACACTGCTGCTCATCTCTTCTTTACCTCGGGTTTATTTTCAGCGTGGGTACATGAAATGGGAAAAGGCTAATTCTAGCATACGATACTAAAAGCATGTTGTGTTCTGTGTTTTTCTTCATTAGGCACTGAGGTTATCTGTGTGTTTGTGACTCTGGCAGGAAAGATGTTGGTGTATTTACTGTAATATTGTAACCCAGTCAATGCCATTGGCTTTTGAGTGAATTCATATAAAATGAGTTGTGGGCCGTTAAGAGTTTTAGTTTGTAGGATACTAGATGAGGTTAAAAGCCATATGTCCATCAAGTTCAACCTATAAATGTAAAAGTCACATCATCTATAGCTGTTCTGAATGTGGGGCTTGTTCGATGACAGTAGAGGGTGATACTTTGATCATACTTTTTAGATTCAGTACTGTTATTGCTGAAAGAAACAACCATTATTTACCTATATTACCGACCAATAATAATAATCATTGGAAGACCCCTGTATTTACTGTACACTTGAATGTGTTTATCTCTATGGGCTGAAGGCGGGGGGCTCTGTGAAGAAGGGCACTGACTTTTAAGCAGGGTAGTGCGGTTCAAATCTCAGTGTGCGCTCCTTGTGACCTCGGGCGAGTCACTTTATCTCCCTGTGCCTCAGGCACCAGAATCACAGTGTAAGATACCTGGGCCTGTGACATTCTGTGTCCTGCGCTGCAGCCTGTGAAGCACTTTTGAGTCCCATTGGGAGAAAAGTGCTAAATGAAAGTTATTAATATTCTATTTAAACACGTAACATTTAAAAATACCACAACTCCATCTGCAGATCAGATAGTGGGTGTTGCAGAAGGCACAGATTGCAGGAGGGGGGTGTGTAATAGGAGTTTGGAGGGGTTACAGGGAGCACCGCTATTGTTTTGGGTGGCTCTGTCCGGTACTGTTCGAATGGTTCATGATCCCTATACTTAAATCATTGGCACAAATTATTATTATTTTCTATAAATGCAGATAGGGACTAAAATTGGTTACTGTAAAATATCAGAAATAATCTACGTAATTTTTTTTTTTTTTTTAATAATCAAAAGGCTATAGAAAATGTGGCTTATGCTCATTTTGAGTTTGTTGATTACTACTTTCGCATCTAAGGAACCGTGGCGGTGAATGTCTCTCAGCAAAGGGCTGTTTCTCATTAACGGTTGGAGAGACATGAGCGCCTCAGTTTATCGCCTCAGTATTTTGGCTCAACGAGAGAGCTATTCTGTAAGCCATACATTCTGTAAGCCACACAGAATCCCACCTTTCTCCCACCACCCATTACAGTAATGGAGAAGCATTTCATTTGGTAGCTTTTGTGTTTTAATTTTGCAGATTTAATGCAACAAATATAATTTCTCAAGGAATTCAACACAGGAGAACATGGCAAGGAGAGGCGGCCATGGCAAACCAGATACCCTCAGCCTTTCTGTAACGTATATACAGGCCAAAGAACCTTTATGTTAAAGATTGGCAGCTTTTGCGGGTTCCAAACCTTAACTTTGCTCACTTCAGTCATCATTTGTTTGAGTCGAACATCAGAAAGTTCTTTTGAATCTGAGCAATATTAGAAGCGAAACCCAGGAGAGATTCTTCCTCTGGCTGTCGTGTTTTTTTCTGGTTTACTTTGAAGAATCTAGGTCAACGTTTGAGTTTGCAAACTCAAAGTGCGGCAATTTTTGTTTCCAAAAAGTTTGTTCCAAAACATGTACCTGTTTGTTTTACGTTTTTTCCAAAATTTCAAATAAATCCAAAACCAGCCGAGTTCCACCAAAACAGCAGCCACTGTGCCCACCGTTATGTTACATATGTCTGTTTAATCAGGAAACGGTTCCGAATGCATTTAGAAAGCGGCAAACAAGCATAGGGAGATGCATCAAAAGATGTAACACAGACATTGCAGCAGATGTAGTCCAACTTCACAAGAGTAGAGAAAAAATAAAAGTGGTGCTAGTCCTATTAATGAGGTGCAATAAATAACGCCCCGCAGCTGGTGTCCCAGGAGGTGATTCAAACTCCTCCTTATATAAGATTGGTAGAAAATAAAGTTGCCCTCCAGTGCGTGGTCTTATTGCTCTTTTCTTCCTTATGCAGACAAAAAGACAACAACAAAAAACACCACACACCAGTGGTATAATAGGCGTCGACACGCAGTGTCTTAATCTATAGAGAAGCAGAGAACGTGACACTTGCCTGTGTGTTTGTTCCCGTAGTGCATACTCCTCTATTTTCCGTCTGCTGTTACCTTAAAAAGTGGAGAGAGGCACATAGCATAATACTGTTTATTACAAAAATAAGGGAGGTGAGATAAAAATACACTTACAAACGACCAACCACATGGATTCACTGATGAAGCCAAACCAGGCGAAACTAGTTTGATGTGGACATCCCCTTTTTGGTCTTTTGGAGCCACCATACCTGTGGAGTCTGCGGATCAGCCAACCAACACTGACAAGCAGCAGGGAGCTCTGCACAAGGAGAGGGACAACAGACTGCACGAATCTGAGGAAGCCTTCCATCCCTGTGGACCCAGACGGACAAGTCAGGAGTTGAGAAAAAGTGACTGAAAAGCACCTCCAGCAAGGACTTTTTTAAGGACACTTGCAGCAATAGAAACCACCACAATCCATGTGGTTGGTCGTTTGTAAGTGTATTTTTATCCCACCGCCCTTATTTTTGTAATGAACAGTATTATGCTATGCGCCTCTCTCCACTTTTTAAGGTAACAGCAGAAGGAAAATAGAGGAGTATGCACTACGGGAACAAACACACAGGCAAGTGTCACGTTCTCTGCTTCTCTATAGATTAAGACACTGAGTGTCGACGCCTATTATACCACTTGTGTGTGGTGTTTTTTGTTGTTGTCTTTTTGTCTGCATAAGGAAGAAAAGAGCAATAAGACCACGCGCTGGAGGACAACTTTATTTTCTACAACTTCACAAAAGTGCAATCAGCTGCAGGCCTATAGTATATAATAGTATGTCGTACTACTGTTTAACTACTGGCCAAATCATCTAAGATGGTAAGGCAATGAAGCCTGTGGTTGATGGGACCTGTATGAGCATGGGGTTATTGGTGAGGAATTCTGTCCGGAAGGTCTGTTGGTGACATTTTCAGTGTCCTATTCAAGTTTCTATTGTAACACTGGTCCACAAAGAAGAATAGGTAGATAAATAGGGGATTATCCGTTCAACTGCACTGTTGCAGTTTATTGGATAACCCCCATAATCAACATTTGTTTCTAATTGGGCTTCAACTGCTGTCACATTAAATAGAAAAAGTGTAAAGAAAATAAATCTGATGTATGGATTTCTGGTTAATGTTTTCTTGTTCTTAGCTCGTGCTCTGTTTTCTTGTTCTTAGCTCGTGCTTTGTTTTCTTGTTCTTAGCTTGTGCTTTGTTAGTGGAAGCAGAGATGGAACTGCACGAATTTGGCAGTATCAACAGCAAGAGTGGAAAACGATCGTACTTGACATGGCGACCAGGATGGCCGGGTAATCATTGCACCATTGGTGCATTTCTCTTTTCTGAACTAAGAAGTAGACAACAAATGTCTGTAATCATTACAGTAAAGAAAGCAGATGAGAATTTTGGTAGAAGCTTCTGTATTCTGAGGCAAAGCTGGGACGGGTGCTCACAATTTTGAGGTTAAACGAGGAAGCATCACCTAATTTGGAGATGAAAACCCGGGTCTCTAATTTTTATCATCTGTAAATAAAAATGAGTCGTGGGGGGGGATTAATCAAGTACAATAGTATTTAATTATAGTGTATAATCGATCTGGATGTATTGCAAACATTAGTGTCCTTTTTGTAGGACAACCTGTAAAATTAAATGCATGCCCGACATGTGCCTAGCTAATCTAATATTGGTTTATAAAATAGCCATCAGTCATATAATGATCAGCATCCTAAGAGCATGGCAGTAAAGCACTATCAATTTCACAGGAGCAGTATTGCCAGTTCTGAGGACAAAGTACCGAAGCTCAAAGTCACTATGGTAGCCTGGGACCGATCTGATACAACGGTCATTACCGCAGTGAACAATTTCCTTTTAAAAGTGTGGAATTCCCATACTGGACAACTTCTTCATATCTTATCTGTGAGTACACAAAAGACGCTTGGATTTGTCAATTGCTATGACTTAATTCCAAAGATAAAATTGCATTTTATTCAGAATAATTGTTGTCCAATCGATGGGGAGCACAGATATGTGACTAAAGATATAAAAACAAAATAGTGCAATATGTCTAATAAAAGTATAATGCTTTAACTTTGTAACCTATTAAAAGTATTATAGTGTTAAACTATAGGTTACAAAGTTTAAGTATTATACTTTTTTTTAGACACAATGCACTATTTTGTTTTTATATCTTTATTCACATATTTGCGCTCCCCACCAATTGGACAACATATCTTCTGAGGATTGGAGAAGCAATTCTGTGGAGGGTTGAAGCTGCACTTTACATAGTATTGTATATTTATCTACACTTTTATTTTATTTTTTGCACATTGTTGCACTGATAATTGAATCACTATTTCAACGGATTCACTATTAGTTTAATGCACCGATTTAATAACATTGCTTTCACTTTATTTTTATTCAGAATGCAGGATATTTAGTTAAGACTTGGGAACATAAGAATAGGGAATTGAGCCATTTGTGAGAGCAAGCTGAATATGCGAAGGAATGTGTGTTTCTTAACCAATTGTGCTTATTTTTCTACCAGGGCCATGATGATGAAGTATTTGTGTTGGAAGCACATCCATTTGATTCCAGGATTATACTTTCTGCTGGTCATGATGGGAACATTTTTGTCTGGGACCTAGAAAAGGGAACCAAAATTCGCAATTACTTTAACATGGTAAGTCACATTGTTATACGGTTGGCAACATACACAACTCCTGTATTGATGCAGCAGAACACCGTTATAGCGCGGTGGTTGGGGCCCAAAGAATCTGATTGAATTATATGCGGATCGCGTTTAAAAAAAAAAACCTTATGCGACCATTGCACCGCTCGGGTTCTGCAGCCGCCGGAGGGGGAGAGCTGGGATAACTCTCCCAGCTGTCCCAGAGCCGGCAGCGCAGCGACACCCCCACGCAGGACTTACCCGGCATCTGCAGCAGCTGGCAGCTCTCTCCTCTCCCTGCTTCTGCCTTCAGCTTCCGGCTGACGGAGATAGGGGAAAATCAGAGCAAGCTCCCTTAAAGGGACAGTAAGTCTGTGTTTCTGTGCGTGTGCGTCTATGCGTGCGTCTCTGCGTGCGTGTGTGTCTGTGTGTGTCTGCGCCCGCGCGTGCGTGCGTGTGTTAAAAATGGAACTGGAGGGGTTAAATACCTGAGACGGGAGGTGGGGGCTTAAAAACGGAACTGGAGGGGTTAAATACCTGAGGCCTTTCCTGGCTTTCTGACAGCACAGTGGGTGGTAGGACCAGACTGACAGAGATCCTCCTGAACAGAGAGCGTCAGAGCGACGCGTCGCCATCGTAACCGGTGTCAAATGACGCCGCAGGGTCACGTGATGTCGCGTTGACATGGCAACTTGACTCCGCAACATCATTTGATGCCAGAGCTGAGGAGGGGGGGGGGGGGACGCGCAGGCATCAAGCTCCCTGGAACATGACAAGCCCTGGTCACACAGCAAGGCACAGGAGAGGCTAGAAAACAGCAGGGTAGGAGATCTGCATATTATTGGGAGCCACGCTCACATCGCGCTATAAGCGGATTCGCGTTGTAATGGATTGCGCTATCACAGGGTTGAGCTGTAGTTGGTTTGTTGTACCTGTGCACTAGATTTGTGTAGCCTGCAGTCGATCGTTTTATTTATTATTTGGTGATGACTGTGAACTTAGCAGAGTTGATTAAATAAAACCAAATCATTGCCAAAAACCTTATTAACTGTATTCTTTTGCCTCTTAGTTGTAGTAATGGAATGCAATTTAGTACATTTGTAATGTCCCACAAGCTCCTTTGTAAAATTATGTTTAATAATTAAATGTTTTCACAAATATAGTGTATGGGGGTAAAGAAGGGGGGAAAAGTGCATGTGATGGGTATACCAGCACTGTATAGTTAAGAACAAAGCCTTATCAGGGGCACAGAAATATTTTATGAATTTGGGAATGTTCTATGTGGCTTTATTTATTTTAAAGCAGTTTATTGAATAAAAATGTACTCTGACAAATGGAGGGATATTTCTTCCCCTACGTATTTCTCTTCTGCAGGAGACAATTGGCTCAAATTGTTTAACATTTCTTTGTCCGTTCCTGCAGATTGAAGGCCAAGGACATGGTGCAGTGTTTGACTGTAAGTTCTCTCCTGATGGACAACATTTTGCCTGCACAGATTCCCATGGCCATCTCTTGCTGTTTGGTTTTGGGTGCAGTAAAGGTTATGAAAAGGTAGGTTGTGGGTTTGGGAAGATGCCAGGAGAGCTCTGCCATCATCCAGTTTAAATCAGTTGATAACTTTTCCATCTTTGTATCGGTGCTTTAACTCATTAGAACGAATTGAACACGATGGCCAAATGTATAGATGTTAAAGTTCTTGTGTAATCAGCGGTCTCTACGACAATCCTATCTTCTGTTTGCTTATACTGTGATTTGACTATTTGGTTTCCCCGCTCTGATGCCATTGAGGAAATGCATTCCTTAACACTATTAACGTTTCGAGATTAATGACATTGGTGAGATATATTTTCCCATTTCTTGGTGGAAGGAGCCTTGAGTCACTCGTAGTGAAGCAATTGTTTCTGACTTCTAGTTATGATCAAATGGAGATCAAACGTATTTGCTGCATATTAAGTCTTGGCTGTATTTTATAGGCTAATGCTACACACGTAATCTGTACCCTGATTTGTCTTCACTTCCCCCAACTTCTTCTAACCATGTACATGAATTATATTGGCAGATTCCGGATCAGATGTTCTTCCATACAGATTACCGGCCCCTCATCCGAGATTCGAATAACTACGTCCTGGACGAACAGACTCAACAGGCTCCGCATCTCATGCCACCTCCGTTCCTCGTGGATGTCGATGGCAATCCTCATCCTACCCGATTACAGCGGCTGGTACCTGGGCGTGAGAACTGCAAGGATGAGCAGCTCATACCACAACTGGGATATATAGCTAATGGTATATTGTAATATTCTGTACTGCAAGTAAAGTCTAGAAGATCACTGGTTAGTCCCATAAGGAAGTGCAATGTTCCAGCAGCCGTATTGGTCTTGAAGAAACACACGTGATGTAGGTTGATACCTTTTATCAGACCGTTCTTGATCGATTAAATTATATTGTACAGAAGTTTCATAATATCATGGGTTTCTTCTCGAAGAAGGTTATAAGGTTTTGAAAGCTCTGTAACTATAATTTAATCTATAAAGAATTCTGATCTTTCTCCGCTAAAAGGTAACACACCATACATTGAATAAGGAAGAAATCCGCATGGATAAGAGATGATGTTTTACATAAACAGATTCCTTTTGCTGGTATCATTCAGTTGATTTTTTGAAAAATGAAAAACTGGAGAGTACATTTCCAGAATTGACCAAAGTAAGTTGTTAATGTAATGTTCCCTTTGCTGTGATAAGGTGATGGGGAGGTGGTGGAACAGGTCATAGGCCAGCAGACCGGGTCCCAGGAGAGAAGTGTTCTTGATGGGATGATCAGAGAACTCCAGAGAGAACAAGACCAGAGGCATACACATGATGGCGAGGCTGTGGATAACCCTCCATATAACAGAACAAACTCTGTCAGCGGGGGCAAGTATTTTTATTTAATTGTTCAGTGGTTACAGTAACACTTCGCCTATTGAATGTAATAATAAATACTCCATTAACAAGCGGCAAAAGCTGAAATGAGGCATGTTCCCTTTCCTTGCCATTCCATATACCCAACTCCAGCAAACTTCAGCATCCATCGGTCCTTTCCTATCTCACTCGCAGGACGAATATGTCCATAGTATGTAGCATTGTGTTGCATTGTCCATATATAATGTATAACCTGCTTCACTTTGTTGATTTGATATAGTTCTAAGAAGCCAAAGTCTGGACTTAACATCACCACCTAATGTCGGTCTCCGCCGAAGTGGCCAAATTGAAGGGGTTCGTCAAATGCATCACAATGCTCCTCGAAGTCAAATAGCTACTGAAAGGGACCTCATGGCTTGGAGCAGACGGGTGGTGGTGAATGAGTTACATCCAGGTATTAGTAGGTAAGATCCAATACATATCTTCTTGCTTATGCCTGTTAGTAATGAAGTCACCATTTATCATGTTTGGTATTACTAGCTCAAACGTCTCATTTGCATTACTTGTTAGTATTAAAGGGCTTCTAGATAAAATCATTGACATGATTACAATTCCTCTATTGCAGGGTTCAGGAAGAATGCCGGGCTGCCAAGGGTGATATGGAGATGTGTCTGTACAATACAGAAAAAAAGAGAAAGCCAGCTCATCTCACACAAAGGGTGAGCATTTTAAAGGTCATCTGCAGTTTTCCATATAGAGACAATCCAGCCGTAAGATTGGTGTATACTGTTTGTCATACAAAGTGTGACCATGTTGCTAACTCAATCTGCCTTGAAGTTGCCATGTGGTGGCCTAATATTTGATGAGGATCACAGGTGCAGGCTTTAGGGGGAAGCGTGCAAAACCGAATTCTGGATAACCCCCTGAACCCACCGTCATTCGCCAGCTGCTAATTAAGATGCAAATTAGGAGCTGTTACTAAGTCCCCCTATACAGACTGTTGTGAAGCAGATCAGAGTCCCAGTCATTTAAATGAAGCTGAACTCTCCTCAGCACTGGGAAGCAGCTCACAGAATATCGTGATTGTTAATCTTTACAAAAACAGAACCATGATTTTTATTTCCATGTGGAATTACAATGTTTAATTCTACATGACCTCTTGTGGACTTTTCTCTGGATCCTCATGTTCAGTTTGGTCACACTTAGGGTATCAGCACTGCCTAACGTCACGTACGGCACACCTGTGTGACTTGTGTATATGGGACATGGGTTAATACCCACAGCTTTCTAGCTGGTTCAATCTTCCTTCGCAAGGTCCCTCAAAACAATAATATCTCCCCGCACTCCGTCTCCATATACCATTTGTCACGAGCAGCACGTTTGTGAGCACGTGACTTAGATATGCAACCAGGGTTAATACATACAGCTAAGTAGCTGTCCCAATTTTCTCCTTTGCAAGGTACTTCTAATGAGTTAATATTTACCCTTATTCCGTTACAATATATATCTTTAACCTACTTCCACCACCAAAGTCTCTGGTCCCTGTTTATTAAGAAAAACTACGCACTTAACACACACAAATACTGTTGTAGCAAAATGTGTACAGTATGTAAATATAATTTACTCCCTATAAATCGTGCAACAGTTCAATCAGAGCCCAAAGTACTACTTATCAAAGTTTGGCTTTTATATATAAACATACAGTGCTTGGATTACAGAAAAAGATTATTACAAAAATATAAAGTTATAATAAATGCAGGCAGTTCCTTAAAAGAACAGGATAAACATAAGCAGAAATCCCTATACAGAACATATACAGTGTTCATTAATGATCTTCCCACAGCTTGTAAGGAAGCCTCAATACACGTGTATGCAGATGACACAATCCTATATGCACACAGCCATTGCCTCTCTGACCTTGAACACATACTTCAGTCTGACTTTTTGAGACTCGAAAACTGGATTTCCCACAACAAACTGTTTTTAAACACTGACAAGACTGTAACAATGGTATTTGGGACCAAGACTAAATTTTTAAAGCTTCCAGCGACTGAGCTCCTGATTAGAACCAACGCTAACACCACCCTAACCCCTGTCACTAGTTTTAAATACCTGGGCTTATGGTTTGACTCCCACTTAACATTCGGAATGCACATTGATACCCTGACAACCAAGACCTATGCCAAACTAGGGGTACTTTACAGGAACAAATCCTCCCTAAGTCTCCTGGTCAGAAAGCGTATCGCACAGCAGATGCTAATGCCAATTATTGACTATGGAGACATAGTATATGGCTCGGCACCTCAAACCCACCTTAGCAAACTTGACACCCTCTACAATTCAATTTGTCGTTTTGTTCTCCAATGCAACTACAACACACATCACTGTGAAATGCTCAAAGAACTAGATTGGTCATCACTCGAGTCTAGGCGCAAAGTTCACCTTTCCTGTCTTGCCTTTAAATACTTTCTGGGCAAGCTACCCAGCTATCTGAACAAGCTCCTCACCCCTACCACATGCAGCACCTATCACCTGAGATCAGACTCCAAAACACTGTTCATGGTCCCAAGGCTCAACAAAGTATCCGGCCGCTACTCCTTCTCTTACCGTGCACCCCAAAACTGGAACAACCTACCAGAGACTCTCACATCCACCACCAGTTTAAGTTCTTTCAAATCTAAGGCTGTCTCACATTTTAATCTGGTCTGTAACTGTTTCATACGCCCATAATATATATTTTCTTTAACTGTGCATGCAATGTCTTGTACATAATGTATACCCTGTTCATTTATGTAACTGTATTTGAAACCATTTGTCGTAACTCTGTGCACATGACATACTTGAAAACGAGAGGTAACTCTCAATGTATTACTTCCTGATAAAACATTTTATAAATAAATAAATAAATAATATCACGTGTCATAGGTTCTTCCCAGAGAGGTCACTGGCGTAGAAAAGATGAGAATTAATGCGTCTGATCCCAAAACACACCTCTGTTGAATTCCTCTGTTGAATAACTCCCTTGCAAGACTTGTATACCATTGTTCTCCAATTGAAAACATCATAAACCCACCCCTGTCATCAGTCGGCTCTGGCTGACATTTACACCTTAAAAGAAACAAAACTTCATGTTGAATCTTTAAAGTTTGTATCATTATCTAAAAGGCTTCATAACTTTGTTTCTATAATACATAGACACACGCCATCTTCACTGTTGTTTCTGTGCACTCAATATAGAGATCTAAGCTGCACACCATAAAAATCTAAATACATACTATTACCGGTGCTCCTGGTTCAGGGAATACCTGTCTCTAATCCACAATCAGTAGAGTAAGGTAACTCAGGGCACTACGTATTTTCAAAACTAATTTAGTGAGTGAAATTCTGTGCGCTCCACATACACGCCTCCGCATAAAATATATATGACCACCTAATGTCTATTTTGCAGGAGAAACAGATATCTGTCTTTGGCACCGCCTTAGTCATGAAATGTTTGGCATAATTTGATTTGTTTAATCACAACGGTTACGAATATCTATTTGTTATTCTTGCAAATTGCCGCCGGGCCCATGATCTGCATATTTAATAAAGTTACTCTTTTTGGAATACCTTCATAGCCACGACCTCTCATACTTTGCAGGACCATCCAAAAAATATCTTTCAAGGTGCATTTAAAAGGGTCTTGTTTATGCTTGTGTCAGGGAAGCCATATTTCAATCTTTCCGTAAAAAAACCAGCAGATGTCCTTATCAATATATAATCAGTACTATACACTAGGCCTGGTCAAGGGTTTAACAGGTCATAAAAAACAACTCTTGTATTTTTAAGACATAATTATACAGTATAACAGGCATAGTTCTTTGTATTCTAGGACGAAGGGATGAACCTTAAGGCTGCGCTTATAGTGCCTTGCGACGTCGTTCCAAAACAAATACATTGAATCCAACTCATGTGCTTATAGTATGCGCGACGGTGACGTCGCGACCAGAAATTTTGTAGTGAGTGTTATTTGATTTTTTTTTTAGAGACAGTCGCCGCATGTGACTCTAAACCAATCACAGGGAGCCTATTGCACTCTGCCCTTCGTGACGTCACTGGCCTTGTCGCCTGCGACGTCGCTCAAAACTAAAGTTCCACTTTCGCCAGTGGCAACGGGTGACGTCATCGGTCGCGTCGCCGGCACTATAAACTCAGCCTAACGGTCAGAGTGAATTGTCTGTTCCTAACGTTCTTGAGGATCTGCTGCCTCACGTTTCTGTATTTCCTCATTATGTTTTATCAGATCATTTTAAATTGTGTGCCTTCTGCTTTCAGAATGAACATCAAGCCTGCACTGGGCGTTCCCTGAGACAGACACGGCGTAAACGCCAACATGCCTACCAGACTCGTTCTACTATTGAGCATAATCCACAGGCTCCCGTCCCAAGTACAAATGGGGAAGAGTCCCAAAGCTCCCCAGAGGTAAGACAGAGATGAAAGTCTCCTCCAGCCAAATGACTGTTAGAGGTACAGAAATGTTACCACAGTAAGTAGGTATTATTAGCAGTATCTCAATAAATCTTCAACAGGCTATATAATCATACATTGTTTTTTTCAGCTTTTTGCTGCCAACACATTGTGCTGCCTCTTTGGTGTATCTATGGTACAGAGGTACACACTCACACTCACGCACACGCATGCATCATTTCATATTCAACAAAAATAAACAGATCATGAAATGCACTCAGTGTAAGTAGTTTCTTATGGCATCAAAACTGAACCCTGAGAAAGTAAGGACAGCCCTTGGCGAAACGCCTAGGGAAGGCTGTGAGCAGCCAGGAAGTGACATCACCAACAGGAAGTGGAGGCTGTGATATGGATTGGAACCAATTACTCACCAGGCACCGTCCGTGGAATTGACCTAGTCGGCATCACCACAGAGGATCAATTCTGATACCATAACTTTTTACTTTGTGAGAGCATTTAATTAATTCTTTATTTTTGCTGACTACACAAAATAGTGTGTGTGTGTGTGTGTGTGTGTGTGTGTGTGTGTGTGTGTGTGTGTGTGTGTGTTTCTGTACCAGATATGCACCACTGAATGGCAAGAAGGAGATGATCCTACAGGAAGACAAGCTGCACCACTAACCGCATTTGTATTCATTCCTAAGGACTAATTGTGAAAGTTTTCTACTAATATTTGTAACCATATTTTAATTCATATTACTACAGCTCAACCCCATTATAACGCGATCCGTTACAACGCGAATCCGCTTATAACGCGATGTAAGCGTGGCTCCCAATTTTCGTATTTATGAATACTTTACAACACGATTTTTGGTATCTTAAATACTTTATTGTACAATGCATACAATTGTATATTATTTCTAATGCGATCCGCTTATAACGCGATGTGATTCTTTGGATCCCAAGCAGAGCGTTATAAGGGGGTTGAGCTGTAATTACCTTCAGAGCGCATTTTTGACGTTCTATTGAAGTTGTGTCACATTGTGCCAATGGCAGCAAAAAGGTTAAAAAAAAATATTTTCATATTTCTCCCCCACGATGGGCCTGTGAGCAGCGATTGGTCTTCATTTTGGGAATAAACGTACTTCTGGCTGTTAAATGAGCTTCTCCGTTTTGGCACCTAATTCCCATTTGTTCGTGGTGAAGCCGGTATCTCATCACAATTGTTTTGCTCCAGGAGGATGAACCGGACGGGCCAAGCGATGCTTCTGCAGAGGACACGGTGGTTGCGTGGCAGACCGAGAGCTCATCTAGGTGCTGGCTTCTCCGTTCTCATCGCCATATTGGGGATAAATAGCCATCTTGCATAAATAGGGAGAATGCGGCCAGATATGTATATACTGTCAGGGAGAATACGGCCAGATATGTATATACTGTCAGGGAGAATACAGCCAGATATGTATACTGTCAGGGAGAATACGGCCAGATATGTATATACTGTCAGGGAGAATACAGCCAGATATGTATACTGTCAGGAGAATACGCAAGATAGTATATACTGTCAGGGGAGAATCAAGCCAGATATGTATACGTGTCAGAGAATACAGGCCAGATATGTTACTTCAGGAGAATACGCCAGATGTATATACTGTCAGGGAAATACAGCCAGATTATGTATAATACTGTCAGGGAGAATACAGCCAGATTGTATATACTGTCAGGGAGAATCCAGCCAATATGTATACTGTCAGGGAGACAATGTCAGAATGCAGCCAGATGTATACTGTCAGGGAGAATACCCGTATGTATATACTGTCAGGGAGAATACGGCCAGATATGTATATACTGTCAGGGAGAATACAGCCAGATAGTAGTATACTGTCAGGGAGAATACGGCCAGAATTTTATAATACTGTCAGGGGAATACACCAGTAATTTAATATACTGTCAGGGAGAATACAGCCAGATATGTATATACTGTCAGGGAGAATACAGCCAGATATGTATATACTGTCAGGGAGAATACAGCCAGATTGTATATACTGTCAGGGAGAATACAGCCAGATATGTATACTGTCAGGGAGAATACGGCCAGATATGTATATACTGTCAGGGAGAATACAGCCAGATATGTATATACTGTCAGGGAGAATGCAGCCAGATATATATACTGTCAGGGAGAATACAGCCAGATATGTATATACTGTCAGGGAGAATACGGCCAGATATGTATACTGTCAGGGAGAATACGGCCAGATATGTATATACTGTCAGGGAGAATACAGCCAGATATGTATATACTGTCAGGAGAATACAGCCAGATATGTATATACTGTCAGGGAGAATACAGCCAGATATGTATATACTGTCAGGAGAATACAGCCAGATATGTATAGTACTGTCAGGGAGAATACAGCCAATAATGTATATACTGTCAGGGAAAATACAGCCAGATATGTATATACTTCGGAGAATACGCCAGATATGTATATACTGTCAGGGAGAATACCCAATAGTATATACTGTCAGGGAGAATACGGCCAGATATGTATATACTGTCAGGGAGAATACGGCCAGATATGTATATACTGTCAGGGAGAATACGGCCAGATATGTATATACTGTCAGGGAGAATACGGCCAGATATGTATACTGTCAGGGAGAATACAGCCACATGTATATACTGTCAGGGAAATACAGCCAGTATGTAATTACTGTCAGGGAGAATACAGCCAGATATGTATATACTGTCAGGGAGACTACAGCCAGATATGTATATACTGTCGGGGAAATACCCAGATATGTAACTGCTCAGGGAGAAACGGCCAGAATATGTATATACTGTCAGGAGAATACAGCCAGATATTATATACTGTCAGGAATGCAGCCAGATATATATACTCGTCAGGGAGAGTACAGCCAGATATGTTATACTGTCAGGAGAATCGCAGATATGTAATACTGTCGGGCGAATACAGCCAGATATGTAATACTGTCAGGGAGAATACGGCCAGATATTTAATATACTGTCAGGGAGATACAGCCAGATATGTATATACTGTCGGGAGAATACCTCCAGATATGAATTCTTCAGGGAGAATACAGCCAGATATGTATATACTGTCAGGGAGATACAGCCAGATATGTATATACTGTCAGGGAGAATACAGCCAGATATGTATATACTGTCAGGGAGAATCACGCCAGATATGTATATCTGTCAGGGAGAATACAGCCATATGTATAATACTGTCAGGGAGAATACGGCCAATATGTATGACTGCCAGGAGAATACGGCCAGATATGTATATACTGTCAGGGAGAATACGGCAGATATGTTATACTGTCGGGAGAATACGGCCAGATATGTTATAACTGTCAGGGAGAATACGGCCAGATATGTATATGTCATGGAGAATACAGCGCCAATATATATACTGTCAGGGAAATACGCCAGATATTATATACTGTCAGGGAGAATACACCAGATATGTATACTGTCGGAGAGAATACAGCCAAGATATGTAATAACTGTCAGGAAAATACGGCCAGATTGTATATACTGTCAGGAGATACACAGCCAGATATGTATATCTGTCATGGAGAATACAGCCCAGATATGTAATATGTCAGGGAGAATACGGCCAGATATGTATATACTGTCAGGGAGAATACGGCCAGATATGTATACTGTCAGGGAGAATACGGCCAGATATGTATACTGTCAGGGAGAATACGGCCAGATATGTATATACTGTCAGGGAGAATGCAGCCAGATATGTATACTGTCAGGGAGAATACGGCCAGATATGTATACTGTCAGGGAGAATATGGGCGTCTCCATAGGTTATTTTTTTAATAGTGAAGTGATATTGTGCAGTGTTGGGAATGTACTTAATATTTCTCTCTATAATCAGATTAAATTCCAAGCATTTAGGACCCTATTAAATATACCATGAAGTCCTTTCCCTTTCTTGGGAAGATTTATGCTCCATCAGTTTGATGGGAGCTAAACTCTTCCTAAACAAGGTGAAGATGGCTTCGCAGAATAATGCATTGCCTACGCTTCCTCAGAAGTATGTAACCCAGATGAGCAATGGATCCAATGTCCTGCGTGTCCCATCTCGGAGCCTCTGTTATGTGCCGGCGACGTGGTGCACTTACAGCAGATACTGTTATTTACTGGTTGATTTTTACGTTTCAGTGACTCGTCAAGTGAGTATTCAGACTGGACCGCCGATGCCGGTATCAATCTCCAGCCGCCCAAAAGGCAAACAAGGCAGACAGCACGAAAATTCTGCAGCAGTTCTGAGGAGGAGAATGGCAAAGAGGTCGAGAAGCAAAGGAAACGCAAGCAAAGCAAAAGAAAGGTAAGGAGTGTTTCACACGCGTATGTATGATTGTAGTTATACAGCGCCAGCAGCGTACACAACACTTCACAAAGTTACAATGGGATGGGAGGGGATATGATAACTGTATACAAATATATTCGGGGACAGTACAAGGAGCTTTCAAAAGAACTATTCATCCCACGGGTAGTACAAAGGACTCTGGGCCATCCCTTAAGGTTAGAGGAAAGGAGATTTCACCAGCAACAAAGGAAAGGGTTCTTTACAGTAAGGGTTGTTACATTGTGTGATTTATTACCAATGGAGCCTGTGATGGCAGATACAATGGATTTGTTCAAAAAAAGGTTGGACATCTTTTTAGAAAGGAAAGGTATACAGGGATATACCAAAGAAGTAAACATGGGAAGGATGCTGATCCAGGGAGTAAAAATAGAAGACCGCTGCTTCAAGAGTTAATTGTGTCCTTATAATATATCAAAAACTCTGCATAGGAATCCGTGTAGATTATATAGAATATATCAGCATCCCATACTTGGGGAACAGGGGACTAGTACCTGGTGCTGCCAGTGGTCTAAGCACATTTATAAGGCTACATGATGTGTCCTCAGACTGAGTAATAAGGGTATAAAGGAGGAATCAAAGCTTGGGTAACTCACTCAGTAGGTGTCCTTTGTCCTTTCCACGAAATCCACGCTGCGGATCCAGCGGCGTCCGAATTCTGCCCGCAAGGTAGGTAAACAGGAAAAAGTAGAGAAGACAGAGCACTGCCAACAGTAACAGGAGGAGGCTCACATTTGAAAAAAATAGAAAATATGTATTTAAGGATCATGACAGACCCCCTGTATAGTAATAACGCACCTAGGCGTTTCGGGCCGTATGCCCAAAGTGCGCTGCCTTTTCTACTTTTCCTGATCCAGGGAGTAATCCGATTGCCAATTCTTGGGATCAGGAAGGAATTTATTTTTCCCCTTATAAGATATCATTGGATGATGTGTCACTGGGGTGTTTTGTTTGCCTTCTTCTGGATCAATATTCTGTAAGTACGGATATAGGATAAAAGTATGTGTCGTCTACATTTAGCACAGGCTGAACTTGATGGACGCATGTCTTTTTTTCAACCTCATCTATGTCATAATACAAGATAAATAAATTGCAAACAAATGGGGATAAGTGCAACAGGTAAATAACATAAGGCACCTGGAGACCCTGCCCCAAAGACCTTACAATCTAAGGTCTCTAATCTGAAAAGGTGTCAAATGTTTGATCACCCAAGTAGGATGTTTTTTCCTTTCAGAGTATAAATAAATATTCCCCTTTCCCCATAATACCGAAAGGTGTAAACCGGTAACCCTTCTTCCCCGGGGTACACACTGTCCCTGAGATACTTACTGGGAAAATTACCAGTGTTATTTCTTGGTTTATAAAGATCATTTAAATGGCGGACCAATAGGGAGCTGCAAACTGTGACGTTGCGGCTTCTTATTGGCCCGCGGGACCCGCGCGTTTGGCTGGCAAATTTTTCCCCCTTGGTTGGAGATATCAAACCGGTAACTTCACCGACAAGTATCTCCGTAAGCGGGAGGTTCCTGGAGCTAAAGGTAGAGCAGCTCCGCTAACGGGGACCCGCCGGCTCCAAACATAAATAAAAGAGCAGCGCTGGGCTGACATTTGCGATTGTAGAAGACTCTAACCTGGAACTTTAAGCGTCCTTTGTGTTTTGTGTGTCAGTGTTTGTAATGCATCAAATCAGAAAGGTATTTATCAACCTGTCAAAATATATTGGTAACCGTGAGCCTTACTCCTGATCAATGTGGCTGTTTTTTGTCATGCACTGGTAAAGTAACACATTTCTGAGTATTTAGTGTTACACTTGAAGGATATTTCCTTTTCTTGCCTAAAATGGCTTTGAGGTGTCTGCAAGGTACGACTATATGTATAACGAGTATCAACCCTTTCTGGTTGAATGGTTCTGATCTGACGTTCTGCTCTTTATTTAAGAAACCTAGTGAGCTTCTCTCTATGGACGGAGAACCAACTGAAGAATGGATTCCTCCCCCATGGATCCTGGACACCATACCGCGGCGTTCCCCCTTTGTCCCACAGATGGGAGATGAGGTATTCTGTATATTGTATTCAGAATATACAGTGCGTGGTGCACTGTTATACTGGCACCCCCTTCTCTTTCCTCCCCGGCGCTGGTTCCGGTGCCAACACTCCCATACATGTACAACCAAACGTACTCCCGAAATAGCAACCGCATGGCGCAGTAAAGCATAGAAGGTTCCTTCAGATCATTGTGCAAGTATCACAACGTTTCGGGGGCACCGACTCTTCCTCAGGGAGTTGTACATTCAGAATCTAGCACGTGTTCGTTTCGTTGCATGTTGAACCCTTTGAGTGCTGAGGGTGTTTGCCGAAGACACTTTGGGTTTTTTCGGTCCTTGCCAGTGACGTAGCTAGACATGCGTGGGCCCCCGGGCAAAAAAAATTGCAGGGCCCCATTAATATCAATACAGACTGCAATTTGTTTCTCCCTCTCTTTGATCTTTCTCATCATCCCTCTTCATGTCTCCCCATCCCATCTCATCATCATCCCACATCATCTCTCCCCCTCCTCATCTCTCCCCCTCCTCATCTCTCCCCCTCCTCATCTCTCCCCCTCCTCCTCATCTCTCCCCTCCTCATCATCTCTCCCCGTCCTCCTCATCATTCTCCCCCCCCATCCTCATCATCGTCTCATCTCTCCCCACCTCCTCTCATCACATCATCTCTCCTCCCACCTCCTCATCTCTCCCCACTCCTCCTCATCATCTCTCCCCCTCCTCATCACCATCAGCTCTCCCCCTCCTTATCATCCCTCCCCATCATCTCTCTGCCTCATCTCTCCCCCACCTCCTGATCATCTCCCCCCCCATCTCCTCATCAACTCTCCCCCTCCTCCTCATATCTCCCCGTCCTCCTCCTCATCTCTTCCCCCTCCCCATAATCTCTCCTCCTACTCATCACCATAATCTCCCAATCCTCCTTATAACCATAATCTCTCCCCCTCCTCATCACCATCAGCTCTGTAACAAGTGCTGATTCCTCTGCCGGCTTCTGTTTAATGCTGGGGGCAGCCGCCGCACACCATCTCCCCTGCCTGTCCATCTGAAGAGAGACAGATGGGCCCCCGAGCTATAGCTGCACCCCTTGTCCTTGCTGTCTTCAAACCTCAATAACAATAATCTTAGGCTAAAATCATAAATGTAAAAAAAATATATATATATATATTATATATTAAAGATTGAATGAAGTGAATATTAACTTGTATCAATCCTTCATTCGAGCACACACACGGGAATTCTGGGATTTGACCACACTTCCCTGACCCAGTATCTAAAGACTGATATCCCTTGCCCCTTTAAGTTTTAAAAGGAGAGACATCCCTCTGTAACCTTTCAAAGGTGAGCGAGATGCTAAAGAGGCCTTCTCCTGACGTAACTGTTTAGGAAGAATCACCCCGGGACCTGTAGGTCAGTGACCCTTACATCGGTCAGCACTCGAGGGCTTCATTGACAGATTCAGGGCCATATCTACCGTACAAGCCGTCTTCTACCATAAGGCACCTGCCGGTGCTATCTCTGTATCTGTTTGCATCATTTGCTGTACCAAGCGCCTGCAACATGTTGCGTTTCAAAACATTCCTGACTCCTTTGGCAAAACGGGTTAAGGTTGGTTACCATGATTGAATAAATATCAAAACCTCTTGGTTTTCTAACTCAAAACATTTACAGGTAGTTTGGAATATGCGACACTTAGGCCGCGTTTATAGTGCCGGTGACGCGACCGATGACATCACCCGTCGCCACTAGCGAAAGTTAAACTTTCGTTTTAAGTGACTTCGCTGGCGACAAGGTCAAGTGACGTCACGAAGGGGACGGGCCGCGGTTTCTGGTTTAGAGACAGTCACATGTGGCGACTGTCTCTAAAAAATCAAATTGACCCGGCTGCAAAATATTTGGTCGTCCCGTCGCGCTTACTTTACGCGCTTGCGACGGAGTCAATAGATTTGTTTTGGAGCGACGTCGCATTGCCGTCGCAAGGCACTATAAGCGCAGCCTTACGTCCGCTACCTTTGGGGATTGTAAGAAGCCACTGTTCTAAAAGCTGCTATTGCAGGAACTAGTAGACCGAAGAGGCATGAAATAGGTGTACTAAGAACATATAATCTTATTATTATTATTTTTGCGGAGTAGTAAATACAGGACAGTAACTTTATTAGTAGTTGTGCTAGAGCGTTTTTTTCTTTGTTTTTTAGTACTGCGTATTGAGAACTTGATTACTGTTTGTGTGTGTGGTTTTTGTTTCCTGTATAGGTTATTTATTTTAGACAAGGGCATGAAGCCTATGTTCGAGCAGTGAAGAAGGTTAAAATTTACAGTATTAACATCCAAAAACAGCCATGGAACAAAATGGAACTCAGGGTAATTCATGTTTCTTTCACATTATATATTATTATATTATTTATATTTTCTTATTCTTCTTTGTCGGAACATTAAGTGCGTTATTAAATCCATGAACATATAACCTTTTTTTATATCATAGGGACCTTTTTAGCTTACTGCAAAGCAGAATAAATGTCTGCTATTAAAGAATTTAATTTCACATACTCATACTAAATATTTCCTGTAAAAATATTCCATAGTTATTTTCATTTTAATGGAAGTTTTTATTTGCATTTACTACGTACAATGTAAAAATTATGAAAAATTAGGAGTTTTACCAGAACTTATTGCTTACTATTGGGTCATCTGAATATAAGGTTCGTGTTTACCTAAGATGCCATACGTTGGAGTGCTTTCTAGCACTGTGACTTCTTTCTTCAGAGGTTGTTCTCATAGCAGTGATCTCCCTGTTGTGGGAGTACAGTACATCTTGGTAGATCCACCTGGCGTAGAGATTCCATTATTTTTACGGTGGGAGACCCTTGTGGTTTGGGCTAAAGGGAAGTACCACATGTTCCTCTTTTGAGGATCCGTGGGAACGGGCCTGAGGAAGGGGTATCCAGCCCCGAAATGTTGCCCCCCTTATTCCACCACATCAGCTCCTTGTTTTGCCCTTTTTGGCATATTATTCCCCCTATTTGTTGTTTTTTCTCCCCCTCTTTTGTTTCTCCTTTTTCCCACTCCCCTCCCACCCTCCCCCCTCCCACCCTCCCCCTCCCTCCCTCCCTCCCCCCTCCCCCCCCCTTCCCCCCTCCCCACCCTCCCCCCCCCACCCCCTCCCCTCCCCCCCTTCCCACCCCTCCCACACCCTCCCCCCCTCACACCCTCCCTCCTCCCCACCCCCCTCCCACCTCCCTCCTCCCCCTCCCCTCCCTCCGCAACGCCTCCGTCTCCCTCCCAACGCTCCCCTCCCTCCCAACGCTCCCCTCCCTCCCTCTTATGCCGATTAGGCTTACTTCAGTTTTTACCCTTTGATCCCTAGATGTGTGTATTCATGCAGTATCTGTCACTGTAAATATATTTTTCAATTGTTTCATTATAAATACAATTTTGGCTTTTGATATATCACAGTGTTGAACTATTATTTCTACATTTATTTTCTTTTTGTGTGCTGGGAACACCCACCAATTTTCTGTATTAGTATTGGGAAGCTCCAGGGTCCCTCCCTCTGTTCCCGTGCACCTCACGTACTCTTATTTTTGGTTTAAAATTGGAGTGCTGCCTATAACGTCATACTTAATGTAAAAATTATGTTTTTATACTGATTTTAAAAACGTATTTACTTAAACATTGTTTTTAATAACCAGGAACAGGAAATTTTGAAGGTTGTGGGCATTAAATATGAAGTTGGGCCGCCGACACTTTGCTGCTTAAAACTGGCCTTTCTGGATCCTACCTCTGGCAAAATGAGCGGAGAGTCTTTTTCGGTCAAGTAAGTATTAATGAAAGAAATATGAAAGAAAATCTAATAGATAAATACAATCCCTGGTTTTGTGGCTCTAACAAAACCGTATGCAGCTGTTAAGAATGTGATTGGAAACCAGCATTGAACCCCTTTTGATGTCGGTGCTTTCTCATTGTTACGTTTACAGTCACCAGAGGCTACTATTGTAGCCTAGTGGTGCTCAGCTCCAGTTTCTTCTGTAGCTTTCGTGTCAGGGGTCCATGCCATATTTTTATTATTCTCTTTATTCATTATTCATATTTATAAATAATCTTATAACGCGATGCAAGCGTGGCTCCCAATTTTCGTATTTAGGAATACTTTACAGCACGATTATTGGTGTCTTAAATACTTTATTGTACAATGCATACAATTGTACGTTATTTCTAACGCGCTATAAGGGGGTTGAGCTGTATATATATATATATTTCAAGGGAACCTTCCACTGTGTCTCAAGAAAAATGTATTCTGCCTGTGCTCATGTATGGATGTGGAACTGGGGCCCTAAATGTAAAGATAATTCAGAAGCTTCAGACAACTCGAAGTATGGAGAGAGATGCATGCTGGGTATTACCCGAAGAGACAGGAAAAAGATTGAAGGGTTTCTAAACCAAACAAAAGTCTTTGACATCACAAGGGTAAAGATATTAAAATGGCGGTGGGCCGGACATATCGAAAGATTAAATTATTATGGAACCAGGATAGTACTTCACTAGATTCCAAGAGAGATTAACAGAGCAAGACGACGACCAAAAATAAGACGGGAGGATGAAATCCGCAAATGTGTTTGAGCGACGTGGAGAAGAGAGGCTGAAACCGCAGAACCTGGGAGATAATTGGGGCTGCTTCATCCAGCAGTGGGGAGACACGGGCTGAAGATGATAATGATATATACATCATGATTATATGTCCTATTGCCACCAGGTGGGAAAGGGTCACACTACAAAAAGAAAGCGTGGTTTGTATTTGTCTGGTTAGTGTTAGGTTTACAATCATTAACGATCCTGGAAGCTAATTGAAAGTGTTGCTGCCCAAACATGTACAATTTGTTTCAGATGTAAAAAGAAATTGGGTGTTGAACTACAATACCTCCCAAACTCGCAGAACGCGCTCGTTTTTCCTCTGTTTACCTATTAACTCAGTCATTTGTATTGACATTTTACAGCTGAAAACTAACTAGTAACCAGTAAAACTTAGAAGTTTCTCTTATGTTGCTGCCAAACTGTTTTAACGAGTATGTTTTTGTGTATTGTTTGCCTATAAGGTTGTTCATCGTGGGTGTTACGTGAACCTTTTTTTTGGGATTTCTTCCTAGGTACCACGATATGCCGGATGTTATTGACTTTCTTGTACTTTATCAATTCTATAAGGAAGCAAAAGAAAGAAATTGGCAAATTGGTAAGTGCTTAGGGATTCGCCTAACAAAATATATAATGGTAGATCCCAGGCAGTTTAATGGGTCCCAAACTGCACGGTGTGTGTGTTTGCGTGTGGTATAGTTGTCTGACCGCGGGAGCTTCCCAAGTCGCTTCCCACAGTGCTTTGCTTCTGCTAGTGCAAGGCATTGTGGGGCATGCCTTAGTAATCTCCTGCAGTGACCGCTATACCACCCACACTACCTGCACACACTGCGATGCGGTTCTAGAACCTGGCTAAGCGTGTGTTCCCTCTGAGTTCAGGGACGGTGTATTGCCGGGATCAGTCAGACAGTCTTGCTAGCGTTGTTGTGGTGAATAGGCAAATACACGTTATTAATTAAGGATTCGTGGAACAAATCTTTATTAGCAGGAGGGTCACAATTTTAAAAAGGCTTATTTCAAGTGCAAATGGATAGATGCTGCATTTCACAATGATTTCAAGCGAATAGTTTTTCTGCTTAATGGCTGCATGTATATGTGATGCCGTTGTATGATTCACAAGGAGGAATGTAAAACATCTGAATATGTTCAACCTTCGCCTCCCTTTGCTGTGTCTCACAGCGACACAAAGTAGCCCTGACACAAGTGCGCTCTCTGGGTTTCCCTATTACAGGAGACCGGTTCCGCAGTATCATAGATGATGCGTGGTGGTTTGGGACTGTGGAGAGCCAGCAGCCTTTCCAGTTGGAGTACCCGGATAGTTCCTTCCAGTGCTACAGTGTTCAGTAAGCGTGTGTGTGCGCGTGTGTGTGTGCGCGTGTGTGTGCGCGTGCGTGCGTATATCATATCATTAATATGAAAAAGAAGCTTACTGTCTTCTCATGTGCTCGACTGAGCAAGAACGCAGCATCCACGTAGGCAGCTAAATGAAATGCAACATGACTCCTCATTTCTTTAATCAGATATGGCTGGGTGGGAGGGGGGTGTTTTCCATTCTGTTAAAGTGACTCTAATTAAATTAACGATGGCCACAACCCTAATGGGAATTTCTAAGAAGGGTCCTTGCCCCCGTTACTGATTAATGAATGAGGCTGTAAGGATATAAGCAATTGCAGCTTTTAACGTTAGAAATTAATTTTAAATGTGTCATGTATGAATTTGAAATGAATTTAGTCTGTAACAGTTTATGTTGGTGAACAGTAGGCGTGTCCGTTTCCTGATTTTATCTTTTTATTTTATTTAATAGCTGGGATAATAATGAGAGAGAAAACATGAGTCCGTGGGACATGGAACCCATTCCAGATGGAAGTAAATATGCTTTTGTTTTTTGCCTTACGATTGGTAAACGTGTGCAGATAAAGACGATGCGAGAGGCTTTCATGCTTGTGTGTGCAGATAAAGGCAATGCGCGAGGCTTACATTCGTGTGTGTGCAGATAAAGGCCATGTGCGAGGCTTGCGTGTGTGCAGCTAAAGGCAATCTGCGAGGTTTACATGCGTGTGCATGCAGATAAAGGCAATGCGCGAGGTTACATGCATGTGTGCAGATAAAGGCAATGCGCGAGGCTTACATGCGCGTGTGTGCAGCAGCTTTGCCAGACGAGGTTGGTGCTGGCGTCCCGGTTACTGCGGAGGAGCTGGAATCTCTGCAATATAAACCCGTGGAAGGAGAATGGGGGTTGGACTCTAGAGATGAAGTGTGCCAGCGAGTCATTCGAGGAATCGATCCAATTCTTGCTCTGGGTATGTAACAGTCTATTGAAAGAACATCAGGACTTGCTGAGCGATGTAAAAAGGTACATTATAAGTGTCGCCTTCTGAAGGGAAGGGAGGGAGGTAGCTGCATTATTATGTTAGCAGGACTGGAGCCAAATGCACAGGTGTGGAGAGGACCATTTAATAGCCCTACTGAAAAGGAACCAATAGGTGAATGTTAATGTCTTTGCAATTAGTGATAAATACCAAATACAGGCATACCCCGCATTAACGTACGCTATGGGTCCAGATCATATATGTAAAGCTTCCTAATTTTAAGACCTGCTAAGGAACAGTGATTGTTATTATGTCCTGATATGTAAAACCATAGAATTTAAGAGGGTGTACTTTCTTTTTCACACCACTGCATGTCCTTACTCGCGAGTGTACTTAAAGTGAGTGTCCTTAAACCGGGGTATGCCTTTACATTTTGACTCCTACTCCGTATGTTGGGCTAAGATCTTCTCCAGCACTGGAAAGCATCCTCATGGTATAATGAGTTTTACAGCCCTGATTATAGATTGGTATTGACCTATTTTCTTGTTGTTTTGTTTCAGATTTTGCCAGCCCGTTCTGTTGCCCCGTGGACCTTGGCGCCTATCCCTCGTATTGCACTGTAGTAGCTTATCCAACAGACTTCAGCACCGTGCGAAAGAGACTTGAAAGCCTGTTTTATAGGTTCGATTTACTTCAATGTATAGTGGCCAGACTCGGGCGTTTCAGTGGTGTTTTCCAGAGGTCCCATGCATGAGCACACTTTATTTGACTTTTTACCGATTAGGCACATTGTAATGTTATTTTTTGGACATCTGCACTTAAATTAATTCTGTTCAACTGATTTTGTTGCTTTTCCAAGATGGCAATTATGGGAACAAAAGTTAGCTTTTAATATGAATGTAGCCGAAACAATAAAGGAACATGTTCGGTTCTAAATACAAATTAGATTTTTTTTATCATGTTGGTAAAAGGTTTCTTGTTTTTTTTTTGTTTGTTTTTTGTAGGTTTTTTTTTAGCACTTTATTTTTAATAAACATATTTCCATTAAAAGTACCCTGTAGATATTGTTGTAAAGTGAAAAATCTGCAGCGGGTATTTCCCGTGGTGCATAATCTTGGTCACAAAACTTATACAAATAGAAAGTGGGTTTTTAATTTAACATTTAACAACAATATTTTCCGCATTCTTTACCTAAAATGTGCCACGTGAATTTTACATGGTTAATTTCTGTAGTAAAAGGAAATCATTGAGAGAAAGAAGTTGTGTTGTGTCATCAGAGGGTAATTAAAGTATGACCGTAATTGTGACGTGTTATAGACGGTCCTAATGTGAGAGACGCGCAAAGCTCGCGCCCGAGTTCAGGAAACATACAGACGTGACCCTTTAGCACAAAAGTTGTGAGTCATTCAGAGCTGAGTAACATCGCGGTTATAACCCGCCAAGTACTTCCGCGCTTGAAATATGGCTTGTATTGGAGAGGCCGCGCTGTCAGCTCTTAAGCAAAAGCCCTGGGCGGGAGTTGGCATCATTAAACAAAATCCAGATACTGGGGGAATCGCTTGCAGATTGCGGCGAATTTCCGAGAAACTTTAAGCCCTTAAATGTTCTGGTTGGCCAGGAATCTGTTTTGGTCAAATAAAAAGTGGTTTGCCAACGCATTTTGGAAAGTTACACACATCTGTAGTTAGAATCTGAGTAAATGTTTAAAACTTGTTAAACAATGGTTATGCCTTAAACTTTAATCTGTAATGCAAGTATGTGTGTTAGACCAGGGGTGGGCATCTCCAGTACTCAAGGGCCACCAACAGGTTAGGTTTGCAGAATGTCCCTGCTTCAGCACAGGTGGCTCAATCAGTGGCTCAGTCAAAGACTGCACCACCTGTGCTGAAGCAGGGATATTCTGAAAACCTGACCTGTTTGTGACCCTTGAGGACTGAAGTTGCCCACCCCTGGTATAAATCCCTAGCGCTCACGTATTGTACATTTCTTGTTTTTAGGAGGATCTCTGCATTGATGTGGGAAGTCCGATACATTGAACACAATGCTCGGACATTTAATGAGCCCAACAGTCCGATTGTCAAAGCTGCTAAAATTGTAACCGACGTCCTGCTGCGCTATATTGGGTAAATGTCTTGCTTCTTTGTTTGTTTATCTTTTCGGAGTTTTTACAATTACTGAAGTGCCCAATCACTGTGTTTTTTGTATTGTTTCATAGGGACAAAAATTGCACTGATGTATTAGAAATCTATAACCAGGTGAAGGCAGAAGACCTCAGCAATACAGATGAAGAAGAGGAGGTGAGATACAGATGTTGGGGTACGGGGTTAATGGCCCCAATTATCTCACTGCGAACATTTAAAGCAGCAATACTATTTTCCTCCCTTTTTTTTCTTTCTTATTTCTATATGTAAAACATGTGACAATGTATAATTCTTCATGCTTACCTAAGCTGGCAATAGTTTGGTGCTGCTGTTATAAATCTGTAACAATCCTGCTTGTGTGCCTAACATAAAATGGCTGCTTCAGTCAGTGTAACTCAGCAGCTACAATGTATCCTTATATTACTACGGTAACATTATTTATTGTTAGTTTGCAGCTCAAACTATTGAGAATATTGGCAACAAATTATCCCAAACAGGAAAGTGTTGCAAAGATCTTGCACTCCTCTGTACCTGTGCTAAAACCCTGCTGTAGAAATCAAAGGATGCTTTAAAACGCATTAAAAATGGCATTAAGAGTTGCATTTAAAAAACAGTCACTTATCTAGTACTACACAACTGTTTTATTTAAAAAAAAAAAAACCCACAAGATTTCACGTTTTGCTGCTTTAACAAATGCAGAAGAATTATTTGATGTCAGTGACGCTCGATACATTTTGCTCGTGAAATGTCTCCTTTGAACTCGACATGAATTATTAGCGTTTGCAGAATTCTTACTTCTAAGATGACACATTGCATAAAACACTGTTTTATTTGTTTAGAATGTCGGGGCTGATGCAGAGTCTGACGGCCCAGGGACCTCAGCAAGGCCGGTGAGTACCCGTCTCACACCGCATCATGTTACATATTTGGGGATTTATGGGTTGTTCTTTTATCTCAAAAATATTATTGGAAATACTTTTTAATCTATGCAACACATAAAATTAAACAAGTGATTCACTTCCTTAATATTCACACACCCGGAAAGTAACAATTTGACTTATTTGTTTACTCTGAAGAATAGTTTTTCTTTTTCGAGGTCCCCTTTATTCATGTGCATCAGGCTACTTATGTGGGTCTGGGAGCAATGGAAAAGCTCCACAAGTCCTGTGATAAGTGTTAAAAAAAATGGATTTAAAAGGTGAATGGAAATGTGTATACTGTATCTAAATATAAAATTCACTAGTATAAAGCCCATAACCATAAATGGACGTGATTTATACTAAGATGAATTAAATAATGTGTCCAAAAGTCCGCAGTGTACAATCAGAACAGGTGAAATGTTCCAACCCAAAAAATAGTGTTCATTTGGTTTGAAAAAAAACACCACAAGATGTCCTATAAAAAGTTCAACGTCGAATACATCTTGGCGATTTCTGACAGCTCCCTCTGAGATGAACAGGATCCGCCAGAAATGTACAAAAGAAAATCCAGAAGCGCGCACTCCATAGTGTGAGAAGGCACCTTCATCTGTCGCAGTCTGATTTCATCATAATTACTTTGCAATCTAATGCGGCGTCCATGCTGCCAAAGGCCGTGCCGGGCACGATCGCAGTGCCTTAAGGCATTGATCACACCCATAGACCACGCGGGCGCACGTGCGCAACAGCAGAAGGGGGCGCGCGTTGCGCGAGGAATCAGTTGAAACTGATTTCTCGGTGCGACAGGCAAGCCACGCGAGCGGTTCGCCCAATGAGGGCAAACCAGCTCCGTGACGTCACACACACGCCCCTAGACACCCCCCGACAGCGTCTACCATGTCCGAAAAATACGCCCGCTTCACGCAGGTGACGTCATGGACGTGCACGCCTCCGTGCGGGCGAAGGCTGTTTGGACGCAGCCTTAGGAGAAAAGAAAAACAAAGAGTACCATGCAAATATTCAAAGTGTATCAAAATAATCGTTTCTTTGCTTCCCTCTTTAAGGTGATTTGCTCTACGAAAAGAAGTCTTCGCAGTGCTAATCCGGATGTATGGAAAGAGAAATGCAAGGAGCTGATAGATCTGATCTATGAGCGGGAAGATTCGGAGCCCTTCTGGCAACCTGTCAGTATGTCCTCATATCCTGTGAGTACACCAGCACCTGAGTGTCTGTACTGCGGATAGTTACATTATAAATACAGTTTGTGTTCATTATAAATGCAGTGCGTATTCCAACTAGAGGAACCCCTGTAACTGCTTCACCACGTTCCCAAGCTGCCACGTGGGTTACAGTACCCGGAGAATGGGCCTGTGCAAAGTACTGAGTAGAAAAATAAGGCAGTGCACTGCCCAAAGTAACAGGAGGCTCACGGTTTTTAGCAACAAAAAATAGATTTATTACATAAAAAGTGGACAAAAGGGTCCCCCATAGGCTGTAGCAGGGGTCCACCAACTAGTTTCAGGCAAAAATGCCCTTTATCAAGGTGTACAGAACAACCCAAAAAGCCCCAATTTATAATACAGCACTGATCGTGCTATCACGTGACGTCACGACCAATCAGAAAGCAGCACCTATTAGATGTGTCACATCAATACATTAAACTTTATTAGACCTCACATGTCTGCAAATACAAGGCAATGAGTATGGGCAAACAGGTAGTGCGCTCTGATTGGTGCACTGACTTCTGGAACAATTGTAACTTTTTTAAACTGACATTTAGAAACGTCCATGACAAAAAAAAAGGGGCTTCTTAAACCTTAGTGCAAAGATAAAAAAACAACAAAATATAGAGAACAGACATTCTACATAAGGACTAACATTAATAATACACTTAAAAAAAGAATATTAATAACAATTGCAGCTTAAAATTAAAAACATAAACATATGTATAAAGTGCTATTAATCAAAATTGTGAGAGAGATAATAATACATTAACTCCCATGAGGAATTTTAACTATGTCCTAGATGGCATGAATATTAAAAATTGACAAAAATAGCACAGTTGCACACAGAACATTTGCAAGACCAGGAGGGCACAAAATAGATTCATACATTATTGTTAAATGTTACTTAATCATGTATCCCCTCTTTCCTTTGAGATTACTAAGCACATAGACCAGAAATAAACCCTAAAATAAAAAAAAGAGAAGGGGAGAATCCCCTAAGTATGGAATCATGTATGTGTAATGTGCAAAGTAATGACCTTGATTCCCTCTGTAGGATTACCAGAATGTCATTGAGATTCCAATGGACTTTACATCGGTGAAAGCGATGCTTGAAGCTGGAAATTACAGCGATCCGTTGGAGTTCGGCAGGGATGTTCGACTTATTTTCAGTAACTCTAAAGCATATACCCCGAACAAGAAATCAAGGGTAAGAAATCCAGGGGACACATTATGGTTCTATGTTCTTCTGCATTTCCCTAAGCCAAAGAGACGCTTGTGAAGTGCTCAAACTGAAGGTTTGCTAAGCGGGTGGCACCTTAAGGCCCATTCAACACATAGCCCCACTTACCGGATATGGGCCATAGCTCTATTTGGCATTTCCATATCGAGATATTGTGAGCTTTTCCCCCACCGTTTTGAGAGTTTTTTGCGACTAAGGGATCTTATTTGACACATGGAAATCCGGGCCAGCGCTCTGTCCTGCGATGTTCTTTTAGTTATTGTGTTTATCTACTTTAATGGAGGAACGCGTTCTTGCAGGTTACCGAATACACATCTACTCCCTGCTTACTTGTCCTTCATGAAGGTTCGTCTCCACCCCAACAAATTATTAAGAAACCTCCTGCTCTTGTAGTTTGTAATCCAAGACTGAAATCTTTCAAGTCCCAATACTATCAGAAATGTAAATGTTACTATTTTAAAAATAATCTTTGTGTTGTGCGTTTTATTAATGCAAAAAAAAAATAACCGTTTAATAGTAATTGGCTAAATTGTCACATCCAAAATCCAACCTTTGATACTGCAGTGTATGGGCACAGTGGCATCTCATGCTATAAATCAGGGGTGGCCAACTGCAGTCCTCAAATTTCACCAACAGGTCAGGTTTTCAGGATATCCCTGCTTCAGCACAGGTTGATCAATCAGTGGGTCAGTCAAAGGCTGTACCACCTGTGTTGAAGCAGGGATATCCTGAAAACCTGACCTGGTTGTGGCCCTTGAGGGCTGGAGTTGGCCACTCCTGCTATATACCGTACACAATACATGTGCAACTTCAGGTACTATATTTGCAGGCTGTTCTAATGCACACGTTCTGCAGGTTTGTAGTGTGATTTTGTTCTAATGGCTGTAAAACCTCTGTTTTTCCCAGATCTACAGTATGACGCTCAGGTTGTCTGCTTTGTGCGAAACATACGTCAAGAATATTATCTCTGATTACAAATCGGCCCTAGTGTTCCAGCAACGGAAGAGGCAGAGTTACCGGAAGCGTACCCGTATCCGGAGCAGCAGCAGCAGCAGCAGCACGGCCTCCAGCAGCACCACCACTTCTAGGTAATGGAAATGACATAGCAATCTTTCTGACTTCATGTGTCCTTGTGTTGAAGATACGGTTGTGTTATGTTATTGGTCACTTCCCTGCTTCTTGCTGAAGATATAATAGAGCTGTTATCTGGCTGTCGGTTCATTATGTTTTCTTGTTGCAGTCCTAAAGGAAAACAGAAAAAAATGAAGCTTCAACTGAAACTGAACCAGACGGTCTCTCAGCCTTTGCCTAAGAGCAGCTCTTCTTCTTCGTCTGAAAGTAAGAGGCACGCGAATAGCGTCAGACACCCTACAGCCCCCTCTATAATTCACATGTCTTAGGCCGGTCTGCACCCCTGCCTTTCAACCATTATCACCTAGCATACAGTGCTCCCACTGCAGCACAGATTCTGGGAAATGACATGCAAATGAGCACACAATGTGTCACCTTTTGCCTGAATTATCCATTCACATGGAGCCCATTTAAGCAGATGCATCGCCATTCACACAGCTTTTAAACACAGCATGGGAGTAGCAAAGCAAGTCAAACCACTCACAGACATGTTTCAACCTTGATGGGTTTCATCAGTGTGAGGTTGGTTTATGCTTGCTTTGCAATATTTCTAGGCTGGGTAGGTTTACCATTACATTTTAAGTTATGGTGGGTGAAGAAGGCAACGAAAAACCTCCAACGTTAGCATATTGCCAATAAAGAATATCACTTGTGAGCACATTCACATGTCTCAGACAGGTATGCACCCTTTCAACCATTATCACCTAGCATGCAGTGCTCCCATTGCAGCAAGGGATTCTGGGAAATGACAAGCAAATGAGCACACAATATGTCACCTTTTGGCTGGATATCCAGACACATTGTGTGCTCAGTCTTTGACTGAGCCACTGATTGAGCCACCTGTGCTGACACAGTGATATCCTGAAAACCTGGCCTGCTGGGGGTCTTTAGGACTGGAGTTGAACACTGCTGTCAACTGATATAAATAGAGGATAACATTAGTTCTATATGAAGCTTTTCAACCTTGTTAGCTGCTTTAGGCCGTGATTATACCAAAAAAACGCCCGGAGCGATGCCGCGCAGCACCAAAACAAATGGTATGCATCCCCGCAAAGCGCTTATACCTGCCGTGACTGTCGCGCTGCTTGCTACTGCAATGCGGGAGACAGTTGAAGCGTTTTCCAAATGAGCTTTCTGGTTGCGATGGCCGCGCCACGTGACGCAGCCGTCCAATCAAAGAGCAGATACCTGCCTGGTCTCCCCTGCAGTCGCGCGCGCTGAATAACGCTCTGCAACGTTGCAAATGTCACATCACAGATGCGCGTTCGTATTGCAATGCATCTGTATAATCGCAGCCTTATGATGCCAAAGAAATGTAGTTCGTTTATATGTCGTCCACTCTTCTGACCTTAATACCTTTTGTGTGTGTCTGTGTGTTTCATTAAAGATGTGTGTTACCGGTTTGATACTTGTCATGTTGTGTGGTAGAACAGCAAGCTGCGCATTGTAAATTCTGGCTGTTGCTAAAGGTTTTGTAACTGTGTTCCTAGCTCATTTCATTTTATGGAGAAAGAATAAAGATGTACTAAACATTGATTTAATTCCCAGTGTCTGATACTGCAGAGGAGTCTGGGAAATTATTATTACTCCCTGATGAGGAGCCGTCGTCATCATCTGGATCTAATAAGCAGAATAGGAGCGAGACGGACTTGGACCAAGCAAATGGTACCAGGGCTAAATCCACTCCAGTGAAAGGTAACACGCTGTTCTTTTTGTGTGTTTGTTCCTTGTAGCGTTTGCGTTAATGTTGGCTTCTTTTAAACCTGCTGAGATTATTCACAGCCTTATGCTGCTATAGAAGTCGTTTAACTCAACAATGCGTTGTAATGTGTTATTTTCCACATCCGATGCTATTTACTTGACCAACAAGAAAATTCTTCATAGATCCAAAACCAAACTTCTTCTTAGAATGAGGATAGAAGGAATGATCCTACCAAAGGTGCACTCATTTGAAACCTCCAATTTTTCTTAGCTGCACCCCCTAAACATTATATAACTAAATATAAAGAAAGAAATGGCCACAATCAAATGTTGCTAGTATGTCACCATAATATATTATACTGGTGGCCACCCGTTCCCACCGATGAGAGAAGGTTTTTGTTGGAATTGGTCCCAGGTGGCACAGTAAAATAAAAATCTTGTTCACAGCACACAAAAGGCGAAAAAGAGGTGATGTAAGTCAAAGAAAATTTTAATAGGCAACAAAAAAAAAACACAAATCCACATGGGATGAAAGTGTCAAACTACAACACATCTCCGAAAAATGTGAGAAAAAACATGGGAGAGATGGGGATGGGTGGGGAAAATGTAAAAGTACAGGGAAAGGGGGGCGGCAACGTTTCGGGGTAAGAACCCCTTCTTCAGGCCCATTCCCAGAAGACACACAATGCCTAATGGTACTTCCCTATTCCCTGTACAGTTCTCCCTATCGAAAACACCAATGAAATGGGTAAATGAAATAAATATAACCTCACAGGGGATTGCAGCAAAAAGTATGAAACCCACACAGGGGCTCGCAGCAAACAGTCCAAAAAGCAGTCCAGGACTTCCAAGCAAACACTTAATAGGGACCAGAATAAGTCCAATGAACTACTGGGTAAAAGAGTACCCAAGTTTCACTCCCTACACGAAGGTCTGATCACTTGCACTGAAAGTCAAAAGGAACCAGCAAGTGTATACGTAGTAATACCAGAGAGACTATACAGACGCAGGTTATGCTGATGCAGACCCTGTGTGTTTGCTCGTGTAGATTCCGAAGTTGCAGTCCTCCTATTCCCTAGGTACTCAGTGGTTTAGAACAGTATTTGACATTACACCGATGCATTAAACCTCATTATGTGTTGATAGAGCGCTGGAGAAGTTTGTTATATAGTTCTTCAGTGATGGAATGGTGATTAGATGCTTTCCAAATCTTACAGGTCTTTTCTTGTGTAATGTACGCAATATAAACCGCTCCTTGTTTGTCCACTTACGGCGCAATCATTTTGCGAAATAAACCGGCCTCGTTCTTGGCATTTATATCTAATAAAAGCTGCTAGTAATGTTAGAGATGTTACAAAGTGATTTCCCCGGCCTGCAACTCCAGTATGTGCTTAAGTGGGACTGTTCTTGTAATTAATATGCCATTGTTAAAGTTATTTCTTGTTCCATAAATATAGTTCCATGTTGTACAAACCTTTTTCTGCATATAGGCATTTCATCATTACGTAAGTATGGAGACTGATTTTCCCAAATCTGAGCACTGTAGTAAAATGTGCCATAGCAGGCATACAGGTACTCCTGCCTTCTGGTCATGATTGATGTTTAAGAAATAAACACCTCTATTTACTTGTTAACTGGTCCTGAATTAAGGAAATGTGTGTGTTTTTTTTTTGTTTTTCATTTTAGTTGAGCATACCAATGGCCCACTTACAAATGGCGATGGACGTGACACACCAAAGGCCAAAAAGAAGTTGCTACGTTCAGTCGAAGATAAAAGTCTGGGAGAAGAGGAGGAGAAAATTGAAGAAGAACCCAAAAGGGGTCCCTGTACACCTTCATGTGAGGGTGGAGAGTCCGTGTCAAGTTTAAGTTCAAAGAGCGAGTCAGAGTCTGAGTCCAGTTCAGATTCTGAATCGTCTACCAAATGGGATCAAGATTATGTTGAGGGAGACCATGATTACAGTAAAGTAGCACGGACAAAACTTAAAAGAAAGCTATTTAATAAATCTGGCGACGGGAAGAGCAAAGGAAGAGGTCGGGCCCGAGGAAGGGGCAGGGGAAGAGGCCGGGCAAAAGGTTACGGTCGTGGAAAAGGTGGAGGTATCAAAAAAGGTAGAGGTAGAGGTCGAGGCAGAGCAAGAGGTCCATGGAAGAAAGAATCCCCCAGGGGCCCCGGGTTAAAACGTGCACAGCTGACTGATGATGATGATGATGACGACGATGACGATGAAAGTGATTTTGTAGGGCAATTGAGGAAAAAGGCCAGAATAAACACCAGAAACCAGGGCAGAAGAACTGTGTTGTACAATGATGATGATTCAGACAATGACCATGATAATTTGGTGCAAAGTGATGATCCTTTGAACCTTGGAACATCCAGATCTGGAAGGGTGCGTAAAATGACAGAAAAGGCCAGAGTGAGTCACCTTATGGGATGGAATGGCTGACCAATGTCCAATAAGTGACTGGAAATAACTTTTATTTTAAAAAGGGTCTTCTACTGCAGGGATTTTACCAGAACAAATTCCTAGTAGGATATTTGTGGAACTCGCTTTTCATGGTGGTGCTTTTTTTTTTGGTGCAGTTGTAAATTTATTACTCGATAACATTTTAAGGCCAAGCCTTACTTTTAAGGTCTTAAGAATTGACTTTACGTCCACAAATCCAACACTACAATTCTAAAGGTGCAGCTTCCAGCTCCATATGAGTGGCATGAACTCTTTTAGCATCATGGTTATAGCTTTTGTGTGTGTATTATAGAATAAGCACCTTTTTATAGAGATTTTATATGGTTTTGTGAATTTTATGCTTCAAATACAGAAAATAATAATTTTTGCACACGATACCAACCCTGATGGCAGCTATAAAATGTTTACAGTTTATAAATTTTTCTGGGGATCTCAGTAATTTAATCTTCCAATGCCAAATGCTCATTATGTGAGTTAAACTAAAGTATATCATTGACTATGGTTTCAATCCACTCTTAAGTGTTTGTTTGGTTAATATGTTTTTTTGGAAATAGGTTTAAAAGTGACATGGTGCTGGTGCCTTTGTAAATATGAATCCGTTTTTCCACTTTGGGGTTAATTCTATATTGTCCAAAACGGACAGTATGGGGTTCGGGCAAGAACCATCCAGGCGGACAGTATACTGTAGTATATAAGGCGCTTTGTGTCATAATCTGAGCATTGCCGTTTTTATAGTATAATAACAATGGCAGAATATGCCAAATGTAAGATTTGCCTATATTTAGATCCTCTAAATATCACTGTCTGTAGTATTGGTAATACAGGGTCTTAAATTGAAGCTTTTCCTTAGCAGCTTGCTTGCAATGGACAACATGAAGGGAAAGCAATGCTAGCAGCCCGTGTTTGCTTTGTAGCTGCAAAGCTCGAGCTTTACTGAAATGGATGGGGGATTTGTTACCATGTTCCTGAATGGCAGCATAGCCACAGTAGTATGTTGGCTCTTGTAATCATTTGAATACCAGACAGGAGAAGTTCTGCAAGTGAGAAGAGAAATGTGTTGGAGGATGCTCTTGCTTGAAATGGGGGGTAAACAAAAATACCAATTGGGTTATGTACAAAAGTAGCCATAATCCTCATCGGTAGTACAAATGTGAATCTGTTAAATAGACAATGAATGGTTCTGCAATACAAAAATTGCCAAACTGGATTAATTTCACACACCACAAATAGGTTGGTTGTCATTTTGGTTGAATATATTTGTATTATTGTAATTCTAGTCTTAAGAGCCAGGAATGTGCAAAACTCTGGTCCATTCTGAAACAGGACATCATATTGTAAGCTTTCTCTGAGATATGCCAGTCTTCTATTTGTTAGGTGAACACAGTGGCATAAGACACATCTGTTGTTATTGATTTGCCGAATACGGTGAGGTTTTACATACGAGATAGATTTCACCGGAAGCTACAGTATATCAGTCATTAAAAAATACATTTGGAAACATTAGTTTTATTTGTGCCAAATTTCTCTTTTACAGGAGTTGTTCGCAAAAGTGAGAGTAAGAGGATTTGATACAAGATAATAATGGTACAGAATTGTAAATCGCATTAAAGCATGTTGGCATAGAGGGGACTGGTTCTTTAACAATGGTGTATTCATTCTAAACAGGGCTAATGGCAATAATGCCCGACTTGCCACTGGTGTTCCCAGAATGTAAGCCCAATTCAGGATTTCCCCAAAAATGATGTTAACTTGCTCCCATTGGTAAAATACAGATAACGGAGTCTGTTCTGCATCCCTCCGAACTTACTGAGATGATTCTGGAATGGTCATTTAATATATACTTTTATTGATCAGTTGTTTTTATTTTTGTTTTAAAGATGTTAAGTGCGTTTGTTTAAGCCGTTCTGCTGTTTTCAGTACCACTATATAGAGGATTCTACGTAACATTTGGTGCTTACATGTGTTCCTTGATTCTTATTCTTATATTGGAGAGGGCTTCCTAACCGGTTCCCCTTTTATGATCAAACCATTTTAATTCCGGCACCACATCACTTACCTTGTCATATCTTCCATTTAAAACCGGCGCTTCGAAGCGTCAATGTGAATACGGTCACTGTACTGTGATAGGTGAAGCCGCCACTATTCCTAACCTGCCTTTGCTACATATGGTTCGTGGCATATAACACTTGAAGCTGGTTTATCCCAGCAAAACAAGGCGGATTGTTGCTATTAATAGTTCAGGTGCTAACACATTATCTCCAAACAATTGTATGTTGTCCCTGTGATATGAGAAAGAAGAACTTGCATTAACCAGAACTTGCATTAACCAATCTATTCAAATAGAGAAGCATTATTGGGTTCTTTTTCTACTGCAGTACTTCTGTTATTACCAATGGTTTACCTGCTGCCTGCAATTGTTGCCTATTTCAAACACACAAAGCTAATATTCCATCCATTTTTGCAAAGTTTTTTTTAAGACAGTTTTCATACTCCTTACATTTGCGTTACTGGGAAGCTATTTAGTGCTAAGCAGCCAAACAATAGAAAATTCCGTGTTGTTTTTCGTCCTCTGACCTATGAGATAGAGGGCCTTATGCAGAGAGCATCGTTATTTCGAAATTCGCCATTTTTTGTACAATTTCGCGCAGAAACCGGCAGAAAATGGCGAGTTCCGAAAAACGCGCCATTTTGTTTTTTCAATTGCTAAAACTCGCCTCGCGGCTGGCGAGAACCTCCATCTCGCCATTTTTAAAACTCTCCGAATGCAGAGAGGTGCGAACGGCATAAAGCGGCTGTTCGCGCCAAAAAATGCCGCGATTCTCGCATTTTTGCCGCGCCAGGAAAAGATGGCAAGATGGCGCTCGCCGCCTATAGTAAAGGGGAAAAAAAGGCGCGAATTTGTTTTTACACGTTTCTGAAGCGCGCATCTCGCCAATTTAAACTCGCCACACGCATCCATGTTAAACATAGCAGAATTCGCACTTTTCTGCATATGGAGAATAAAACTCTCCAAAAAAGCTACTTTTTATGAAATTCGCCAATTTTAAAATTCTATGCTCTCTGCATAAGGCCCAGAATCATTTGGTTCTTGAGTTTTCAGTTAGTCTTTAGTTTGGGCTTTTTAGAACTATTTTCATGCTGCGAGCAAGCAGAACATTTTTATAGTGGCCCAAACATCACTTTGAAATGTTGGCTTATGACAGAAGTATAGTTCATTGTTCAAGTAGCCGTTTATTCCTGGGGAAATGATTTGTTCTAGTTTTGTTACCTTTTAAGGGACAACATGAGTTCTTCTGCGATGCACAGAGTTTTCTAAACTTAACAGGGCCCTGCAAGCTATGCACACCACGATAATATCTATGAAGAACTGTCATGTTGGTATCTTTTAAAATGTAGCACAAACTAAAATGAATGCCTATAAAAGATAAACATAAATGACCATAGAATAGTTTTCTGCAAGCAACACATTGTACTGCAGCTGAGCATGGAGAATATAATTTATTTGTATTTGCTTTTTTTTTAGTATTATATTTGGGTTTCTATGAATTATATTTTTTTACGAGTGTTTAAGTTTACTATTATGGATTCGTTTTGGGTAAGTGATAATAGCTATTTAATGGGTACTGTTAAACAAAAGCAGCATTGGCATTTTCAGTGGTTATAGCCATTATTTTGTAATTATGCCCAAGTACCACAAACCACTTACCCTAAACTTTGTAAGTATTGTTGGGGAACATTGCCACATTAACGGCTACACACTTGAAGACAGATTTTTCCACTTCCAAGAGAATACTACTTTTGTGTTAAAATGTGGGTTTCATTTTGGTCCACTTCTGGCTCTGTCTAATTATCTGTTAATGATTTAAGATGTAGAATTCTCTGTTTGGGTCTGAATCTGAATATTTACCCTCCAGCTCTGACCATTTCTCCAATTCTAAATCCACACCAGCAAAAAAAAGTTTAGTATTTGTGTTCTGTGGGAGTTAATCATTAAACTACGATAGTGCCGATCAGGGCACATCTGCGTAGACACTCCCATTGAATATAATAGGGGTTTCCGTGCAATAGTTCTCCCCATCAGTACTATTGCAGCTTAATACATAACACCCTATATCGGGGGTGGCCAACTCCAGTCCTCAAGGGCCACCAACAGGCCAGGTATTCGGGGTATTCCTGCTTCAGCACAGGTGGTGCAGTCATTATGACTGAGCCACTGATTGAACCACCTGTGCTGAAGCAGGGATATTCTTAAAGCCTGACCTGTTGGTGGCCCTTGAAGACTGGAGTTGGCCACTCCTATCTCATATCTTTGAATGTGTGTTAAGGACTGTTATGTAGAAAATGTGTAACTTTGTAATCTGTTAAGAAAATAATAATAATATAAGTATCTAGTTGAAGTATTTTCTTTTTTTTTTTTTATCGACTTCATTAAATATTTATCACTTTACAGTAAATGAAGGCATTTGATAATAAGCCTTCATGGCTAAAGCTATTTACCCACAACATAGATTTATAATGTATTTCAACATTTGGGCATCTTTTGGTTCTGATATACAAACTAGAAAATGTCTTAATACTTTACGCTCTGCAATATTCATGTATTTAGTTAGGTACCACTCACTGCTGGAAGTCATACAGGTTCGTTGAATATTCCACTAAAATCATTATCCAAGCAATCCAGCTGCCAACAACAATTCTCCCGATGTTTGTAATGTAAAAGATATAAATGATATGCCAACTACATTGCACAATATTCTGCTCATAAAAGATGTAGGCAGAACGATGAAATTCTTCTGAAAAAGAGGCAAGTGCCCTGAAATGTGAGCACTCGGCCAATATCTGACCTTATAGTGTTTGAGTACATATTACCTTGAGCACACCCCCCTTCCCCCCCTGATGTAGATTACCACGGCATGTTTGGTAGCTCTGGTGAGGTAGGTTTGAGTTGCCACACTTTAATGTATTATCTCTGACAAAGAAAATCTGCCTCGGTCGTTTTCCAATTGGTTATTCAGTAGAACGTTTTCCCGATTCTTTTGCCTGGTACCTACTAGTGTGTGAATTGTAAAATTGCAATACCCGGTCATCTAGTGTTCATGTAATGCAAGGGTGTCATTTGTAATTTAACATGAAGATAGCCATGTGGTTCTGCCATTGGCCCGTTTCTGACCTGAATTGATTCTGGAAGAATACACAAGTAATGATGGTGCACTTTTGAAATGGACCACTTTTTTTTTAATTTTTACATTATCGATTCTCACTATAAAACGACCCTAGTCAAAGGCTTTTAAGTGATCGAAGTATTATTTAATGAATGTGTCTTTATAAACTGGAAAGCGCATTCCGTGCTTGTTTATGGATTCGGTATCCATAATGGATACTGGTTTATGGATATTGGTATAACCTCCTTATGATCCCGCTGAAGTCACCTTGATCCTGTCATCATAAACCTGTCTGCCAGACCAACTACAAACCACATAAAATCTCCCGTGTCAGAGATCTTCGTGGTTTACAGACTCTTGGCATTGAAATGGGTACTAGTGTGATGTAAAATGTGACTTGTTTTGCTGAATACATTTTTGTTTTTATACTTTAATTCTCTACAGTTCTTTAAATTAACATATAGGATTGCCTTTTGAAACTGGGCTCCGATGGCGTTTGGGTATTTAAAACATTATTTCCTTGTTATGCTAAGGTTTTCTACTGCTGATTTTACACGATCATTCTTACAAAGTTTAATAAAAAATAATGCATTAACCTACCACAACTGCATTAAATGGCTTCATCATATGGGTTGGACTTCTGCATAACGTTTTAGGGGGATGCTTTGCCAAGTCTTTACTGTACAGCAGATGTCTCAGGTCCTCTTAAATAAAACTTCAGGGATTTTGTATTGCTATGTTACCATGGCAAACCAAATGTAGTATTTATATGCAATGAGGTGTAGTTTTTGTATTGTAAAAAAATGTACATTTGTAAAAACAAACAAAAAAAAACATTGTTTTCTAGAGTTTTTTTTTGTTCCATTTGCTTTTATGTATTTTCCTTTTGTTTTTTGTTTTGTTTTTTAATGTGGGACTGTCTTCAATAAAGAAAACCTTTTCCTTGGACTTGTTGTTCTTTGTTAAAGATCTGCTGAATTGCTAAGCGCTTTTCTGAAATGCAAAGTCTGTATTACCAGACCACTACCAATATGTTGAAAGTAATATAAAGCGGCAGGTGAATCGTTGCAATACATGGAGATCGTCTTTGTAGCTCACTGGCGAGCCAGCACCAGGAAAAACATGCAGTTTCACTTCCCGAATTCAGAGGTTGCCATGTGTTTTATGAACGTAGTTTGTCATATCAGTGACTAAGGGAGTTTGTAATGACTGTTCTAATGGAACACCTGCCATCAGCAACACTGAAGGGAGCTGTACTTTTCACTCACCAATTGGATCATTGGGAATCTGGGTCAGCTAATTGCTATGAATTAGTGACTCATTTTCCTTGGTTGGTCCGCTAAGTTACAATATACAGAAATACAGGCAGTCCTCAGTTATCCAGCGGATTCCCTTCTGGAAGTAGCGTTTGATAGTGAAACCGTTGGAAAGTGAGTCCCATGTTAGTCAGTGGCGGTGAGCGTTGGATAACGCATTCCGGCGTAGAAACACGGTCCTTAGGGTTGCATTGTAAAGCGTTGGATATGCTATTCGTCGTAAAGTGAAACGTTGGATAACAAAAACTACCTGTACAGTTATTTTATGTGTACAAAGATATAACTTGTATTCATGGGTATCCATCTAGCAGTTTAAAAAATCTGCTAGTATACTTGTATCAATTTTTTTTTGTTTTTTTAGAAAAGTCGGGAACGGATGATATTGCAGTGATTGCATGGTGATGTTGCAGTGATTGCATGGTGATGTTGCAGTGATTGCATGGTGATGTTGCAGTGATTGCATGGTGATGTTGCAGTGATTGCATGGTGATGTTGCAGTGATTGCATGGTGATGTTGCAGTGATTGCATGGTGATATTGCAGTGATTGCATGGTGATATTGCAGTAGCCTCCATATACAATATGCAGTCAAGATATGCTGGTAAAGAGGATACGGGCCAAGCAGAGATTGGCGTAGGCAACACTGCAGGAGGAGGTGCGGCAGTGAAGGCGGGGGGGGGGGCGGCCGGTCGGCGGGGGTCTCCGGTCGTCCAGCCACAGCTGCTCAACTAAAGCTAAGTCAGGTTTAGTTGAAACTACTTGGAACTGTTAGGAGGTTTTACACTTTTACACTTACACTATGTCACTTCTTACACTTTGTTGACCTGCCGGTGTGAACTACCCTAGTAGTTCGTCGGCGCCTCGAAAAAGGTACCTCATGGAGCTAGCCCATGAGGACCGCTCTCCCCTACAGAGGACAGATCTACAAAGGCCTGGTAGCACAACCCAGTGGTGCCAGGCAACTGTCCAGTCCGTAGGGCCGAAGAGCCGGATCTGGCTCACCCCAGACAAGGCTCTTCCCACTTAGTTTATTTTTTTTGCGCGCTCCCTCCCTACCCTCCCCCTCCAGGCCACCCCGCCATATCGATGCGCAGAACCCCCATGATAAAAGATCACCCACACCTACTCCATCCGAGGTCCTACAGGCCCATTCCGAGACCACCCAGGTCATACAGTTCATGAGGCATCAACAATGTTACACACCAGGAAAATGCGTACACATAATACGACTTAAATGGCGTTAAATATCATCTCTAACAATGTCAACGGCTTTTACAGCCCCATAAAAAGGAAGGCCGCATTCATAGATTACAAAAGGAAAAAAGCAGACGTGCTCCTCTTGCAGGAAACCCACTTCCGTACTAGCAGCTCCCCTAAATATTTAGATAACCACTATAAGCAATTCTACCTAGCGTCTGCCACGGAGAAAAAGAGAGGGGTAGGGATCCTCTTTCATAATAGCGTCCCCTTTACAATGCAGACACTCAGGAGGGATAAGGCAGGCAGATTTCTGATTGTCGTGGGAATTATCCACGAACAACCGATCACCCTGGCAACGCTATATGCTCCTTGTGAGCAAAGTCATGATTTCTTCAGAGACTTCTTCCAAAAATTGTCCCAGATAGCCAAAGGCCACATTATCCTGGCTGGTGACTTTAATCTCACGATGAACCCAAACCTGGATAGGTCGGGCACACCCAGACGTGGGCAGCGCAAGGCAGTAGAGGCTCTAAAGAAGGGACTTAAGAAAAATCAGCTGACTGATATCTGGAGGGAGTTATATCCCACAGAGAGAAATTACACCTTCTATTCCCATCCCCATGACGCATATAGCAGAATCGACTATTTCTTCATCTCTAGTAGACTGGTCCCCTTGGTCTCCTCTACAAGGATCCATGATATTTCGTGGGCTGACCATGCACCTATAGAGCTACGGTGCACTCAAATTCGTTCTGATAGGCCTGGTGCAAACTGGAAGCTTAATGAGTCGCTGGTAAAAAAATCCCAGATGTCTGCGGAGCAGTAAGCGAGGAAATTAACCAATTCTTTAAGATTAATCATGGTTCAGTAAAATCATACTTTACCCTCTGGGAAGCCCATAAGGCAACCATAAGGGGCACATTAATTGGTATAGCAGCGCGCAGAAAACGTGAGAGAAACACCAAATTGGTGACGCTCCAAAATAAACTACATGCCCTCACAACAAGGCACAAAAAACGACCTGACCCGCAGATATTAACGGAAATAAAGAACACCAAAATTGAACTAAACCTTCTGCTGACCTCGCAGGCAGACAAGTCACTGAGTTGGTCAAAGAGGAAATACTATGAAAAGGCAAACAGGCCAGATACTATGCTAGCGCGCAAATTACAAACCAAACACTCAAATTATAATATACAGGCAATCCGATTAAAAACTGGGGCCTCTACATCAAATCCGAAAAACATAGTAGAAGAATTCAGATCTTTCTACGAAAACTTATATAATGGAGAGAAAGTGGCACATAATACCAAAACCACAAGGGCCGCAGAAGATTTTCTGACGAGCGCCAACCTGACAGGGCTAGATGAGGTGGACAGAGGGGTGATGGAAGCGGAGTTCACAATGGACGAACTTACCCAGGTCATAACAGACCTCAAGCCTTCAAAGGCCCCAGGCCCAGATGGCTACACAGGTTTGTATTATAAGAAGTTCATTAAGAACCTGGCCCCATGGCTGCTCCGAATGTTTAATGCCGTATTGGCGGGAGCCGTGTTCCCGGAGCAGATGCTTCAAGCGTCTATCTCAGTGATTTATAAGGAAGGAAAAGATCCGCAAGATTGCAAAAGTTATCGCCCAATCTCCCTCATTAATACTGATATTAAAATATACGCCAAACTAATAGCCAATAGATTGAGTCACATCCTGCCCAGACTTATACGTCCAGATCAAGTCGGCTTTATTAAAGGTAGACAAGCTGCGGACAACACCCGACGAATCATTGATCTGCTAGAGATAGCCAATAATAAGAAAATACCAGCTATGATGTTGAGTCTGGATGCAGAAAAAGCTTTTGACAGGATTGACTGGCCGTACTTACGAAAGACGCTTGGGGCGTTTGGCTTTGGGGACAAGGTGAGTGGCGCTATAATGGCGTTGTACTCCGGCCCCGCTGCTAGGGTCATACACCAGGGATTCCCATCAAATACATTTCAAATTAAAAGCGGTACACGACAGGTGCGCCCATTATCTCCCCTTTTATTCGCCCTGTGTATGGAACCACTAGCAGCGCAGATCCGCAACAACCCGGATATCTCAGGGATCAATATAGACTCAAAATCCCATAAGGTTGCCCTGTATGCTGATGACATCTTATTGATGGTCTCTAGACCCCTTACCTCTCTGCCGAACCTATTTGACCTGCTGAATAAATTTAATAGGTTATCTGGATTTAAAATTAATCAAACCAAATCAGAGGCCTTGAATATCAGCCTCCCAAAAGCAACAGAAAAACTACTGAGTCTGAACTTCAATTTCAATTGGCAATCAAAACATATTAAGTATCTAGGAGTTCATATCACTAAAGAATATAAGGGCATCTACGAAGCAAATTATCCCAAACTGATTTGAACCCTAAAAGATGATCTGAGAAAGTGGATGCCATATAGGATCTCCTGGATTGGTAGGATACATAGTGTAAAGATGAATCTCTTCCCCCGTATCCTATACCTTTTTCAGACTCTACCAGTGCCACTGAGACTGAAGGAAATACTCTCACTCCAGTCTGAAATCTCCAATTTTGTATGGGGCGGGAAAAAATCGAGAGTAAACAAGACAATTATGAGAAAGACAATTCGGACAGGGGGACTAGCGGTACCTTGCCTGGTACCTTACTACAAGGCGGCGCAAATGTGTCAACTCACACAATGGCAGATCAACCCAGCATTGAAAAGATGGGTGGATCTGGAGACATCAGTCTGCTCCCCATTGGAGTTAGACAATATATTATGGTTACCTAAAACAGCCGTTAAATGGACTAACCGGCCGCTTTCCTCGATGATCAACTCATTGGCGATTTGGGGGGCCGCTAAATTTAAATATGCACTAACATCCAAACATTCGCTGATATCCCCGCTATGGGGTAACCCCGACTTTGCACCAGGATTACCAGAACACACCTCAGAAATTTGGAAACAAAATAGATATAATCGACTGAGAGATCTGGAGGGGATACCAAATAAAATTAAATCATTTGAACAAATTAGATCTGAGAAAAATATCCCACATTCTGAATTTTTCCTGTACCTCCAGCTCAGGGCGTACTTTAACAAGAACACGCCATACCCACCATTAACTACATTCGAAAAGCTCTGTCTGACTGAAACAGACACACGGGGACTTATATCGCAGATTTATGGAGAAATAGTGGGTTCTGGGAACACACGACAAGAGCAAAAACTGGCATACAGAATTAAGTGGGAGACTGATCTGGGAGAAGTCCTGGAAGAGGAGGACTGGTCGGCCATATTTGAGGCGGCAGTCAAAAACTCTATCTGCACGACTTTGAAGGAAAACGCATATAAAGTAATGATGAGATGGTACCTCACCCCTCTGAAATTATCAAGGTTTGGGCCAGGATACTCCCCGCTGTGTCCAAAACCGTGTGGAGCATCGACCGACCTGTTGCATATGCTGTGGTCTTGCTCCCGTATCTCACCCATTTGGGAAGAAATTAGAAATTGGATCCAGAAGATTTTTGATCTCACAATTACCCCGGACCCGTGGCTGTTCCTCCTGAATAGACCATGGCCGGGACTCTCTAAAACTGGTAATAAATTAGTTGCACATTTCGCAACGGCAACGCGGTGCGAGATCGCAGCTATGTGGAAACAACCCGAAACCCCAAATATCCCCAAGATTAGAAATCGAATGTGGTACATATGCCAGATGGAGAAATTAACGAGTTTGCTTAATGACACTGGTGATAAATATCTAAAAGTCTGGTCGCCTTGGTTGGAACAGACCGATATCCCGGGGATAGAGGTCACCACAATCTGGCAATAATAGTTCAAAATGCGTTTTCATTCGAAGGACGGGAACATTGCAGCACACATCCCGGGCACACACAGGGAAGCAATAAGACATAAGAGACCTAAGAGATACGCCAACGAGAGCTGAGGGATGATGCAAATCATGATCTGAATACTAATTTTTAGCCTAAAAGCCGGAGAGGACCGCATTCGCGGGGCCCCCCCCCCCCCCCCCCCCCCCCCCCCCCCCCCCCCCCTAGCCTCACTTTTATTTTATTTCTCCCATAGCGCAGCACCTTAATTGTACCACACAATGCAAAACCGGAGTTATGTTACGGTCCAGACTGAATAGGTACTCTCGGGAGTACTTTGGTATCGCATGGGAATGTTATGTTTGAGAGACTCATTTGATGTGTACTGTGATACTTTATGTATTGAAAACTCTTTCAATAAACTCAAAGTTGAAAAAAAAAAAAAAAGATATGCTGGTAAAACAATTATGGATTGGGTGCTTCAATCAACAAGACATTAGCATTGCCCGACGTTTGTCTTAAATGTTTTAGCTATCGCCAAGGTTTGCCACATGGAATGCTATAGTTTCAATATGCTTGATCTGTTCAATCACTGCAATATCACTATGCAATCACTGCAATATCACTATGCAATCACTGCAATATCACTATGCAATCACTGCAATATCACTATGCTATCACTGCAATATCACTATGCAATCACTGCAATATCACTATGCATTCATGGCTTCTGTCCCACACCCACAGTCACTCCTACCAACCATTGTGGCCAAGCACTGCCATCCTCTGCACTTATTTCCTCACCTGCTGTCTCTATAAGTCTCCCAACATACCACTTAGATTGTAAGCTCTTCGGGGCAGGGATTTTCTTTCCTATTGTCTGATTTTGCTGCGCTTATTGTATTATTATAATTCCCTGTACTGTACTCTTTGTGAAGCGCTGAGTACACTTTTGGCGCTATATAAATAAAGATATACATACAGTAACTGCAATATCACTATGTGATCACTGCAATACACACGAATATTTGATGAAAAAGCGAGCAGCTAAAACTGAATCAACTAAGCACAAATAGAACAACATTACAGTTCTTTGATACATTGGTGGCGAAAGGTGTAACGTTTCAAGCTGGAATTCACAAGCTGTGATGTTGGGTATTGCATTCCGATCCAGTGTTAACTACCATTGATTTTAATGGCAACTCCGAAAAGAGACTCAAAGTTAAATTCCATCATTAAATCAATGTAGTACTTGATTTGCTGTTTGAATTAAATCACAGGGGCCTCAATTTGAAAAATCTTTACATTTAGACTATTATCATTCCTACATTTATGTGCGAGAGATTAGGGTTGTGAAGATGCAGCTTTTCAAATTCTCAGGTCATTTTGTTTCTTGCGGCCAGCTTTCTAACATTGTGAGAGATTGTGTCCGATTACAACATATGGATTTGCTGGCCGTAATTAATGCTGTTAATTGTTAAATCAATGTTTGAGTTCTAATCTGAACGATCTCTCCTCTCGCATGCACCTATAATCATTGAATGTGTGTCTTTCATTTGGGCCATTTCTCTCTCTTTCCATACTGTCAAAACTAATTAAATTGACCTGAGGTATCAGAAGTTATTACAGGGAACCACAATGTGATTATTATATTTTTTAAAGTGTTTGCTGTAGGGGACGGGGAAACGTAGCAGGGTATTTGATTAAATGTTGTGGAGTAAGAAGACAAGTGCCTTGTAACATGTTGCAAAGGTCACAAGAAAATTGAGCAAGGACCTGATTACATGTTTGATTAATAGAAATAGACCTTATTGCTTAGTTTGAATAAATATTTTGAATGAAAAACACCTGCAAGTGCGCCCTATGTCTGACTTGCAGCTTAAATAATGACATTTAATGTTATTGTCTATATATGTTTAATGTCTTCTGTTCTTCTTTGGGAAAGTGTTACTCCCTGGGGACTGTTATATGGATATTACCTCTTGCAGACTGCACTGTCCATCCACATAGACTCTTCCTAGACTGTTTGAGAAACACATCTCTATAAATAATTAACACCAATATGTATTCATTAAAACACAGTTACACCATATTAGGTAAAGTTTGGTCTCCCGACGTGCCTTAGAAGCTGAATATAGGCTGTTTGTATAACCTTTAAACCCTTCCTTTATTATCTGGCCTATGGCCTGGACACACTAGGACTTTCCCCTGAATTGGAATGTGGAAGTCATTGGATTTGAGCTGAAGAAATGTTATCCCGCACGTCTACAGCTTCCGGGTGACGACGAGGCAGAATATGTCGTTCCTGAAAATATCCTGCCCCTCTCATCATGGATCTGCTGCATAGTCACAGGCGAGGTATGTTCCCCGAACACTGGGTGAGCTGGCATCCTTGGTTGGGTGACTCTTGCTTGCCAATTGTTCTCTTCAAAGATTTTGGGTGCATGTTTTCTAAACAGTGCTAACGGTACGGCAACTTACGGCCAACGTTGGCCCTTTGTCTCCTGTGCAGACCTGTGTGTTGCCTTCCATGCACTGATACATACAGTACATGGGCTGCGTGACCATTCAGTTGCGAGAATAAAGAGGGCCTTGCACTATGTAACCCTGCCAGGAGTCTCTACTGACCTATATACAACCCTATATAAGTTATAAGTGACCAATATATCATGTTACAGTAAAAAACAGAAAAATACTGTGCGCTACTATCTAACTAACTACTAGGATTTATAATATATGGATATACACAGTGCAGTGACTAAACCATAAAAATATGTGATAAGAGGTTATACCACAGCTCCCACAGTGAGATATATAAAAAATAAATAAATTATATCACATAACCGTGTTAATGATACGGGCGTCTGCTGCTATAAAAACAACACTAATGACACAAAAGCAATAAATAAAAGTAAAAAAAAGGCACTTCCCCACTGTCCATTCCCCACCACAACCAAATAAGACCCGACGCCACCTAGTCCTTTTATTCCCGTGCCTATCACCACCACACCACTAAAAAAAATTTAAACAAAATCAAACAAGCGCCCCACGCCAAAATGGTGAACAATT